>JARHVA010000968.1:437500-447500 GCA_037957365.1 Torreya grandis
AAGTTAATAAGGATTCATTTAATAATGTTTTTGATTTAATTTATGATGTGTAAAGTTATAATGTGTTAATGTGCCTTGGAAATGTGGAAGAATTTAATATTTGTGATATACTAGGGTGTATTAATGATATTAATAGGGTAAAATTAATTAATGTAATTAGTCGGGTATTTCATCTATATATTCATGTCCATACACCTGTTACAATTAATTTTTTTACAATGAGAATGTCAATATTGGATTTTAAAGTTTTACTTAGATAAATTACTTGAAAATACTTTGACTTAACAAATTGGAGATATATATATTTGATGTTGTAATGCATATAAACTTGAGAATAAATTATTTTTAAGTACTTTAATTAGGATTTATCATGTATGACATCTGTAATTACTCATTTTAATCAATAAATAACATTGTTGTTTTGTTTTATCATATTATTTTGATGCGCATGACTACATGTCATCCCATATGTTGTGTTAACTTTATCAATTATATGGTCTAAATTTTTCCTTAATTGGATGCCCTACTTATTATTATATCACCATGTTCTACTTATGCATCGTTTCTTGCTCAAGAGACCATTTTGTAGAAAGATATCTCCAATAATGTGACCTTATCAATTTTTAATGGAATCATGGTAGAATATTTTCATGACTTAAATCATATTTTTAATTAAAATACAATGACCCATATAGTTCCATTGGGTAAATATCCTAATGGACTATAACAATTATATTCTTCAGTCAAAAAATGTGTTGAAGCATGCCAACAAGGATTGTTGACAAAAAGAGTATAACCACATTCATTTTGATTATAAATAATAATATGATGCATTCCAAGGATATGTTTATTCAGTATAACAATAGTAATAAACATTATATTATCCTATTTTTAAGACAAATACTAATCACTAAAGTTAATGTATCATTTAAAACTATCTAATCAAGAATACAAAAGTAAATCCAAGCACACAATTGATCACTTGAATCTAGATGGTCACTGCCAATTCTAAAATAGGTGAAAGTAGATGTTTGTACCTAGAATGAAACTACATGTAAAATATTATTTTATATTATAAAATAATATTTTAAATTTGAAAAATATCACCCTTAGACCAAACCTTCACTTTAGGACATTTTTACACCTAAGAGACTCATGGTTGTTATCTCACCATGCCAAAATTAGTATCTTATAGTCCAACCCTGATATTCTAATTACCCAAATTACATGTAGATCATAATCTACATAAAACTTGATGTGTATTCTAATTTGAAAGCTATATATATTCATCAAATTTATATCCTCCCTGACACTAATGTCCAAACTAGGACACTAGCATAGAGACTAATTTATGAACCATAAAAATAGTCAAATTTGAAAATCTTTAGACATGTATGGGTCAGTGTATTTGCCTAAATTAACCATACCATGAGATAATTTATAATTTTTTTATATAAATATAACTAAAAACCATTCATTATTATCAAGTACAAATCAAGCACACATTTATCTTATACCAAGCAAAAACATCTTTTAAGCTTTAAAAACTACCCTAGTCTTCCCTACTTGAAAATTAGTCATATGACCAATCTTATTAAAATTTTGAATCATTTAAAGATTATCCCATGAGAATAATAGTAAAATGGAATGAAAAAGTTAAATTTTTATATTTACATTATAAATCACTACATGTACTCATGTATACCATATTTCATAATTGTTCACACACATGGCCACATAAGGGGGATAATAACATCAGTCTAATGGCATATTTTAAGTATATGGATATAGAGGCATCACTTATTCATAGAGGGATTTGGAGGTCATATTTACTTCATTTGAGCACACTAACCCATATTTTTCAAAGTGACATGCCCTAAATGTAGGATTTTGTATTTTGAGATATATATTGATATCTAAAAACCAATATTCATGATCCAAATAGAAAATATGCAAGGTGAAATTGATATAACACACACACACGCACGTGCACACACACACACACACACACACACACACACACACACACACACACACACACACACACACACACACACACACACACACACACACACACACACACACACACACACACACACACACACACACACACACACACACACACACACACACACACACACACACACACACACACACACACACACACACACACACACACACACACACACACACACACACACACACACACACACACACATTTGTTCCAAAAAAGGATCGATGTTATGTATAAGACAAAATAATTTAAATTGGTATAAAATCATCAAAAATAATGTTTAGATCTTGATAATATCTAGGCTAAAATAAATAAAATATCTAGAATCTAATGAATCAATTTAGAGAATCATCATATCTTATCCTACACCTATATTTTCCATATCTACCTAAACATCTATAAATAAGGTAATTAATGTTTATCCTTTGTGTTTAAACTTTTAGATTATTATTTAGCATTATACTTTATATATTTATCATACTTTCATAATTCAACATTGTATCATAATATTATATATCTAAATTATTTTCTAATGATAATAAAGACATGTTGTATCATAATAATATTATTATTATTATGATAAATTTTTGACAAATTCATTTCAAATAATACTAAATGAATATGATTTAAGATAGTTATATGATCTATAATTATGATTAATTAAATAATTTAAACCTCTAATAGAACAATTTATATCACATTTATTTATCAATAATACTAAAAATATGTCATATACACAACTTGAAAATATCAAACATGGAACTAATGATCCCATAAATGAATTTGTTTTGAGGTACAAGGTAATTTTGGCCAATATGACAAATCTAATGGTAGATAAAAGATTCAAGGTATCTTCAAACAAAATTTTACTACCCCACTAAATCAGTCTATATTATCTTCAAGAAGTTCAAATATTTTGATGAATTATGTCGTATTGTCTAATATCAAGAAATGAAACTTATTCTATTGATAAAACTTAAATATACAACCAACACACTTAATACAACAAATACTAGGTTTCATATGAAACCAAACTATAAGGTAAAACCTACAAAGCCTAAGAAGGAAGAAAAATAATGGTGAATGCAATGTCACAATATCTTAATTAGGTTATATTATTTAATGAACCTAAGAGAAAATTTTCATGATTACCTAAGTCTCTAGCTTCAATCATTAATAAGATATTGGATATTCATCTCATATCTCTCCTTCCTCCCTTTGAGGTTGATATGAGTTAACCTTTACCAAAATGATATGATGAATTGATTATTATGAATATCATCATTATGTTAGGCATTATATGAAGATATGTTAAAAGTTGAAGAACAAGATAAAATACCTCATTGATATTGAAAATATCACATTTGATGATCTACCAAAGGTTTCATGATGAAAACATGGTGACCATCAAAACCAAATTATATTAGAAAATCCATCATAAAATCATTCTAAATAAGCACTAGAAGTATAAATGGATATATCCTCATAAATCATATTTTAGGTAGTAATTAGATGGGATTATTGACAAAATTACATGTATGATCCCTCTTATGGTTCAGAGGCTTTCTATTACATTTTATGATGGTGAAATTGTAGATTATAACTCAAATATTGACTCATTATTTATTGAAGGACATATTTATCATCAACCTATATGTAGTGTTATGATTTATAATGGTTTTAATAATAATTTATATACCATGACATTATCCACACATTTGTATATTCACATGATGAATTATACATTTTGACCAAGATGGACAAATCATTCAATGGGAAACCACAGGAGGTTTTTGATGAGATTAATTTAGCTTTAAATTTTTTACAACACATGTGAACGTAAAAATTTTAGTTATACCACATACATTAGTCTCTGATATGTTATTGGGATGATCTTTGATTCATAATATCTATGAATTACACTCGATAATGCATACTTGTCTCATGTGTATTCATGCCAAAAAAGTAGTCATAGTTTCAAGGGTTTAATATGAACATACATTAAAAAAAGATAAGTTTATTCAAATACAAATTATTAAGGTTATTCATGACCAAAAGGTTAATAAAAATGCAATCTCATTTCCTTGATGATTGATAATAAATATTTTTTACATCAGAGATATAAAGTGGAATTCATAGATCCATAATATTAACCTAAATCAACCTAGATAGTTGTTGAGAGAAGAATAACATGTTTTAGAGATGGTACAAACACCCCATAATTATAATTAGAATGAATAAATCACAAAACACTAAGAAATGGGTTACATGAACCACTAAAACTTCTACTTGTTGTATTCAACACACACCAACATGGATTTTTATTTGAAAAGTGTGGACCCCCTTTGTTTTTAGAAGGCTTATGTATCATTTAATATATGCATGTGAATTTGGTTTTTTTTATTATTTATGGGAAGTGGATGTTTTAAACATTAAATCACTATTAGGTGCACATATTTTCTCCTAAAACCCATTTCCATTGGAAGGACTTATTGAAACTAATCTATTAATGGAAATTTTGGAATTTTTCTATGTATGACAGGTATTTAGGTTTGTTTATTCATGTTATTTTATTTATATTTACAAATATTTTTAGTATTTGACAACTTTCAATCTCTATAAACTTTTTAGTCTTTAAGAACTTTATTTCTAATTTTATTTTGTTTAAATAACTTTTTAGTCTACAACCTTCTATTTCGGATCATTTTGTTTGGCACCTTTCTTTGTGGCAACATTACTTCAAAAAAAATTGGTCTTCACACGGTTTAGGTCTTCTTGAAATTTCTCTTCGATGGCTTTCATTTGGATGCTTTAATTTGGGAACTTTATCTATGGTAACTTACTCTTAAATGATAATCTCCTCGAAGAAAATTTGGTTTTTAAGAAATCTATTTGGTGACTTTCATTCAGGGCCTTTTAGTTAGGAACTTTTTCTTCAATGACTTTCCATAATAAGTATTCACAAATGAATCTCTCCAAAGAACATTTTGTTCTTTAAGCTTTCCTTCAAAACTCTAGGCTCACCATATCACATAATTTAACTCAAATGCAAATGTCAACCCCCCTAAACTCAATCATATGTAGACAAGTGTCAAAAAGGAGTAACACCATGGCACCACAAATGAGTAATCATCCTATGTGGCATACCCACTAAGCTTTTGTGGTCAAGTTCAAATTGAATGAAGGTGATTATCTCATATATGTTGGTGATTAATGGTACACAAACTAGAATGAATGTCAAAAAAATATAATATCAAGCCACTAATTAAGTTCAAATCATTTTACTGACATTGATCTCAAGTGAACATAGACTTTTATGATTTCAAAATCCCTAATTGTGTCTAAAATAATATATAATTTATGTAACAAAGTTCCAAGCCACCATTTTCAAGATATAAAACCTTACTAGCATCGATAATCAATAATGGCATCTTCATCTAAGGCATACAAAGGAGCTTAATCACCATCCAAGTTCTCCATTAAGGATTCACAAATACCTAGATATATTTTTTGATGCAACAGTGTTGGATAGTCTCCATGCCAATTAATCATCTCTATGGGAGGTCATAAACAATGTTGATTTTTTCTCATATGAGTAATACATATTTGTATAAGAAATACAAGTTATATCTAACTTAATATTATTCAAATGCTAGGCACTTCACTATTTAGATACAAATATAGAAGTCATGCCATGCATTGACTTATTGTGAGACTTATTCTTCGAAGGGAAAATTGTAGATGATGATTTATTACATTATGGTAATAACATCACCATCATTTCATATATATTAGGAGATGCATTCATGAATTATTGATGTTTACCCATTCTAGATGCTACATTTTATTTACATAGTATAGTTTGTTAGAAGAAAAATAATAAGGTGGAATAAGTAATAAGTAAATGGCTTCTACCAGGGGAGACCTTCAAATTCAAGGAAATATCTAAGAACCCCATTCCCATCATCCAATTTAGAATGGCAATTTTTATTAACATGGAATTGTTAAATAAAATATTTGGCCACCCAAACATTCATTTAAATTACTTCTAATAGGTTACACTACTTGACCTACTCATTACCTAAAAGTGCATCTATGCATTGGGGGAGGTTATCAATGCCCATCTATAAGAATTGATACTACATAAAGATAAGAGGCCCCAAGGTGGAAATTTATATATGATGTCATCTATCTTTATATGCATTCATGGGGAATGCCTATAAAACAATAGGGATTCATGAATTCTAGAATCTATGACTTCTCTTTTTTTCACATCTATGCATATGTGAGGAACATATCAAGAATTGTAGAGGACCTATATACTCAAGTTTGGATGGTAATTCATGGTCAACCTTTATCAAGGATATCTAATAGCATCACCAATATGGTCATATCTTTAGGTGATTATTGGTTGTACCTAATTTACACTATTATCATGGTTTTTGGATATAAGGTCAACCCTCTTTGTCTCCCTAAATTCATCTTGGACAAAATTAATGAGAAAGAAACTACTTTCTAATTATGGAATGGGATAGATAAGGACCTTACAGAGAGAAATAGGAGTACCTTTCATAGCTCCCATCTCATAATTAGAAGGATATAATAACATATTGTAGAAACTTCAAAGAGACTTTTAATGTAAAGATGGCTTATACCTTAGCTACTTTACCCCATAGGGATTGGGACCCCCAAAGGAGAGTGCACTAAAAGGTTCATAATTTGGCATCACTTACAATCATAAACCTTTTGATCATGAATTTTTGTTCCTCAATGCAAAAGATGATGAAAAAGTCAAGGAAAGGGCTTAGACTACTATCTTGAGTGAGGAATTGATGAGGGTAATCTAATTAGATACCTCCCTTACACTTGGGTAAGCCAAATTTAAGATCCCACCACCAGGGGGATGGACATCATATAATTGATAGCATGGTATACCTTTCCAATAGCCAAAATACCAAAGCTAGGACCCCCAACATATACCTATTATGATGATAGCTATAAATAAGAGAAAAAGTATAGGGGAGATATCAGCTACTACTCAATAAGATGAATAATGGACTCCTTGAGTTCAAATGTATATTGTTAAACTGAGGAAGGTCAAACAAGAACTAATAGAATAAATAATAGGGAAGAAGTTAAGATCATTTATCTGGAGTCTTTTGATGAGGAAATTATTACACCTACTATGGAATATTCACCAACCATAATATCCAATATGACTCTTCCCCTCCCTACCCAACAATTGACTTTTCCTCAGGTCGAGAGGATAATAATTTGTTACAAAATAAAAACTCAAGTAGAAAAGCCATAAACTTCATCTATATAGGTAACAAGTAGATAGGCATAACTTTCAACTTAAGGTGATCCAAGACATAATGTGGATGAAGAGGAGTTATAGTAAGCTAAGCTTCTAATATTGAAATGGTTAAAAGTAAAGGTACCCTTTAGTTGTGACTAATCAGGTAAGGGTGCTTTACTTACTACTCCACTTGGCCTTTCTCCTATTATGTCATTACTATTTATTTCTTCTTTTCCATTACCATTTTTATCTACTTTTATTCCTATGTTATCATTCATATTGGGCATATTTTCATTATGCCATCTACTACTCCTTCATTCTCCACCTCATATTACACTACCAAAATCCAACCCATCACCCAAGTGTCTACTTCCACTACTTAATTGAGTTCACCAATGCCTTCATCACAAGCAGTGCAGACCACAATAGTGTTGGACACAAAGAGATGCTAATAAGAAACCAAACCAAATTGTTCATCCCATTCCACACCTAAGGAATACACACTATCCAAAATTATATGGCCTTTAATGCCTAATCTATCCCCTGAGCCTAATCCTAAAAAACACAAAAATAGAACACCGATCATCATCTTCTAAAAATCCAAACTTGAAAATCACTAAGCTACCCACTATGAGATTACTCTTTTAGAAATAATAAATATTGATATAAAGGTTAAGGAAGAGAAATATATAAGTTAGTATTGCGTGAGGGTTAGTTCTATAAGAAAGAGAATAAATTTAATCCCTTTCAAAAAGACAAATAGAAAGAAGGGCCATTCCCCATAAATTGAGGACTTTATCTACTACACAAAGACCCAATGTTGGTCATTCATGAGGGAACAAAAAAGGTAAGAAAAGAATTGGAATAAGAGATTGAGACCCTCAAGGAATTATTAGTAGAGGTAAAAGGAAATATAATTTAATATTAGTATTCATTATTTTTATCAAAAAAAGAAAATAGGTGTCAAAAAGAAGTCAAATAGTCTTTGGAAAGGAAGAGTCATTTGAGGAAAGTGAAGAGTCATTAATGAAGGTGAGGAGTCATTGAAATATTTTATAATAATTTATATGGTAAATTTGAAATCATACCATTTTTAATGACTAGAAAATATATAATTTGGGTCTCATATTTATCTTTATTATTTCTCATTTTTAATAGTTTACTTAAAAATCTAGTTATTCATTCGAGTTTGTTTGTAAATATCTATAATTATTATATTATTTCCATTAAATTATTAATAATAATGGTGTGGCTTCTATCAAAATAGAATGGGTCTCATTTGGATTAAGGAGATGATATGTGGTGGAGAATTGGGTTGATGCATTGACAAACAATTCTTTAGCATGAGTGAGCAAGTTTTGTATTATTTTAATTTTTTGGTGGTAGTTTTCTCATTATATATGCCAATGGTGAGTGTAACAGATAATTTTATTGTTTTTGGGGTTGTATTATTATTCTATATATGGTGTTTTCAATGGTTCATATCAGTGCAAATACAAATTTTATTCATTTTTGAAAGGACCTAGTTTATGCGTATGCATTTTTAAGGTGAAATTACAAGCTTTTATAATATTATCTAAGGCTATTACTCATTGATCCTAATACATCTACCATAGTTTCTTTGTGAATATCTCAAATAGGCTTGTTGTTGTTACTTTTCATAAAATTTTGGTTGCTTTTCTATTTCCATAAAGAGAGACTGAATATAAATTACATACACAACTTGTGCTATTTTAGATCATAGGTTTTTTGATCTTGATACTATCAAAAAAAAATGAGGCCACTAGCATGGAAGATTATTGACATCTAAGGGGAGACTAAGTGAAGCATATGGCTGAAATAAGCAATGGGGGGATTTATATTATGACATTATACACACACAAAGGAGTGGTTGGAGTGAAACCTGAAGATATCTTGCATGCAAGACCAATGTCTTTAAGTCTAAGCTAAAGGATAAGCATACAAACATTTATGAAGTGAGAGACTCATTGATAATATTTTTCATGCATAAACATAGAATAATGTCACTCAATAAGTATACTATGAAATAATGTTATCAAATCCATGCATTGTGATTGATAATTCATGTTATCAAGGAGAAGATACTCACCTAGTGTCATGTCTTTAGTGGCATGTTATCATCATTAATATAAAAGCACTAGATCAGGTAGTTTATGGAGGTGCATATAGATCTGAGAAGGTTGTGAATAGGATGGGTAGGTAGAACACCAATGGTTAGGAAGATTTGTGGAAATTTTGATAACACAAGGTAGTTGGGGAAGTTATGTGGGTAGGTAAGAAGAATTGTATATGCTCAAAGATGTTACAAGTTGTATTCTATAATAGATTTCTAGGTCATTAAATTCATCAATATTCTTAGCATATCTCAAGTCATTCCATATCAATCTATAAGAAATATTTCATAATGATGTCTATTTCTTAGCTCTTATTATCCTTTACTTTAGGTGATGGAAATGGATGTAAATAAGGTAAGTTTGATAACTGGTGAATTATACTTGCTTTATGACACTTTGTGTTGACTCTTCAACCTACCACATGGAGGTACATGGCACATAAACTTGGCTTATTTTTTATATTTTTTATGTTTACTCTTTCTCACAAGTATACATATTATAAAATGTCCAATCAAAGTAGATTGTTTATAAGTTTTGAAAAATTATAAATGT
>JARHVA010000968.1:452500-457500 GCA_037957365.1 Torreya grandis
ATACTCATAGAAGGGAATATTGGTAAATAGTCCTATATATCTATAATATCAATATAATAAGGTGGTTTATGTCAAATAAGGTATCAATAGAAGTAAATGGGAATACTAGTCATAACATTGAAGTAGATATCCATAAATTAGACTAATTGAGTCATAATGTAACATATTACTAATGTAGTTATTAAAACTATAGGTCATATGTGGGTTATCTTATTAACTAGGTCAATTACATCTTCATGAACAAATACTAAAGTAGAGGATCTTGATTATATGATTTAACATAGATTGTTAATAGGAATCATATTCATTCAACATATAACTAATTATGAGATAACTAACATCTTTAAACCATAGTTGTATGAACATATTTATATTTACACAAAACATTTCTATCTAAACAATCTATGAGTATTGGGAGAATATAACATACATGGATTGGTTATGGGACCTGAGAGTTGAGAAACTTTGTCATAATTATTATAGGATCCTAACCTAGCATTTGATATAGAAACATGTTCATATAAAATATAGTCAAGTTATCGTATTTTGACTATTAAAAGATTACTAGTTCATTGAATAGAATCATATGTTTTGATAGTTTTATGACTACTTAATTAAGTCTGAATGTGGAAATTATTATTTATGTATGAGAACACCAGAATATGATAATATGGGTTATCATAGGGTGTAGTATGTTTGGAAAATAATTTTGATAGTTAGAATCTACATTTAAACATGTATTTTATCTAGGTGGTATAAATTTTAGTCATTATTTCTAGTATGGGATAGATAATAATGTGAGATTCATTCATACATTTGATGGAATAAATGTATGTTTTTTTATTACTCATATCCTCAACATGTTATGTGATATGATTATTAGTAGGATGTAAAATGTATGAATATTTTGGTTAAATTATGTTAACCAATCATGCATTCTAATACTAAGTAAGAAGTGAGATGGATTTCATTGGCTTAATAGCATCACAATGATAGATTAAGGAGATCCGATCAAGTGGTATGCATAAATTTATATATATATATATCACTATTATGTATTATTCTTAAAACATTAGCCAAAGTAATGTTTAGTGAGACATTTCCATTTCATGAGTACCATTTACAAGTTTGTACGATATATTTAAATAGAATAGGTTTTCTATGATACACTGCATGTTTAGTTTAGAAATCATACAACACATGGGTACTAGCTTGTCTATCTATTTTTCCACACCATCACTATCTACTCCTTTATGAAGGGAGGGCTATTACCTAATGGGATTAGTGTGGGATATCATTATTATATGGTTAGTGTGGAAAAGTACTCAAATGATGCCTTCCATCCCCATAATAGTACTTATAGATGACACTTAAGACTGCCACAGATACTAAAGTTTAGGAAACTATGCTCTAAGGAGCCATGTTTCTTATATATGTACATTGTATTTTATTGAACTTATTATTAAGATATTATTATGAAGATTTTTAATTACTTATTTATTGTAATTAATAGTAGTGGTTATAGACATGTATCAGACATAATTCAGTTTATTGTAATTACTTTATGTATTCATTTTATGATGTGTTCTCATGATATTAGAGATTAGCGATATATTATGTAATATGTTTTATTAACTATTATCTCACTTAGATTATTTTATATGATCTCTGATTATATTTTCATGGTGTAGTCTATTTATAGTATATGTGTTTAATTAAAAAAATCATGTATTTATAAGTATATCCCAATGGGGATGTTGCATGCGATATCAAAGCTATGAATTGAACTCTAGGACCTAATGAGTCCACTAACATTTTCATATCTTTTTGTTGAAGAAAATAAGGATGGTGAAATATAGAGTTTCTATAGAGGGTCCATCGAATTCTAATGATAGTACCCCTCTATTTGATCCTAGTTGATTTTCCACTGAGCAATCGACAAATATGGACTAGATTATTGAATACATCAATGACACCAAGGATAAGATTGTAGCTCTAGAATAGGGGATTCATGGCCATGAAGAGGAAGAACAATAGGATGTACCTAAAGAGCATCCTACTAAGAAATAAAATCATCAAGATCCTAGATTTTAGGTAGTTATGGAGTTAGATAGAGACATGAAGAAGGTGAACCCACCTAATTTTGATGGGACTATTCTATTTGATGGAGCTAAGGCATGGTTGACTAAGATGGAGAAGTATTTTGAGATTCAAAAATACTCTAAGGTTATCAAGGCAGTATATGGAGCATACTAGCTGGCTAGTGAGTAAGATACATGGTGTGACAATAATAGGTTATAAATGAATCTTAACTTGAATACCACTATTTGTGACATTATTCAGCTCATGGTGGCTCCCACAACTTTATTTTGATTAAAATCTTAGATTTCTAAAATTTGAAGTAGGGTGACTTATCAATGAACAAGTATTGGGAAAAATTTACCAAATTATTATGTATCCACTTTAGTATCAAGGAGATGAAAGGTATATAAACATAACGTTTATAATGTTATTTATACCCTAGATTGGTGGAGAGGTGTATGTACATGGACATTCTACCATGGACTAGATCTTCAAGAAGGTGATCAAATAGGAACAAAAGTTGAATTTTATTTCAAAGGCCAAGGAAAAGTTGAAGAAAAGGTTTTAAAATTATAAGTCAGCTATAAAGAAGAATAATTAGAAACATAGGAGTGGAGACTCTAAGAAGCAATTCAAAATTCAAAACGCCAAGTTCAACAATGATTTAGGCAATAAGAAATAGGATAATGGATCTAAAGGTGATTTCAAGGAAAACCAATCGAATGATAAGAAAGGACCACTTGGAGGTTGTTTCATTTGTAGAGATAACCATTATGCTCATGATTATCTTCAGGATAAGTCAAATGGAAAAGGTCCTAATCCTTAGGAGGGTAGTTTTTGATAGTGGATTCATGTAACAATCAATAATTGGTAAGCTAAATTTTAGACATTACCCACAGAGCTATCAGGGACTTTGTTTGACCATATAGTTTCCATTTTGATAGATACAAGAGCCATATATTTTTTTATACATCCTAATATGCTTAGTAAGTTAACTATAATAACTAGAGTAATGTCAAAGGCATGGTTATTATAGTATGGGATTGACTTAAAAGTCATGGTTGATAAGTGTTTAGTTGAAGCAGAGATTAGGTTGCCCAAATTCATAATAGTTGTGTATCTATATGTAATACCACTAGGATCATATGATGTGATCTTTGGAGTCAATTGATTTATGAAACATAATGCCAAGGTTTACTACTACCTGAATAAGGTTGAGTGTCTAGATGATTTTGGAAACAACAAACAAATCTAGGGTGAGAAAAGAGAATTGAAGCTTAGGTATATTTCTTCTATGCAACTCAAGAGAGCCCAAGGAAAAGGGTGCCAATCATTTATAGTCAAGATAAATTAAATAGATGAACCCAAGGAACCATCTCTTGAAGATTACCCATTTATTAGATATTTTCATGATGTTTTTTTTGAAGAATTATCATGTTTGCCTCCTAGACATGAGTTTGATTTCTCTATCAACATCATACATGGTCCAAAACCATAGTCTAAAAAACTAAACAAGATGACAACTATTGAGTTGGTTAAATTGAAGGCTCAACTCAAGGAATTATTAGAAAAAGGATTGATCAAGCTAAGTGTGTCACCCTAGGGTGCACCAGTTGTCTTTGTCAAAAATAAGGATGGTACCCTTGGAATTTGCATTGATTATAGAATGTTGAATAAGAAAATTATCAAAAAAAATTATTCACTACATTATATATATGATCTTTTCTATCAAATGTGGGAAGCAAAGGTCTTTTCTAAGGTTTATCTTAGAGTTGAATATCATTAGTTGAGCATACGAGATGAGGATATTATGAAGATAACATTTAGAATTTGATATGGGAACTATGAGTTCACATTATTACCATTTAGGATGACTAATACTTCAAAAGCATTCATGAATCTCTTGAATAACAGGTTCAAAGATTACCTTGATCACTTTGTTTTGGTTTTTATAGATGACATTTTTATATAATCAAAGAATGAAGAAGATCACCTCCAAGATTTGGAATTAGTTTTGCAATGGTTGTGCAAGCACAAGTTATATGGCAAGTTGTATAAGTGCACATTATTTTAGGAGAGATTCTAATATTAGGGAAACATTATCTTTGCAAATGTTATCTTACTAAATCAAAAGAAGATTAGATCCATTATGTAATGGTTGGTATTAAAGAATTTACATGAGGTAATATGTTTCATGGGGTTAGTAGGCTATTATAATAAGTTTATTCTAAATTTTTGCAAGATAGATAATCTAATTACTTCTTTGTAATAAAAGAACCATAGTTTTGTTTGGTTTGAGAAGTACAAAGTAGATTTTTAGGATTTGAAATGAAATCTTACTTATGCACTAGTGTTAATATTTCCTAACCCCTAAAGCTTATTTTCAATTATCATAGATGTATTTGGGGATAGACTAAGAGGATTCCTTATCTAGGATAGTGCAGTTTTGGATTATGAGTCATGGAAGATAAAGTCTTATGAGGTAACTATGGCCCTCATGACCTAGAACTTGTATCAATCATGCATGCTCTACAAGTGTGGTGGAATTACTTATTTGGAAAACCTTTTGAGATCAAGATGGATAACTTGGGACTGAAGTACATCTTCACCCAACCTAATTTGAATGCTCATCAGAGACATTGGATTGAGTTATTTTGTGACTATGATTTTGACATCAACTATATCAAATCAAGGAAAATAAAGTATCCAATGCCCTAAATAATATAAGGTAAATAACATCCAAAGATATTATCATAAGTACTTTCAAGTATTGGGTGATTGAATTCTCACCAAGAGATCAATTTTATGATTAGGTTAGAAAAGCATTATCTAAGAATGTTCAGAATCCTAGGTACAAAGGATTCATATTGGAGAGTGATGGTCTTTTCCATTACAATAGAATGATGTATGTTCTAGAT
>JARHVA010000968.1:462500-502500 GCA_037957365.1 Torreya grandis
TGGCCTTATTGTAGCTCAAGAATTCATTGACCTTGACTACCACATCCCTTCTATCATCCACCATTGACACCTAGAGCATCCCATCCATTATGTTATATAGATTTCAAGATAAGAACTATGAATCTTAGACCTTGGGGATACAAAGATAATGAGCTAATCCATATATTCACTCACTTATGCACTTAACCATTGTGAACTTGTTATGAACCCAAGCATTTGATTCAAGTTTGAGGCCTCATTATTTATCCTATCCCAATATGAAATGTATAGTTTCTAGATCATTAGGAGGATGTTTGTAGTCTAAGAGTGGGTGTGAGGTTGTTCTTCAACTGTTGGATCTCCTTGTCCTTAGCCTATGACTCTTACTATATTTTCTACCACATCTATTGCTATGCAATTGTAGAGTTGAAGAGACTCTTATGAGTCTATGAAATCTCTATTTCCTTTTCATGTAGCTTCTTATTTGTAGCCTCATTTTCCATTTTTAGTCTATCTACTTTAAGATTCAACTTTTCTACTTGGATTTACAACTAGGCTCTTTGGTTAGCTTATAATTGGAATCTCTCATATGTGATGAAAATCTATAGTTCAAACTTCATCTTCATGAGCTCAATTTCTTTGGCCTTGGACTCTACATTTAGGTGGTCAATGATGGTTTTAACTCTTGAAATTTCTTGCTCTTTCTTATCTAGTCAATGGCCTACCTTGAGATAGTCTATTATCATGGACTTCTAGGTCTCCTCCACAATTCAACTATATCATGTGGCCTTACCTAGCTGAGGTTAAGTCTAATGGCATGGATTGAGAAATCCCCTAGTTTCACCTAATCTTGAGGCTTTATTACTATAGATCTCATATATATATAATCATTAGAGATTTTTATGTGGGGTGAAAAATGACTACATGTGTGGAACTGTCAAGGCCTTGGCCACTTTTCACCTTCTCTTTTTTTCCCAAGATTCTTGGGATTTCTTTGTAGTCTCCAACTACTGGTGTAATTATTCTTATGATTGAATTATTTCCTCCATAAAGGGGAATCTTTTGGTAATATGAAAATAATGGACTCTTGTTGATGTGAAATAATGGATGTTATTTCCTTGGGGATGATTATGTGAATGGTTAATGTGGAAGGCAAGAAAGGTAGGAGGATGTAGAGAGGGGTGATGGTCAATTGTGCCATGATGGATGTAGTTGTGGTGGATGAAGGTAGAGGGGTAAAAAGTGGTAAAAGTGTGGTGAGAGGCTAAACAATGTAAAGTAGTGTAAGTGTAATGTAAATGGTGGAAGGTAAAGAATAATTAAAGAATGAAGAATAAGTAGAAAAAAGAGGGTGAGAAAAATGCACCTTTTTTATTTGGGCTCAGGAGGAGGCATGGAAGCTTATGCCTCAGAGCTAGGTTGAGCTACCCCTACTTTGGTTTTCTCTATGGAGACTTGTTCCTATTGTTGGGATACTAAATATAGATGAGGCTAGGAAATAGGCATCTAAATCTCTAAAATTTCCTCCTCTTTCCCTAAAGGGCCATCTTCTTCTTCTTCCATTGAAACTTCTACCTAAGCATCTTCTTCATGATATTCATCCTAGATATTCTCAAATTGCTCAATAATCTCAAAATCTTTAAATATGAGCTCCCTTTCACCTATTTACTTCCTATACTTCTAATAGGCTTCCATTTTTTCTTTGCTCCAACCCCTTTGGATGAGTTGTGCTCTTAAACCCTTGGTCATGAGCTTTATGGGATCAAAATCCCATACTAGTTTATAAAAAGACTCCCAAGGTTGGCAGGTGTCTGAGGAGATCTTTGATAGATACACATAGTGTTTGATATCATCTTCAATTGATGACTTTCACTCTTTGAAATATGGTTAGGGATCATGAACAAAGGGGTTGGTGGTCTTAAGAGTGGCTATGTGGCTGGTCAGGTCATAATTCCACTAATCATTGATATGATATAAGACAACCTTTACCAATTTGAGCATAAATAGACATTTTTATGACCTCCTCATAATTTTAATTCCCCCTCTTGAAAATTGGATGTCATATAGGTCCCTTTTATTTTAAACCATGCCATACATCGAATCCACCATGTCACGCTGTTAGCCAACTCCAAGGCCAAGGTCCTGTCTGTGAGCATGTATGGGAGTTCGAATGGATTTTACTTGAATATATGGACCCTAATAAAGGTAAAATGGGCTCCAAATAACTAGTTTCATGGAATTTTACATCTAATAATCCATTATCTCTGGTGGCCTATCATTCATAAGGTAATGACTTCTTAACAAAGGTTGATCAAGACTAGATATAGGAAACACTCCACAAACTCATGATAATCATACATGGATGAAAGGATGTGGGTCCATACTAATATTAGGACCACTATATAGGGATATGTTCCTATCTTAATCAAGTTGATGGTATAGTATGATGAAAATAGCATGGTGCTCTGGTAAAGGATCATGCAGAGATCGAAGAAAGAATACCTAAAAGTATTTGAACCAAAATATTTTTCTAGTTGATTATGAATGGCATTAGCAATGGTGTTTATGAATTCCATCCTATAGGCCTTCTCCCTACTTACCATATTTAAGTGAAATACTAAAACCAACTATAAATTATAGACATTGATGTCTAAGTCTATTCTAAAGATGAATGCCAGCATAGAGAAAGCATCTTTCATATCTTGTGCCACAAAGCTTGAGAAAGCAATGGATAGAGGTGAAACTTTTGTGTAATTTTCATGGAAAGCTATGTTTAGGAATTTTATCTTCCAGACACAAGTGTACCATAAAATCTGCAAACTCTCCATATCATAGATGTCTATATTAGGGTAATTAGGGATCTAGAACATCTCATTCACTTCTTTATCACTAATCTTAACATTTAGGTGGTGGCCTGGGATAATGCTAGTGTTTGCATCATATATTTTTATACATAAAGTAAAAATATCTATGAATGGTTTCAAAATAGGTACCATATATTATGTTAGGGTAGATATACATATCCTAAATCCAAATGACTCAAGGTCATTGTTCCAAACTTTTGTGAGCATACAAGAATGAGTTCCCTTCCTTAGATTCTTTGTATTCTTTGTCAATTTTAAATCAAATATCCCATCTGCATAGTCTAAGACCAGTGTAAGGTCACTATAATGTCTCTTTGAGACATTCTTCATGTTTGGTACTATGAGTTTAGGTTATGTAGGTGCAGAAGCATATGATTTGATCCCTACAAATTATTGGGGAAGGTCTCCATGACCATCTAATCTGTGAGATATTTACTTCTTAAGATGTCCACCACTAGATGAGGACCCAAAGGTTCCATCTTATAATTATTCCCAAATAACATTTATAAAATAGTGTATATTAGCTTCTTCTCATAATTCTTTGTAAAATTCTCCACTCAAGACTCTTTGATCATCTCAATGCTCTCAAAAACTCTTAGGGTGTTTAAATATTTTGTTCAATCAGGAGATAGGTAATTATAGGATAACACTCATATTATAATTATCATGTTGCCTTTTCTAATTTGGTCACCCATAAATGAGAAGGGCAACACACATGCTTGAGGATCCACTCAAAATATTTATGGTGATCCTTATGGAAGATCATGAAATTGGGGACACCTTGACATTAATTATAGGGGGAGTTAGGTAGATAACTATCTATTAAAGAGGATCAAAATGAGGGGATCCAAGGCATGAACACGTGGAAATGGGACAATATCTTGTGCCAATAACACTTATTATCAAAGGGAAACAATAGCAAAAAAGTGAATCTAACCAACTATGTACAAGGTGAAGTTGATAAATCAATTAAAGGGCTTCAAGTAGACTCTATTAACCAAAATATTTAAGGCATTACCTTCTTCATCCACCAACTTAAATGCATTTCCCTACCCATTGATGATGATGTGAAAAGGTCCTCTACATAGGGAATCAAAATTTACATGTTGACCTAGCTTCACAATGATTTCATCATATTTTAGAACCAAAACTCTCAGCTTGAAGCTTGGGTCAGATGTAATGTTATCAAACCACTTGTTAACCACCTATTGTTGGATGACCATAACACCACTAGCTTGCTCTCTTACTTCCTAAAGACTAAGAAATGCCACTAACCTGACCTCCATTTCTCCATTTTATACTATTTTGATGGATTTTAAAAATTATAGAGCGAGAATCTCCATCAAGATGGGCATGACCACTTCTTTCCTGTATACTAATTTATATGGGGATGTTTTTAGAATTTGCTTATGAGTGATTCAATCAGCCCACAGAACTATTTTTAGATGATTCTATCATTCCCTCTATTGGTCAATGCCCATCCTCTTAATTAACCTTATGAGGTTCTTATTGGTTAACTCAACCAACCCATTCCCTTATGGGTAGTAGTTAGATGAAGTTTAAGTAAAATGCCATTCCTAAGTACAAATTAAAAAATATTTGAATTGAGGAAGGCCTTTTCATTTTCAAATATGATTATTTTAGGAGGGTTGAAACTTTCTACTAATTCCTCCAGGAAGTTGAGGATATCATTTTAGTCAATTCTTTCAAAGGATATCCTTTGGTCCATCTTATGAATTAGTCCATGGCCATGATTATCCACTTATGGCCAACACTAGACATAGGATTGATCATCTCAATGAATCCAATCAACACTATGTGAAAGGCTCATCAGTCATAATCGAGTTCAATGACATGGAAGAATTATTTTGCTTGCCTACAAAAAAATGGCATTGCTGACATTTTTTCACTACCTAATAACAATCTAAAAACAAGGTCAACTAGTAGTATCTAAGATGCATGATTATATTTATGGTCATATTTAATGAAAAATGTCTACCCACAAGCATAAAATACATATCTTGTAGGATTTTTCTAGCTTGAAGGTTGTCAACACATCTAAGTATCTAACTGTCAAAGTTATTTCTAAAAAGAATTCCCTATACTAGTGTATAACTAACTCCTTGTAACCTATAGAATCTCCTTTTGTGTGTGGGGATATTATTTAAATATCAACTAGTTTTCATTAATCAATTTTATTAGCAACCTAAGACCTAGCAGTTTCATATTGACTTACTAAAATCAATTTTAATGTATCTTGCTTGTCTGTCGGGTCATCCATGTATTAGACCAAATAATCACAAAGTCCTCTACCTAATATCATTTTGGTTAGTTTGACTTTGATGTCATATTACAAGATCTTAGTGATCTAATTGGCCCTCTTCTCAATGATTTCTCCCTCCATGATGTATTATTTGATGTTATAATGTGCCACATATATCATTACCTTGCTTCCCACCACCAAGTGTCTAAATTTATTAAGACATTTAATGATGGAAAAAGCCTACTTCTCAATGAAATTATACTTAGTCTCATATCCATATAAGTTTATTGAATAGAATGTAATAGGATGCTCACCTTTCACTTCATCTTATTTCTAAGTTAATATGGATGCCAAGTTATGTTCACTCCCATAAACATACATGAAAAAATCTTTAGAGAAGTTAGGATTGACTAACATGAGAGTGGAGGATATTGATTCCTTAATCTTGTCAAAATCCATTCTTCCTTTATCAATCCATTTGAAAGCTTTGTCTTTATTTAGCATTAATGTAATTGGTCTTACAAGCCCCATGAAGTCATATATGAATCAACTAAAAAAATTGATATTCCCTAGGGAACACTGGACTCCTTTCTTGTTAGTTGGTAAGGTTAAGTCTATGATGGCCTTCAATCTATCTAGATTAATAGAGAGCCTTATTTGGATACCCATGTATCCTAGTATCTTGCATTATGGGAAATTTAAGACACATTTTTTGGGGTTGAGGTATACCCTAAACTCTTGGCACTTTTGAAAAATATTTTCCAAATGATCAAAATGATTTTATTTTTTTCTTAGAGAACACTGTAAGATCTATAAATAGATGAGGATGATTTTGTTAATTAGGCATAGAAAAGATATATCCATGGCCTGATAAAAAGTAGTTCCTATATTGGAGAGGCTAAAGGACATTTTTGCATATGCAAAGGTTCCCCACTTTGGAGTGAAATTGATTTTATGTTGATCCTCCTCATTAACCCATACTTGGTTATAACCTGAGAACCCATCAATCAGTGAGAACATTTATGTGCCTGTTACTATTTAGAGGATCTACTCCATTAAAAATAAGGGATAATGATCTTTTAGATATGATTTTTTTAAGTCTATGAATTCTATGCATAACCTGATTTATCCATTCTTATTTCATACCAAAACTAGGTTGGATACCCAAATCAAATATTTGATTGGGTATCTAACCCTTGAATCGATTAATATTCTTAGTTTTTGAGCCTAAGAGACTCAATTTTTTGATTTACCAGCCTTTTTTTTATAGATAGGCTTGGCTCCTTTGATCAAATCTATGGTTTGTTGGATCACTTCATGGTCATATCCTTTCAAATCATCATATATTTAGGCCATAACCCCTTCATGATTATTTCATAAGGATGGTGATCGATCCTTATATTTTTGGGAAACTTCTTTTCCCACCTTCAATTTACTTCTATCTCCCACATCAAGCTTGGAGTAGTCACTTTTATTTATGATGAACTTATTTTTGTCATTCCTTACATCATCAAAATCAAATAAATTCTCTAGAGTGATCAGTCCCTTTAGAATTTTATTATATTTTAGTATTATGATTTGATCTCCATAGGCTTATTCAATCCTTGGTTACAACTGCTTTGAAAATTTGCATGACTAATAAATAAACATGGCAATTTGGGTATCAGTCTCAAATACCTATAAATTCTAAAAATTATCTAGAATAATGATTTTGATAATCACTTGCACTACCTATTCATTCGTTAACAAATAAGTTGTTGAATAAAATAGGGATCCAATTACTACCATTATGTCTAACTCAATGTTCATGGACCTAGGAATGATTTGAATATTGAATGCTTTAAATACTTTAATTATATCCCATATCCTATGGTGGTAAGACCTCATGCAGACATTCTTTACAATTGTGACTCCTCTTACTTGCTTTACTATTAGTTCAAAATCTTTAAACACTTATAACTACTTCACACCCATGCACTTAATAAGTCTAAGACCATAAACCAGGGCTTCATACTTAGATTCATTAATTGTACATACAAAATGGAAGTGGCTTTTTTAGATAGAAACATAAATTAGATACCAACTTCAGAATTGATTTTGCATTTTTCACCATCAAAATGTAAAGTCCAAAAATTGGACTCATTTTTTAGGTTCTTTGCTCTGATCCTCCCTTTTCTTAATGACCTCAGAGATGGGTTGATCTTCATCATGGATTACTTAAGTCCCAAGGCTAATGGAATTAAACTTTACAAATGGATCATTCTTGATGAATTCATTAATGAAGACATCCTCAAATGGATCACTCTTTCTTCCTTGAGCATTTCTATGCAATACATCTCTTTCTTAGAGAAATAAATGTGCATTGCTTCAAAATTCATTGTATCATCATCATCTATGTGTTCTAGACACAACAGATCGAATAACACCTTCAATTTTAAGTCATATTTGGTCCTTATGATCAATTGAGACCAATCTAAAGATAAGTATCTACCTATTTTTGGTTGTGAAATATCTTGACAAACATAACCCAAAAATTGGTAGAATATTTATTACCACAACTTCTTGGGTGACTATAATACTAGGATAAGAATACAAAGTTACGAGAAGATCCTTGATAACACCTATGTTCTAGACCTTCTTGTTATATAATTGCATTACCCCCTTAACTAAAGTATTATATTGAATTTGTAATGAACCCACAATCTATTTGGTCATCACTATGGTTCTGGAACCATAATCAATCATAGAATTGTGAAATAACTTATTACCCACAATGAGAGTTAAATAAAATAGGGTAGGTTTTATGTTACTTACCCCTACTTTGAAGTTGATGAATTTGAATGGTGCATGGGGCTGTGCATTCCCACTAGCTTCTCTTCCTTTAGTTGTGTTACTCCATATCTAGGTTACCTTGCATAAGATTCTCTTAGTCTTCCAATGCCTCTTGTAGTAGATATTTTTACTTGGGGATAGACAACATATCCCATAGAAAAACATTAGTTGTGTCTTTATTCAACTATTCCACCACAATAAATGACCCTTAAGGTCAGATTTTGAGGTCATTTCCCTTATTTTGTGCTATTTGACTCCACTTTTGATATGCTCAGGGTGATGGTTGGGGTACATGAGATATTCTAAAAGTCACTTTATGCCTTTTGAAAGCCTCTTGGATCTTGGTAGGTTTTTTTTTAGATCAAGTATAGTAGTTTGATTAGACTTGTGGGGATTTCAAAGTGGGAGTATCATTTGCATAAACCACATCTTCATCTTCCACCCAAGAGAAAAGTGCATGTCCTGAGGATATCTCCTCCTCTTTTTCCAAGGACATTCCTTGAATTTGATTCCTAGGGATTGGTATCCATAAGGAACTAAATTAGGTGTGTTCCCTCTTCATCTTTACCCAACAACCTTTTGTTGTAGATTACCTCTAGGGAAATTTTGAGGTGTATGTGGATCATTACATAGGAATCACCATGAAATTGAGTCATCTACCAAGTTGTTTTAGCTAGTGACCAATTCTTTGTTTGAGTTTGGTGGTAATATTTACAAAGGATTAGGAAACTAGGATGATTTAATTTATTGGTTACACTTGATGATTCAGCCTCTGATCTCCCTAGTACTAGTTATGTTGATACAATGCTCTTCTACTTTGGTAATTCTATAAAGGGGGATTTAGGAGAATAGATTTGTGCCTCTTGAGGTTTATGATATCATTTGATAAGTTTCACATGATGTTCTTCATGTCATTCATCTTTGTAGCTAGTGTGGATGAAGTGGATGTGCTTGTTTGAGTATCTAGATATACATACATGAAAGGACATGCTTATGAGGTGCTTGGAACTTCCTCTTTCAGAGGGATTGATAGTTCTAGGACCATGGACATTAGTGGTCATGGGGGGAGTTTCTCAGCATCTATCAAATTATTCTCTACTCTTATGGATAATTCATATATGTACAGTAGTGTCTACCCTCCAAGAGACTGAATCATAATAGCTATGTCTAAGTTGAAGGATTTAAGGTAAAATATGATGGCCATACCCATGGGTGGTCAAGACACTACCGAGATTATTTGCCAAGTATTACCAAACCTAGTATTAAAATTGATTATAGCCTCTTTTGGGGATATTTTAATAGCGATTAACTACTATAAGAGAGATGAATGGTCTCCTTTATCATTGAATTGTATAAATAATCTATTGCCCAATTCATCCTAGGTGGTAATGGAGTTGGGTGGCAAGGACTGATACTAGTAAAGAGATCTCCCCTTGAAAGAGGTGGCTAGTGGCCTTAAGGCTACACTCTAATTGGTGACATGATGCATGGTAAAAACATTGGTAACATCTTGAAGATGTGTTGTTTTGATTTTTAAATCCTCCCATGTGAATTTAGGAAGTGCCTTCAAGGCATTAGTAGGATATGATCCCATGTATCTAAGGTTACTAGAGGGATGAGTGGGCTACCACTATTCCATGCTAAAAATTTCCTTGGCACTCCTTGGATAGCTATTTACTATGGCTATTATGTTATGCTAGACCCTATAGTTCTTTGGTGAGTTATATCCACTAGAGGTGGAAGTAGTAATCTTGGATTATGAATTGTTAGTGACCTTGTGACAGGCCTCTAGCTCACAAACTCTAACTTCTAATCAGGTATACTTGTCCCACTAGGCATGATATAAAAGGGAACTATTTATGCCTAAAACTTTCATTCTCTTCAAACACTTCTCCTATGGGAGCCTTTACAAATGTGGGATAGGAATTATGATCTATGAATCAACCTCTAAGATTTTAGAAGATAGCCTTTCAAATAGTTAGGGAGGAAAAGGTGAAGAAGGAATTGTAAATAAAACTAAGGTGATTCACCATAACTCTCAATGTTTATATTCTTAATATTGCATGATATAGCTTGAACTCCTTAAAACATTAAAAATAATTTAAAAGAGCATATGCATGATTTAAAGTCTATAATATAAGTAAAATCCAACATTATAAAAGTAGAAAATAGAAATAATAGACATCAATTAATTCCATATAATTTGACATAGAACACCACATCCTCTTCACTATTAAGTAGATAATAAAATACAAAAGGCCCAAAGTCACAGTATAAATTATTTGATCCTTCTTATGAGGGGCACCTATTAAGGTCTTGAAATGATAAATGACAATTGTTGCTATTTATATTTAGAAACTAAAACTATTATAATGGTTGTTCTCTAATAATAGTCATGAAAACAATCTAATATTATCTAACCCCTAACCCCCAATGAAAGAAATGATCCCTAAATATATATACATAGATGCCTTGGTGTGATTGAATGTTTGAGATAAAAGGAATCAACACCTAGATCCTAACACTCACATTCATGTTGAGTCCATTGTAATTGAAAGGAGAGATCTGGCTCATAAGTACAAATGGTCTTCAAATACTATATATGGTGCAACCTTAATGCCTCATGATTACCATGATACTTAGAAGAAGCATTGTGGGGACACGTCTCCTTTTAAACCACCTTTAGAATTCTTATTAGAAATAAGGCCCACTTCTCTTGGTGAATGGCACAAATCAAAGCTCTGATAGAAAAACCTTTTCCTTAGATAAGCATTGTGATGCCATGTGGAAGGTGTCACTACTCCTATGGAATTCAAGAACTCTTTTGCAAAGGATGAGCATGGGGGTACCACATGGCACTATTGGAAGGAGCTGAGACTTAGCCAAAGATAAAAAGGGGAACTTGGGAAAGAGGATACTGATACATAATCCACCCACTCTTCAAGAATGTCTATGATGAAAAGGCCAAATTATCTAAAAAATTTAATACATGTACTTTATCCATAATTAGAATATTTGATAAAAAAGTAAGCTTAGGATAAAGGTGAATTAAGTTGTTTAGTTAATTCATACATATCTCTCTGAATATTCCATTAAGTAAAAATAGAAAGTAGTTAATCAATGCATCAAAAAAAATTAATCAACTAGGAGTACTCATGCTAGTCCTTTTCTAATGATAAAAGGGAATTAATATGCTCAAATCTAGTATATGCTTGTTATAGGCCATGTCATTTCTGATTTAAGTATGAGTATGTGAAATATCACTCTAACATTTTAGATTATTTTATATGACTTTTACTCCTTGGGTAATCTCATTATTATATGCCATTAGATTATGTAAATGTATTAAGAATAAAATAATATTAATAAACCATGATAAATCATTATGGGACATACTTAGACATTGGGTTAATCAATTATGCTAGTTAAATGTGATACTAATACAAATTTATTATTATTTTACTGTAATACCATTAAGTATAGCAAATAATTATATTAATGTATTTAAGATGAAAATTAGACTATTATGATGTAATAATATACCTAAATAAAACATAAGGTGTATTGTGTGTGTGTGTGTGTGTGGGCGGGTGGGTGGGTGGTATACTCATATAAGGAAATATCAATAAATATTCTTGTATACCTCAAATATCAATCTAATAAAGTGGTTAAGTAAAATAAGGTGTGAGTAGAATTAAATGGGAATGCATGTCCTAAATTTGAAGTAGATATCCATACATTAGACTAATGGAGTCATAACATAACATATTACTAATTTAGTTATTAAAACTATAGGTCATATGTGGGGTATCTTTCTAACTAGGTTAATTACATCCTTATAAACAAATACAAATGTAGAGGATCTTGCTTATATTATTTGAAAAAAATTGTTAATAGGAATCATATTCATTAAACATATAACTGAGATTATGAGAAAATTGACATTTTTGAAACATAGTTGTATGAACATATTTATATTTAAAGGAAACATTTCTATCTAAAGAAACTATGAGTATTGAGATAATATAACTTATATGGATTTGTTATAGGACCCAAGATTTGAGAAATTATATCATCATAATTATAGGATCCTAATGTAGAATTTAAAGATAGATCCATGTTCATACAAAATATAGTTAAGCTATGAAATTTTGACTATTAAAAGATAATTAGTTTCTTGAATAAAACCATATGTTTACATGGTTTTATGACTAATTATGAAAATTAGTAGTTATGTATTAGAACCCCAAACTATAATAATATGGGTTATCATATGGTGTAGTATGTTTGGAATATAACTATTATATTTATAATCTATAGTTAAATGTGTATTCTACTTGGGTGGTATAAACTATAGTCATTATTTCTAATATGGAATAGATAATAATGTGGGATTCATTTATACCTTTGATGGAATAAATTTATGTTTTTTTATTACTCATATTCTTAACATGTTGTGTGTTATGATTTATAGTAGGATATGAAATGTATGAATCTTTTGGTTATATTATGTTAACCAATCTCACATTATTGATATTGAGTAAGGAGTGAGATGGATTTCACTAGCTTACTAGAATCACAATGCTAGATGAAGGAAATCCAATCAAGTGGTGTGTATGATCTTTAACTGATCTATAGATAACTATTATTTATTATTATTGAAAACTTTGGCCAATGTAATTTTTAGTGAGACATTGTAATTTCATGAGTATGATTTACATGTTTGTTCAATATCTAAAAATATAATGGATTTTCTATGATACACTACATGTTTAGTTTAGAAATCATACAACACACATGTACTATCCTGTCTCTCTATATTCGCATGCTTTCACTATCTAATCATCCATGAAGGGAGGGCCATTACACTGATGGGATTAGTGTGGGGGATCATTGGTCCATGGTTAGTGTGGGAAATAACTCGAGTGATGATATCCCTCCCCACAATGGTACTTAATTAGAGATGACACTTGAGATTGACAGATACTAGAGTTCAAGAAACTATGCTATAGTGAGCCATGTATCTTATATATCTACATTGTATTTTATTATACTTGTTATTAAAACATTATCATGAAGAGTTTTAATTACTTACTTATTTTATATTGATAGTAGTAGTTGTATTTATCTATCAGCCATGGCTAGTTTATTGTAATTATTTTCTATATTCATTATATGATGTGTTCTCATGATATTAGAAATCAGTGATATATGATGTAATATGATTTGTTTACTATTATCTCACTTAGAGTATTTTGTATGATCTCTGATTAGATTCTCATGGTGTAATCTATTTATATTATATGTGTTTAATTAAAAAAATAACATATATCTAGGTAGATCTTAATGGGGATGTTATAACTAGTTTGTCTCTAGTTAAAAATTTAGTTACTACATATGATGCAACCATTAGTTCAACTTTAATCACTAGCTCAACTCTAGTTACAACATCAACTCTAGCCACAACAATGAGCAGTATCAAGTAGAAGCCAAGTCAACCTTAGTCAAAGCCTAATTTTTTATAGTTTTTCATGTAATAATTATTTATGGCTAGTTAAGTCCTATTATAATTAACCAAATTATTTTTCCAGCATTCACATGTTGCATGACTGATGTAATCTATGAGTTATAACATAAAATTTCATATCAAACTATAATTTATGTTTTAGTTATCCTGATGTAATCCAAAGTTTTGATACACTTGGAAGATTAGGTGACCCCTTCCCTAAGGCCTTTAAATACATGTAAGACCCTCTTTTTAAAGTTATCAATATATATGAAGAAATCAAGTGATTGATTGTCATGCAACTATGTTTTTTATTTCTTATTTATTATCTATGTTATTGAAATTTAAGCTTCTTTGTCTATATCAACTCAATAATTTTGAAGTGTGCTAATACTACAAATGAATTTGATTATTTTAATAGATGAATATTGATCTTAGATGTGAAATAACTATTGAGGATTGGTAAATATCATTAATTTAATCAATTAGCCTATAAATTAAGTTTGATAATCTAAGGTGTGTAGGAGTATTTACCTTGGTATAGTCATCTATGCATGTGATATAACTAATCTAGACAACTTTCTAGTTTAAACTATAACATCTCAAATAAGAGTTTACAACAACAAACCTAAGGAGAGTGATCTTTAGTCAAGATCAATAATCTTCCTATACTTATTTTCTTAGACTACTAACCATGCTTGTTCATGAGTGTGCAATAACTAAAAGTGGAAAACCTTCATCTTGGAGATACTTGTCCACCAAACAAATACTCTTAGAAGTGACCTTTTAAGAACACAAAGCCCCTTTTTTGCTTTACCCTTCTTTCCATTTTTTAGTTTATTTAAGATCTACCCACCTTAAAGGAACTCTCAACCCATATAACTCATTTAGTCTTTACTTTCAATTATATTTCACAGATCCAGTCCACAAACTTGGTTAAATAATCAATAACCTCAACCTACTATTCCACCACCTCATTATTTTAACTACATACCTAAAAATCATGCCCTAAAGTGGAAGTTCATTCTATAGAGATCCTAAAATTTCATAGGTTACCTCATTCATTATTTTGGGTTATGCATAAAACCCACATCAACATAAACAAAAGTTGGTGCTAAAAGGAGGGTACACTTATGTGTTTTCTCAACAATAGAGGTTAGCCACCATGTATATTTGCACTAGAGACACCTATGAGAGTACCAAGGTCTAGAACCCAAGCTAACCTTTTGGTATAACCATTATCAAATTATAAGAGGCTTAGACTAGTACCAATCATCCTTGAGATCACTGAGATGACACCTTCCCATATAATAATCATCCCACTTATTTATCCTTCTATGGCTCAACCTTGGTTAGTTGGATTTGTTAATGCCATCCCTAGAGACTAGCATGATCTTCCAAGGAATAGTAATTCCCTACCTTCTCCCCTTCAAAAGGAGGGATGGTAGAAGAAAATATCAATTATTTCAAGGCTTCACTAAGATTACTTAATGTCACCCATGAGGATGTTGCATGTAGGATTCTCCCATTCACTCTGCAATATTTTGCTTATCTTTGGTATCTCAATTTATAATAAAGATCTATAACCTCATGTCATTAAATTCAAAATACTTTTATTACAAAATTTGGGCAAGTTACTAATCCAAGTCTAGAGTATCAACATTTCATTGACATGAAAAAAGATCCCAATGAGTTAATTTGATCCTTCAATGTAAGATTTTAGAAGATGTACACTTGATTGAATTCCATGTATAAGATAGATGTAAATTTATCACTAAAAATATATAAGAAGGGTATAGATCCCATTACTAAAATGTTTTTGCAAATATTTTCTATAACCACTACTTTATCTTTGGTATATCAAGAAGCTATTAACATTGACAAGCATCTCAATCCTTAGAATTCAAGAGGATAAATGTTTAATAATGGGTTTCCATCTTTAAATCCAATCCTAAATGCTAATTAAAACACCCATGCATTTAACCAGAATTAGTTGTACACATTGTCTCCTATAATGCAACAAGAAACAAATCAAAATTATAGATTCTTGAGAAAATCAAGCACAAAATAATGGCTATTTATAGAACCAATAAAATCAACATCTAGCTCACACCAATGTAGTAGTCACTCATGGTTATGACTCCACCAAAGTTTAATTGAATTTTATAAATAATGGTCTAAAAGTTGAGAAATAATTTCTTGAATATGGGAAAAAGGAGGCCTATACTATTGTTAACAATCTAAAGTGCACCTTATTGCAAGGTGTGTAAGTAAGCCTTCTCTTCAACTAAAATAATGGGATCTTCTTAGAGTTTGGGTGACTAAAAAAGTGAGAAGATCCTCCATAGAGGGCTGGTTACCTTTGGATATATCACCTAAAACTAATACTATGATTGGAAAAGGGAGATAAATTAGATGGAAACTCATAAAAACATTTAAATATAGGTGATGCACCAATGTTTTTGACACTTACAATTACACAAAACACACTATCAGACACTTTTAAACCTAAAAATATCACTTCACTCACTCATTTATCATATTTCACAAAAAATCATTGAATAGATATCAATCTAGAAAGGGAGGTTAGTTGTCCACTGCCAAGCCAATCAACTAACTATCTATGGCACTTAGGATTACCTATGAGAGCTACAAAACACTTCATGAAGGTGAGAAAATTAAGATAGAGGAAAAGAAAGCATGCACTCACTAAACCAATATTGGAAATTTGTCATTGATGTCATGGTATTGTCATAGAGGTATCCTGGTGAGTGGATAAAGAGCTTTGTTAGGCTATGTGACAATGACAAAGTGTGTAATGTGCTTGTCCTAATATGATTTAAGAAGTCTTGGTTGATCTTTTAATTTTTCTTGGTTTAAGATGTTTAGGGATGAGTTTGAAGTATTGAGCATGTGAAATAGGTCCCATAAGAAATGTTCTATTTTTTGAGAGCTTGTGTAAATGAGAAGTATTCATCTAGTTCTTTATTGTGTTTATTTAGACATTTTAGTCTAGTGGCAAAAAATTTGAGTACGTAGTTTGATAATGTCACCATTACCATGTGGGAATGAGTCAAGGAGATTTGGTCATATGGTTTTGATCACATTATTCCATAAGGGTTATGCACTAAATCTTAAGTCATACATTGAAACACGATCAAAGATATGAGGGTGAAAAGTTAGCTTCTCAGTTAGAATTCATTTTTTCCCCATACTTAGCCAAATTTGCATGTGGCCAGAAAGAGCCAAGTAAGCATATTGATAAGGTCATCATTCACACATGTGGAAGTGTCAGTAAAAAATGATCATATGTGATTGTTAAATTTTATGCCTAATTTATTTGTGCTAAATTTTATATCATTCAATGAAGTACATAAAAAGATATGCATCTACAAAGTTGGGCTCCTAGGTAGTTTGACTATGTTTTTCCATACTTAGCCAAATTTACATGTGACAAGAAAAGCTAAGTAGGCATTTTGATTTTGTTATATATTGCACATGTTAAGGTGTCAAGATAGTTTGATCATATGGGTTTGTTCATTTTTGATCCTAGTTAATTTTCACTAAAATCTAGATCATGTGATGAAACACGTCAAAAGATATGATTTTTCAAAGTTAGCCTTCCAAGCAAGTTTTTGGCATGGCTCTATGATAGAAGATTTTGAGAAGTCATTTTAATGGCATTATATCTCACACACATGAAGGTTTCAAGAGGATTTTGGTACATGGTTGGATTCTTATTTTAAAGGAGAACATATGGTATAATTTGAGGGACATGAGATTGATCACATAAAAAGATATATCTATCCAAAGTTGGCCTTCCAGGCATATTGAAAGGGTCCCCATAGTCCTTTTTGCATAAGTTAAAGTTTGAGCAAGATCGATTGTGCACATTACTCTGAGAACTCATGAATAAGTGAGATGAGGATAAGTGTATGATGTTTAATAATTGAGAAAAGGTAAAGGATAAGGATATAAAAATGAGTGGGTGTTTGTATAGATTGATCAAATGGTGAGCATTGATAGTTAAATACCAGATTGATCCATAGAGATTGATGAAGCATGTTGTGTCAAAGTTTCCAGATTGCACAAGATGAGGTCAAATGTCAAATGTTTAATGTTTGGATTTGGAGGACTATGTATTAAAGTTCAAACAAGATCAATGGTGTGTATTTTATCCAAATCTAAGAGGAAACAAGATGCAAACATTATGACTAAGGTTTAACCATGACCATTGTCATTCAAATATTTGAATTTAAAATAAGGAAAAACTAGACCTCTGTATTTTGTCCATATATTTTGGTATAAGTTTAATTTATTGGTATTGTAAAAATAAAAGATGAAGAGGACTCCATGGCACATCTAATGAACCTAATTTGAAGATTTTAAGGTGTGTATAGTCAAATATATTGTGGTTCAAATTTAACTATGTGTTTGGGCTTATCCTGTAAGTGAGATGAGAGATTTATTTGAGTTTGTCTTGATGTTGTTTTGATATCTCTTGATGAAATGGCTATTCGGGAGTGTTTTAGACTCCATAAAGATTCTTTGTGTGGTTTTTGGAGGAGTGATAAATCTTTCTTAACTATGAACAATACTTAAGAAGTTGATTATGTATTTGTTCATGATGTTCCTATATACTAGGTTAGTGTTTGAGTTGTTTGATCATATGTAGAGGTAAGATAAGATGACTATGATCATTTGAGTATGTTTAAGGGGACATAAGGATTGAACCCATTTATTTAAAAATGATCCTATGTTCTTTTTTTCTTAAGGGTGTGATAAATGGGTGAATAGGTCTCCATGAGACCTATAAGAGCTATAAGGGCTTTATTAAAAGGTATAGATACTTAAAGGTGACCCATAGATGCTATGGATGACCTAGGAATATTTTTTTATCTGTCTTTATGTGAGGGATGACTTAAGGGTAAAGGCATGCCTAATGGCTAACCAAGGTTTAGATTATCAAGTATGCTCTATAGATAGTGAAACCAAAGATGATGTTTTTAGACAAGTAAGAAAGAGACTTGGAGATATTCAAGAGAGTATTTTATGTGTGTATTATGAATTGAAGTAAGGGTAGAGTACCCTAAAGATGATTTGAAGAGTAGAATAGATTGATGTCTATTTGTATGACCTATAGGTCATAATTCTATTGATAGAATAATGTTATTGCAAATTGATTGTGAGCAAAGGTGAAGATTGATAAGTATATATCCATCATCATGTTTTGTATACATTAGTTTAGAGGTAGATGTTTTTATAGTTTTTTTTGTGTTAGATCAACATTTAAGGTGTTTATACCCTCCTTATAAGGTATGACTTACTAAAAGTTTGGTTATTATTGTAGTAGCTAGATAGGTGTTGTAGTACCTTGTGGGATTATAGTCCCAATAAATAAGGATTGTAGTTCCTTGTTCAATTGTATCTACTCTAAATTATATTTTGTTATAATAAGATAATAGTTCAATTCTAGGTTATAGTGGGTTTTATTCCCCAAGAAGGTTTCCCACATATGTCATGTGTTATGTGATTGGTCTTGCATTGTCTCTCTTGCTCATTGTTATGAATGATGTGTATGCTTCATAAATGCTTATGGTAGATGATCAAGTGTTTATAAATATCATAATAAAAGTTGGATCATTTGGGCTCAGTGATTCACCCCCCCCCTTAGTGATTGCACCTATAATAATTGGTATTAGAGTAGGTCATTCATGCAACTTTTAACCACTCAAAGGTGATCAAAGGTACAATGGTTGATAAAGAGGTTAAGGATTGTCTTCAAGACAATATATTTTTTGGTTTATCAAAATTTAATAATGTGAAGACACAAATGCAAAATATAGAAACAATAGTCAAAAATCTATAGATCATGGTGAATGAAAGTCTCAATCAAAGGATGGAATAATGAAAAAATAAATTAATGACTTACTCAAATGTGATCTTATCCAAGGACAAAAAGGATTTTATCTCCACTAAAAGGATCAAGAATGAAAATTGATTGAAAGGTAATGGTCAAGAGAAAAGAGGGTCAAACATGAATAATGTCTTCAATGGGTATTGCTTATCCTGTAATCAATTTGGTCATAGATATAAGGATTTTTCTCTCTCTCTAGAGATCAAAATGGATATCATATGTTACAACTCTAACCAGCAAGATCACATAGCCAAGACCTGAAATAAAGACTTTTGTAAAAAGGATATAAAACTCATTGACACTATCAAATGGTTTAAGGAGACCAATTTTAAAGAAGAAAAAAAGCTAAATCCAAGAAGATCACAAAAGGAAGATTCATTTTTTGGTCAAGTAGATTTGTACACTCAAGAAGATGAGAATAAGAGATGGTTCATTGATAGTGGATGTTCAAATCATATGACTAGAGATAAGATAAATTTTATCTCTCTAAAAAAAACCAACCCTAGTGTAGTTATATTTGGTGGTAGAAAATTTGCTAACATAGTTAGCAAAGGTACTGTGAGTTTGGATAGTGGTCATACTAGGACTAAAATGTCTTATATCTAGAAGGTTTGAAACATAATATTTTAAGTGTGAGATAAATGTGTAAGAAAGGAAATTTTGGAAATTTTCATGATGATGTATGTGAAATAAGAAAGGCAAAATTTGGAAGATTAATTTCAAATGTTCATAAAATAGATAAAAACATGTATGTATTCCATGGATCTAAGAATGAAAAGTGCTTCATAACTCAATTAGAATAAATTTGGCTTTGGTATAGAAGGATTGGACATATAAATTTTTTTATTTGATAGGGTAAAAGCTAGGATTTAAGGGACTATAAACCATTGAAGCATAGTACAATAAAATAAATAGGCCTTAAATAGGGTTGAGGGGTCAAATGACAAAAATATATAAGATAAATCTAAGAAACAATAGAAAACTAGGACCAAGGAGAAGCTACAAGTTAAATCTCAAAGGGTGACTCTCCTTCATATTGTCTTTATGGAGGTCACTACACACTAAGAGGGTGACCTGAGGGAGAGGTCTTCTATTAATTGGGCCATTTGAATAGCCTTCATATAGTAGAGATAAATTTAGAGGGTTTATCTTTCCCCTAAGAATCGTAGCCTAATTGAGCTCAATAGGAAGCAAAGAATAGATATTTTTTAGCCTTGACATAAGGGATCCAAGTTTTCCAAAGCGAATCATAAAAGGGTAAAGGACCCCCATGGGGATATAAGTTATAAAAGCAAGGTACAATCCTTTGACACATCCTTGATATATATAAAAATATAGTGAGGTGTTTTATCTTTCTTATAAAATTCTCAACCTAGCAGAGCATAACAAGAAATAAGGTATAGATCATAAGTTCAGCTATAAAAATAGATCATATACCTCTTAAGACATCTTCACTTCTAAGATTCTTGGCCTGAAAAAAATAATAGGAAACATGGGGTAGAACATTTTTAACCTTGGTAAAAGGGGGCCAAAGTTCCCACATAGAGTTAAGAGTTTAATCAGAGCCCCCAAGGGGATCTAGGTAAAAAGAGAAAGCACCAAACAAAATCTTTAATCAACAGTACTATAAAAGTAATCATGATCAATCCCCAAAGATCTTGGATTCAGTTATGGCCCTATGGTGGCATGGGGTGAGAGAAGTACCAAACCCAAAAATAAAACCATCAAATTAGATAAAAATCATGTAAGCATGGATTCACCCATCACCCAAGTTCTAAAATCTAAAACCTCTATCTAGTAAGGCATGTGTGACTACATTCTTTCTCAAGAAAGTAGGTAAGACTATATTTATGTGGATAAACATTTCATGTAAAAAATACCATTTCAAAGCTCCAAGATTTGAAAATTAAAGGCTCAAGCCTAAGGTAGGTGCAGCAATCATCCCCAAATAGGTGTAAAAGATTAAGATTTGAAATCATGGACACTAGTCCCAATAGATTAGTCAAATTGGTCCAACAAAAATTACTACTAATGCTAATAGTCCATCTTCTAATTTTTGAATAACACAATCCTAGTAGAGGCTCTATGATATCATGGATAGTGGAATTAAAAGAGTGCAAATTTAAAATCCACCACTTTGGGAAGCATGCATCTATAGTCATTTCTAGAATCAATGTCTTGATGTTTAGGGACACAAGTCTACTATGGAAAATGTGACTGCATTTATCCTAAGCAAGTGGTTACATGATAATTTTGAATTTTTGGGGGAAAAGTCCAATAACTTGATCCAACATCTAGGTGACCAATCATTAATGATTTCAATGATCCAGCAATAGTAGCAAGGGCAAGTCAAGGCCCTTATGTCCACATCAACCTTCCTTGAAAAATTTGAATTAATATAGAGGTCACATGACCAAAAACTACAAAAAACTATGACCCATAGGTAATGGCTTAAAAATGATGAGTTTTTTTGTCCACATTATCTTTCAACCTGGTCATCTAGCTTAGAGGTGGCATAGTCGAACTCAAGATTTTTCCAAGGGTTAAAATCTAGTGAGATTCAACAAAGAGACATGTTAAGGGGAAATTAACATCCCAACTTCTTAGATTAGAAATAAATACTATGTAAACTAGATAAGTAAGGTAAAATAAAGAATCAAACATAGGTAGCTTGTTGCAAGATTGACAACAAAATGCACTCACCAAACCTCCAAAATCAAAAATGAATAAATCTCAAGAAAGATCATATATCTTCTAACTAACTATTATAATATAAAAAATCTTATCCAAAGGGAAAGCCACAAGACCCCATCAATTGAAATTATTGACCAAGCGATCTTGGTAAACATGGAGATTTGAATTGTATTCAAACTAGAATAAAAAAGATGTAATGCCCTAGAGTTATTTTCAACACCTTACTGTAGCCTTTATCTGAGGAATGTTGAATCAAGCCCAAATGTCTAAGATAAGGGTTTACATAAAGGTATACCATCCAAAGGCATGTTCTCCCCCAATTTTAAAGAGGCTTATGGTATTGAACATTAAGATACTTGGGTCCCAGATATGTTTTCCCAATGAAGGATAAGATGGTCAAATGCTTTCCTACAAGAAAATTAACCCATCAAACCAAATCTATGATCACTTTGAAACCTTTACATCCCAAAAACAATCACAATTAATGAACTTTTCACCCAGAATTGCTAGCTTAGAGGAAACACCAATGCCAACCACATCTTCCCCAAAAACTCTCCATCCCGAAAACAATCACAATTAATGAACTTTTCACCCAGAATTGCTAGCTTAGAGGAAACACCAATGCCAACCACATCTTCCCCAAAAACTATAAATATAATAGGTTTTTTAAATTCATAATTCACTTCAGATCCACTACCATTCTTAGACATGATCTCAATAGCAATCTCAGCTACTAGCTTTCCTAAAGAGAATTTTCTCAAGAAAGAGCCATTTACATCAAAGTATAGATTCTAAACGAAGAAAGGTATATATATCCCTAGATACTTTGCCACCTAAATCTTGCACTAAGGCAGATACTTCTACCTAAATATTATTTTTATCATGCATAACCAAGGATATGTTCCTTTTATGGTCCATAAATAGTTTAGGATATTCTTCAAGATCCACTTCTAACCCTCTATGGATCTTGATCTTTTCCATCGAGTCCTCCATAGCTTCCTCTAGGAGTGCTTCATGTTCCTCCTCTTTTATCAGTTCCTCATCTGACAGCTCCTCTATTTTTATCTCCTCATCTGATAGCTCTACATCTATCAACTCCTCCTCCACCAATAAGACCTCTTCCTTTGATAAATCCACCTCTTCTAGCAAATCATATATCAAGTCCACCTCCTTCTCTAAGTCCTTTAATATATCCTCCATCATAAGTATTATTGGACATATAAATTTTGATAATATGATAAAAATCAATTCAAAGTTGTCAACAAGGCATATGCCTAAGATTTATAAGATTCCTTATTCTCTTTGTAAGGCATGTCTTCATGGGAAGAAAATCAAGAGAAGATACAAAACCAAGGAATTTTCCACTACAAATCCATTAGATTTGATCCACACTTATCTATGTGGACCTATGAGAAATCAAAGCATTCAAGGTAATAGCTAATTCATGATTCTCATTGATGATTTTACTAGGATGACTTGGATATTCTTTCTTAAAGAAAAGTTATAAGGTTTTTCAAAATTTGTGGCATTAAAAAATCTTGTGGAAAATGATTAAGGTTCAAATATCAAGTGTGTGAGATTAGATAGAGGAGGTGAATTTTGGTATCATAAGTTCAATGATTTTTGTGAAGAACATGGGATAAGAATACAATATTATACTACTAGAACACCACAATAGAATGGAGTTGTTGAAATAAAGAATAGGAATATTATTCATATCGATAGAACCATGATTCAAGATGCAAAATTATCAGATGGCTATTGGGAAGAGGAACCAACTCTTTTGTGTACATCCTAAATAGGAGTTAAATTAGAGTAAATGGTAATGAGACTCCTTATGATTTATGGAAGAACAAAGTGGCTAATGTCAAACATTTCAAAGTGTTTGGGAGTAGGTGTTTCATCAAAAGAGATGAAGATAATCTTAGAAAATCCAATTCAATATATAATGAGGGCATATTCTTAGGATATTATTCAATCAATACTGCCTATAGGTGCTTCAATAAGAGACTTCATAATATTTTTGAAAGTTCAAATGTAAGGGTAGATGAGATAAGTAGATTAAAGAAGACAAAATTATAGGTAAGTGACTCAATTTAGAATACTACTACAAGTAATGATGAGTTATCTATTTAAATAGATGATGAATATGAAGAGGAGGAAGAAAGAAAATATATTAAAGTTCCATATAGAAGAATTCAAAAAATCATCCAATCTCTCTGATTATTGGAAATGTCAGTGCAAGGTTACATATTAAAAGGATAATGTTGATCAATCAAAATAAACAAGACTCAGCTCTATTATCCATGATTGAACACAAAAAAATTATGGAAGTTAACAAAGATGAAAGTTCGAATGATTCAATGAATGAAAAAAATGATCAAATAAAAAGGAATGAAACAAGGGACTTAGTTCCTAGACCAAAAGATAAAAATGTTATAGGTACCAAATGGGTTTTCAAAAACAAGATGAATGAGAAAGGAGAAGTCACAAGGAAAAAGGCTAGATTGGTGTGTAAAGGATATGCTTAGGTTGAAGGAATAGATTTTGATGAAACTTTTGATCATGTGGCAAGGATGAAAGAAACTAGACTCTTTTTAGCATATGCATGTTTCAAAGGTTTTAAGGTATATCAAATGGATGTGAAATATTCATTATTGAATGGAAACTTAGAAGAAGAGGTCTAAATTGAGTTACATAAAGGATACTTCATGTCAAGTAATCAAGATATTATGTGTAGATTAAAGAAGGCTATGTATGGTCTTAAACAAGTTCCTAGAGTTTGGTATGATAGGCTAGATAAGTATGTTTTGAGTCAATGTTCTAATAGTGGGTAGCTAATAGTAATTTCTATATTAAGATAGAAGGTAATCATCAATTGATAGGTGTTGTATATGTTGATGACATACTTTTTGGATCTGACAATGATAAAATGATTAGATAATTTGTTAATACTATGAAGATTGAGTTTGAAATGTCAATGTTGGGAGAACTATATTTCTTGTTAGGATTATAGATTAATCAACTTGATTTAAGGGAATTCATTTCACAATCTAAATACATAAAGGATATGCTAAATAAGTTTGAAATGATGGATTGTAAGCTAATGGGTACTCTAATGATCATAGGATATAAGTTAAGTAAACTAGATGACTCACCAAAAGTTGATCAAAATTTGTATAAATCCATGATTGGATGTCTTTTGTACACTACTACATCTAGGTCTGACATCATGCAAGCATTATGTCTTAAATGAAGGTTTCAATCTAATCCTAGATATTCTCACTTGAAAGCAATCAAAAAGATCTTGAGATATCTCAGAGCCACCATGACTATGGTTTATGGTATCCCAAGAGTAAAGAATTTTCTTTTAAATCATATACTAATGTTGATTGGGCAGGATGTGTGGATGATAGGATTTCTAGTGGTGGGGTGTTCTTCATGGGAGAATTATTGGTGTCTTGGCTTAGTAAGAATCAAGCCTCAGTGTCTCTATCAACTATAAAAGTTGAGTATATTTAAGCTACCTATTTTTGCACACAAGTCATGTGGATGAAAAAAATATAAAGGATTATAAGGTAAGACAAAATGGACCTTGTCTTATTTATTGTGATAATACTAGTGTAATTAGTATCTCATAAAAAATCTTGTTATGCACTTAAAAACTAACACATTCCTATTAGATATCATTTATTGAGATAATAAGTGATTAATCAATGTGTCATTGCATAAAAAAGAGTAGCATGAAAATATTATGACCAAACCATTATCAAAAGGTACTTTTGAGTATCTAAGACAAAGCTTGGGTGTCATTTCTTTATTTATGAATTAATAGAAGTTATTTGGTTAAGGGAAAGAAATAAATCCATGATTTTTCTCTAGAGGTTTGTGAAGGATCTAAGTAAAAGGTTAGAATGGGTGTCTTTAGGTTGGTTGAGAACATGTTTCCTATTTTATGAGTGGCATGAAGTTTTATTGGTGGTCTTTTTAGTAGCTTGAGAGAGAAGGCTAGTAAGCATGTATGGTGTTTCTTCATGGTGTGTGCAGATATGAAGATGCTCAGAAGGTGAAATTTATTATAGTTATTAGGGGAGTCCCTCTCATATTTTTCTTGATGTGTTGCATCAGAATTTTGTTGTTTTGTGTGTTCTTTCTTCATTGGTTGCAGTGCTTCATTGAAGAGAGTGTTGGCATGGAGCAATAGGATGTTGTCAAGGTAAGCTTAAGTAGGAACAAGGTAAGGGGGAGTTTATATCATCTTTTTAAGATGGTCCTTTCCTATTTGATATTATTTTTAGGTCCTTAGGATTAGTTTTTGCTCACTATGTCATTATGTCAAAGGAGGAAAAAGTTTTTATTGTGGGAGTGCTTTAAGAGAGAGAAGGTGAGATATATGTTTCTATATATGATGGTTATTGAAATAAATGACAAAGGGGGAGTTGTTATAGATTTGTTAGTTATGTCATGGTAATGTCATATAGGTGTCTTGATGAGTGGATGAAGAGCCTTGATAGTCTATGGGACAATGACAAAGTGTGCAATGTGTTTGTCCTAATATGCATGAATAAGGCTTGGTTGATCTTCATATTTTTCTTGGTTTGAGATGTTTAGGGATGCATTTTAAGTATTGATCATGTGAAATATGTCCATAAGAAGTGTTATATGTTTTGAGAGCTTTTGTACATGATTAGTATTCATCTAGTTCTTCATTGTGTTCATCTAGACATTTAGGTCTAGTGGTAAACAATATGAGTAGGTAGTTTGATCACATCACCATTACCACATGGGAATGAGTCAAGTAAATTTGGTCATATGGTTTAAATAAAACTAGTCCCTATTTATTATGTTCTATATCTTAATTCATGTGTCAAAGCACAGTCAAAGATATGAGGATGCAAAGTTGGCTTCTCAAACAAAATTCAATGTTTTCCCATAGCCAAATTTGCATGTGGCTAGAAAGAGCTAAGTAAGCATGTTGATAAGGTTAGCATTCACACATGTTGATGTGTCAAGACAAAATGATCATATGGGTTTGTTAATTTTTGTGCCTAGTTTATTGTCACTAAATTTTATATCATGTGATAAATTGAATAAAAACATATGCATATGCAAATCTGGGATCCTAGGTAGTTTGACTGTGTTTTTCCATACTTATCCAAATTTTCATGTGATAAGAAAAGATGAGTAGGCATATTGATGATTTGATATCTTGCACGTGTGAAGGTGTCAAGAAAAATTGATCATATGGGGTTGTTTAGTTTTGATCCTAGTTGATTTTTGCTAACATTTAGATCATGCAATAAAACACATCAAAGTTGGTCTTCCAAGTAGGTTTTTGACATAGTTGGCTCTATGATAGAGGATTTTGAGAAGGCATTTTAATGGTGTTATATCTCACACATGTGAAGGTTTCAGGAATAGTTTGGTGCATGGTTATATTCTTATTTGAAATGAGAACATATGGTGTAATTTGTGGGAAATGTTATTGATCATAGAAAAATATATATCTATCCAAATTTGTCCTTCCAAGCATATTGAAAGGGTCCCCATAGTCATTTTTACACAAGTTAAAGTTTGAGCAAGATCAACAGTGTGCATTGCTACAAAAAGTTAAGAAGAAGTGAGATGAGGATAGATACATGATGTTTAATGACTAGGCAAAGGTAAATGATAAGGATATAATGGAAAGTGGGTATTCATATAGATTTATCAAATGGTGAGCATTGATATTTAAATACCTGAATGATCTTTAAAATTGATGGAGCACATTATGTCAAAGTTTCTAGATTGCACAAAATGAGGTCAACTATCAAATGTTTAACATTTGGATTTAGTGGAATACATCATAAAGTTAAGATAAGATCATTGGTGTGTATTTGATCCTAATTTTAGAGGACACGATATGCAAACATTATGATCGAGGTTTAATTGTGACTATTTTCATTAAAATATTTGAATTTAACATATGAAAAAACTAGATCTCTATATTTTGTCCATATATTTCAATAGAAGTTGAATTTATAAGTGTTTTAAAAAGAAAATATTAATAAGACTCTATGGTACATCTAATGAACCTAATTTGAAGATCTGAAATTGTGTATAGTCAAATATATTGTAGTTCAAAGTTGACTATGTGTTCATGCTTATTTTTCAAGCGACCCGAGAGATTTATTCGAGTTTGTCTTGATGTTATTTTGATAACTCTTGATGAATTGGATATTGAGGAGTGTTTTATACTCCATAAATATGATGTGTGTGGTTTTTGGATGTGGGTTAAATCTATCTTGAGTATGAATAATGCTTAAGAAGTTGACTGTTTATTTATTCATGATGTTCATGTATACTAGGTTAGTGTTTGAGTTGTTTAAACATATGCAGAGGTGAGATAAGATGACTATGATTATTTGAGTATGTTTAAGGGGACATAAGGAGTGGAACCATGTTTTTTAAAGTAAACCTATGTTTTTTTTTCTTAAGGGTGTGTTAAATGGGTGAATATATCTCCATGAGACATACAAGAGCTACAAGGGCCTTTTTAAACGGTATAGTTGCTTAAGGGTAACCTATAGATGTTATGGCCAACCTATAAAGATTATTTTAAGACATGTATTTATGTGATATATTAATTAATGGATAAATAATTACCAATGGTTGACCAAGGTTTTGATTATCGAGTATGATATATAAATACTGGAGCCAAAGATGATGGTTTCTAGATAAGTAAGTGAGAGACTTGGATGGATTCTAGAGAGGCTTGTGTGTGTGTATTATGGAGATAAGGAAGGGTATAGTTCCTTGAGGATGATTTGAATAACATGATATATTGAGGGCTATTTTTATGACATATAGGTCATAATTTTGTTGATAGAATAATGCTCTTGTAGATTGAGTATGAGCAAAGGTGAAGAGTGATAAGTAGAGGTCCATCATCAGGGATTGTAAACATAAGTTTAGAGGTGGATGTGTTTATGGGTGTTGTTGTGTAATCTCAAAATCCAAGGTGGTTATAGCCTTCTTATAAGATAAAACTTTGGTTGTTATTGTAGCTCAACTAGATAGGTGTTGTAGCACCATTTGGGATTGTAGTGTCACTAAATAGGGATTATAGTTCCTTGATTAGTTATAGTTGGTATAAATTACATCTTTTTATTATAGGATGGTATTCCAATTATAGGTTCTAGTGGGTTTTATTCCCCAAGAGGGTTTCCCATGTATGTCATGTGTTATGTGATTGATCTTGCATTGTCTCTCTTGCTCATTACTATGAATGATGTGTATGCTTCATGAATGCTTAAGGTAGTTGATTAAGTGTTTGTAAATATCAGAGTAGAAGTTGGATTATTTGGGCTCACTAATTCACCCCCCCCCTCAATGATTATACCTCTAACAATTGTATGAAATTAGAAATGTATCATATCCATATACTAATCTTGGATCAGATGGGATAGAGCACACCTACACTTCCAATTAGGGGGCATATAATTTTTATGTAGGAGCATGACCAATGTGAGGATATGTTAGACCTAATTATGGGATCATTTATCATAACACAACATGTGAGATAAGGTTCTAAAGACTATAGTCTAACACAATCACATAACAACCCTAAAAGAGTCTTATGATTTAATATTTCACTAATCTAATAACAAGAAAAGTAAATATAATCTAGTGCACAACAAATCTTGTGGCAAAAAGTGAGGGGTTAGAAAATCAAAGCAATCAAAACATGTATACGTAACCTCAAATAAAGTAAGTATGGGTAACCCCCTAATACATGAAATAGAAAGAGTAATATTTTTTGAACCAACACTTATGTTGCTTCTATCTACTAAAAGAGAGGAGAACAAAGTTATAATATACTTACATTTATTGTGAACCCATCTAGACTCAATATTTCCCTTGGCCAAAGGGGATTTTCAAGAGGTTTTTGTGGTTCTTAAGGATCAACTTATTAGGCCAAAACATCTAAGATCTATCCACAAGACTAGATTCTCCAAAATAAGAAACCTAAACTAAGTCTCCTCAAGTACAATGGTGAAGAGAAAATATTGAAGAAGCATGAGAGAATAATAACTCTTTATTACATATATTAATAATGATTGAAATTACCTTTGTATTCTTAGGAGTATCTTACCCTAAAATTATTTGGGGATGTCAACTATCATAGGTCAGCCTAGTTGACCTAACACATTTTTGGGCTAACTCACTAGGTCTGTGTTAGGTCAGTTGGGAGGCTAACAAATCTAAAGAGAGAAAAGGTTCACAAATTGTACTAGGTCAACAAGTCAACCTAGTATGTTGAATAGGTCAAAAGGGTGCCAATAAAGGAAATAAAGGATAGAAAAAGGAAAAACACTAGAAGACTATGCAAGGTAGGATAAATAGCTTAGGAAAAGGTTTTAAGAACAAGTTAGATTGATAATAATATGGAAAAAAGGACAATAACCTTGTGAAGCACCAAAGTTATACCCACCCCTTTCTCGGTACACCCCTTAGGGTGTACACTCAGAGAGATTGAGTCTCGATGGATTCTTGTAAGATGTAAAGCATCATTAATTGATAAAAATTGAAAATATTATGTGTATACATATGCCCCACTCGAAGCTCATCACGTGTCACTAAGGTATAGAATGGGATTTTTCTTCAATAAAAAAACAAAAAGACACACATAACATTGATGCTAAAAAAATGTGTAGTATTTTAAAAACATAAAATAATTGAAATTAAATGGCTAAAAAGGAAATTAATCTAATATGTAAATAGCTAAAAATTAAAAGTGACACATGCCTTGACTTATATTTTATTGTTGGATGGTTTTATAATATGTTATTAGTTTTGATTGTGTAGGGTGCAGAAACTGCTTTCAAGAAACCTAAGAATGAAAAACTAAAGAGTAAAATCAAACAAAGGATGGGATGTACTTGGGAAATTTGGCAAGCTAGGGTGATAGGTTCTATGTTAGACCAAATGATCAAGTCAAAGAATGAAGAGTAAATTGGGTAACCAAAAATCCAAGGATACGAAAGACCAAAAAACTCAAATAAGCTATCCTAAAGTAAGAAAGGCAAATTCACCAAATCAAACCAAGGACACATGTCAAACAAGATGGTAAAACAAAATGAAAAAAAATGGTAAAAATACTAACTACAAAGATAAAATGGTAAATCAACATTGATGAGTGAGAAATAACAATACACATCTCAATCATCAATGGAAAAAGGATGCATAAAAGGGGAAAAAACATTGTCAAGTAAGCAATAACAAACCACATCTCACTCAACAATTGAAAAAGGGTATGAACTCAAGTGTCTATAACAATAAGACAACAAAATTAAGATTAATGAGAAAAGGAAAGTAAAGTAAGTTTTGTAAATATAAAATGATATAAATAAAGTGATCCAAAGTTTCTCAAACATGTTGTTTCACTCTAAGGATAGATAAAACTGAAACAAAGTATTGCTAGCATGTTTTTAATAGATGAAGAAGAAGAAATTAAAGAAGAAGGGAAAATAGATTTGAAATCATAATTTGTCTATCAAAGGGGGAAATGAAATGGGTGGATGGGAGAATGAAGGAAAAATCAAGGTAGAGGAACTCTTTATCAAAGTCAAGACACTCAAATTAGGTTTTTCAAAACAAAAGGACTTTCAACCTTAAGAACTATGAATAAATTATCTTAGCCACGTAAGTCTTGAGTAAAAAATGGAGGATATAGATCATCCCATGAAGGCTGTATGCATGAAAATTAAAATGGACCTACCTCCCCATGATGTGTTCCCCACTCTTCAAGACACATTATAGAGCCATCGATCTACTACAAAGATTGGGTACTTATGTGATAAAGTAGGTAGCACCATAGAGTTTTTTTTAATTCCCCTATTCCAATCTACTAGCCTACTATGAATCTAACTGTGGAGTTTGAGATTTGATTGTAGATGTGATTTTAATCATGTATTTTGGTATGAATTTAACTTTTTATAAATGTAAGCTACCTTTTAAATATCATTGCCTTTTGTTTCAAATTAATTGGATGGCTTTTTCTATTCCTCCTAATGGATTTGGAAAACCAAACATGGGTGTTAAAGATGAATTTCATCTGAAAACTTTGGACAAGGTTGCTAAGAAAGAGAACTTCAAAGAGCATGGGGTCTAAAAGTATTCTAAATTTAGGTAAAATAGAAGTTCTATCTTGACTTTGACCTTGTTTTATCTAATTCAGAGATGAGAGAAAGGGGAAATCAAGAGGAATGACACATGGAACAATTTGAATTGCTTCAAATTGCAAAAAATGTGATAAATGGACAATAAGGATATAATGATAGTAAAATGTGATTACTTGTCATAAAAAGGTGGAAATGGATAAAAACATGTTAACATAGATTATTTGCAAATTCCATCTAGCAAAAGAAGCAAAATAAAAAGTCTAACAATGATCAATAACATTAAAAGAATGATAATTTTATGAATAATGTTGGGTCCTATCCATGGTCTTACAAAGCTACTCATAAAAGAGTGACCCATTACGGTGCTAATAAGTAAGAGAAAATAAAATTGAGGGAGCCTTTTTATAAAGCACCTCATAAAGAAAAACCCAAAGGATGCCAAAACAACATTGGAAAGCATCAAAAAGAGAAGGAAATAATTAAAAGATGGTGGTTTTGTGAGGGATGTTGGGTCCTATCCATGGTATTAAAAAGTAACTCACAAAAAAAACCCAAGGGGTGCAAAAATCAAGAGATAATGCAAGGAGATAAAGAAGACTATGGTATATTAAGAAACCAAAAGACCAAAAGGGAGGACTAAAGGTTTGTAAAAGGAATAAAATTTCTATAGAGGGAGAGACCCATGAAAATGTATCCTAGAAAAATTGTTAGATAGATATAGATAGAACACATGACAAGAAGGAAATGTTTAAGCAAAGTATTTTTTTGAGGAATTGAGCGTTGGTGGGTTCTTTGAAAACACGACCTTCATTAGTTTGAAGATGATAAGTGCTTATACGAAGAATGTCTTTGACTAAATATGGGTCCCACCATTTTGGGCATATTTTCCTTCTTTATCATGGGATTAATATAATTTAAGGATGAGATCACTATCATTAAAACTATAGATTTTAACACATTTTTTATGTTTTTAGGTGATGTTAGACTTGTATTGGCAGTTATGTTGTAATGTAGAAAGATGATGTTCATCAATAAGATCAAGGGCATGAAGGAAAGCTTCAAATAATTATTCATAGAGAATAATGTCATGAAGAGATATACATAGAGAGGGAAGATCAACTTCTAATGGAAGGACTGACTTAGAACCATAAAATAATGAAAATGGATTTTCCCAAGTGGAAGTATGTATGCTTATTTGATAGGCCCAAGGTGAAAGGTAGAGATGAATATGCTAATCCATGTAGGTTTCATGAATTGTATTTTGGATAATTTTGTTGAAAATTTTATTGATGGCCTCATCTTGACCATTATATTGTAGATGATAAGGTGTTGAAAACTTATGATTGATCTTAAATTTGGTATAAAATTGTTTAACATGTTTATTTTTGAAATTGCCACCATTGTCTAAAATGATTGTATGAGAAACACCAAAATGATAAATAATTTGGGTAAGAATGAACTTGGCTATGGTAAGATCAGTAACATTAACAAGGGGAATTGCTTATACCCACTTAGGAATGTACTCAGTAGTAGTAATGATAAATATGTGCCCATTTTGGGAATGAGGAAGTTTACCAATGAGATCAAATCCCCATGTGGAAAATGGCCAACGAGATTCCATAGTTTGAAGCTTGGCAAGAGGTGAATGGATAAGATTATTATGAAACTAATAAGGATTGTACTTCTTATCAAATTCAATTAATTTTTTTTTAGAGTAGGCCAAAAGTAACCATTACGTAGCCATTTATGTGTTGTAAAATATCTGCTATAGTGGCCATCACAAATTCCCCCATGTGCTTGCTCAAGTAGAGGAGGGACCTCATATTACATAACACAACAGATCAAGGTACCTTCAGCATTATGATAGTAAAGGATGTTATGTCAAAACACATACTTGAAAGCTTGTTTATGAATGCATGTCTTTTCATCAGAATCTAGATTAGAAGGATAAGTTTGATGTTTTAAGTATTGAATGATATATTAATACCAAGGGATTTATATAATAGTCACAACCTTGATGTGACATATAAGTGAATCAGGTATTTGGATAGATGATGGAGATTTTTATATTTGTATAATAAAGGAAGGATTAGAAATAACTTGATGAGGATAAAAGAGAGAAGCTAAATAGGAAAGAGAATTAGCAATAGAATTTTGGTCTCAAGGAATAGGTTCGATAGTGAAAGAGATAAAGTCCTTAGAAAGAGTGGTTGAAATTTGATGATAGGTAATGAGGTTCTCACTTTTACATTGATAATAACCATTGACTTGATGAAAAATGAGCTGAGAATCTCCTAAAGAATGAAGATTTTGGATGCCTAGATCAAGAGCATCTCTCATGCCTAAGATAAGAACTTCATATTTTTCCATATTGTTGGTGACATGAAAAGTGAAGTGAAAATATAAAGGAATGATCTTACCAAGAGGACTAATGAGAATAAAACATGCCTTAGCTCCTTAAAGTCATTTATCACCATAAAAGTGGAGGGTCCAAGTATCCTCATCCAAGTCAACATTAATTTTAGGGAGCCCCTCGATAATTACCTTTGATTTAGTAGTACCAAACGGAGGGGAAGATTCTTAAAGATTATTGGCTTCAAGATTAGAATTAAAACTATGATAATAGTCTTTAATGGATATAGATTGATTAAGACCTTTAATGAAAAGCATATTGTCATCGGTAAGGTCATCTTGAAGTAGAGAAGTGGATGGAATGGAAGCTATGGCAAGTTGGTCAACTATGACTTGCCCTTTAACATCTTTTTGTGTGATGATGTGGAGATCAAATTCCATAAGTATAACCACTAATTTTCCAATTATATCTCTAAGAATAAAGGCTTTAGAGAATAAATAATGACGTAAGTAGTTTGGTATATCATATGATGGCAAAGCTTTTCAGCTGCAAAATAGATAGCAAGGTAATCATGCTCAACTTTGGTATAATGTGTCTCATAATCAATGAGGCCTCAACTAATGTATTAATTACCATACTCTCTTCCTATATCATATTTTTTGGCAAGCATTACCCCAACTAAAATAGGTGTGGAAGAAGTATAGAGAATTAATGGTTTATCAGTAGAAGGTGGATGAAGTGTAGGTGGATGAAGTAATGACTCTTTCAGATTATCAAAGGATTTTTGACATGGATCCATCCATTATAAATTTATACCTTTCTTGAGAATGGAATAAATGGAGTGAATGTGATAATCCATTTCAAGGAAAATGATCTAATTGCCCTAAGTTTGCCTAAATAAGTATGAATATTAGGAATAGATTGAGCAATGGACATGTTAATAATAGAACTAATTTTGGTTGGTTCAACATCGATACCATAGAGAGAGACTAAGAATCCTAACAATCTGTCAGATGTGACTTTAAAGACACATTTGAAAGGATTAAGTATAACTTTGTATTTAATGAGATGGTCAAAGATGATAGCAATATTATAAAGATGGTTCTTATAATATTTAGATTTAGCAATAAGATCATCCACATAAGTTTCAATAATTTTATGGATGATATCATGAAATATGTGAGTCATATTATGTTGGTAGGTAGCTATGGTATTTTTAAGTCCAAAGGGAATTTTGACATAACAATAGGTGCCCTATTATGTGGTGAAAGTAGTCTTATGTTGGTCCTCAAGAGTGATATGAATCTAATTGTATCTTAAGAGATAAAATTTCATAACCAAATGTGGAATCAATGATGGCATCTATTGAAGGTAAGGGGAAGTTGTCCTTAGGACAAGAAAGATTACGGTTGTAGAAATCAGTGCAAATGTGAATGACCATAGTGACCTTCTTCAAAATGGGAAAAATGTTAGAAAATCATTCAAAATAATCCACTAGTTTAATGAATTTAACATCTAGTAATTTAATGATTTTCTTATGACATAGATTAGTAACTTCAAGTGGGAATTTGTGTTTCTTTTAATGCACTATCTTAGCATCAAGAGAAGTGATGATGTTATGAACCACAATACTAGGGTCAGTGCCAGGAATATCTTTTTAAGACCAAGTGAATGCCTCTTAATATTTATCAAAAAATAAGCTAAATTTGTCATGTTCAAATGGTGAGAGTTCTCAATAAATATTGATTGGTCAAGGAGAAGATGGGGTACCATATTTGATATGAGTTATTTATTCGATAATCATGGCATTTACATCTTGAAAATGGCAAGGTGCATTAGGTAAGGCTGAAAATGGATTTGTTTTTGGATCAATGCTAGTGACAAATTTGTTAAAGGAAGGTGTTTTATTCTTTAAATTTTTAAGTTTATGATGTTGTCAAGGAAGTTGAGGTTTTGGGCATGAAGTAACTCAAGAATAGCTTCATCACTAGGTAAGGTAGTAAGAGGACCTTAATAATTAACATCTACTTTAAGGTCTAGAATTTTATTGTCATGGAGATCATATTCAGAATGAATCTGAAGGACATCAGTGACCTTGACATCTACTATAATTTCAAAAGTAGATGAAGAGGACTGATTCAAGGAGATGAGAATGTTGATAGATTCAATTATGGGAGAATATTATGAATAAATGATAGGATCCATATGAGGTAGAGAATATATAGGATTCTATAGGTTTAAAAGGTGTAAGTTGTTCTACCACCCAAGTAGTATCGATAAGTGCAGAATTGGTAGTAAGTACATGACCTTCAAGATCTAAGTCATGCTATGTAGATATATTATGTACATCCTGATTGAAGGCATGAATTTGGGCTGAAATATTTTGATAGTACTAGAAATCCAAGTCTTTAGAGTGATATTGGGCCATGATATAGTGGTCATTGTATGTTAGATAAATTGTACACGCTAAAGAATTAGGGGGGGTATCAGAAGGTGAAATCCTAATGTTTTTAAATGTACGAGGGGATATGGTGAGAGGATCTTGGAATAATTTATCCACCCCAAATTCATTGTAAGTGAAGTAATCTTTAGGTAAATATGGCTCTTGAGCATTTCATAGAGGGGAAAATTGGTAATCTTATCCATGATAAGAACAATATGATCTTGAGGTAAGAGGGAAGGAAGAAGCCAATCCATAATATATGGAGGTAGATTCTTAGTAGTTCAAGTGTGTTGAAACTCATTGGGATCATCATCATTAGAAACCACAAGAGTAACTTGAAGATCAATATTCATAGTGATGAACTTAGGTAAAGGAGCACTATTGATTTTATAAATTGTAGGAATTTGATATTGAGGCTTAGGATTGGGAAGCTAGATGCTCCATGGGTTGAGATCAGTTTCATATTTATAATGTTTTACATTATGTAAGAATTTAATACATTGACTACCAAAAGAGCCAATAGCCCTCATCTAATGAGTCCATGGATGACCAAGAAAAATGTTATAAGATAAAGGAAGATCAAGGACCATCAGCTTGATTTTGATAGTCTTAGGTCCAATGGTTGATGGAATCCAAATTAAGCCAAATGGCTATTGATTAGTCTTGTAAAATCCATGGCAAGTAAGACAAGTTTTTTTAATATGATATTTTTTATAACCAAGTTGTTGAATGAGACATAAGGATCTGGCATTAATAACAGAACCTTCATCAACTAGAACTTTGTGGATAAGGGTGGTATTAATGGATAATTTGATAAAGAGAGTTAGATCATCAGCATGAAAAAAAATTTCATCATTGATCATGTCCTTTTAAATAAATTCAATGGAAGGCTTAGAAGGACATATAGTCTTAATGGTATTGAAATTAGTAGGTTGAGAATTCATAGAATGTGGTTCTTCATATATGGAAGATGGATATTCAATTTCTTTAAGTTTTTGCATAGGAAATTTAAGATGATAAGATGAATTGCGAACCAAATCCATAAGAGGAATCTTACAAGGCATAGATTTTAGTTCTTCATGAAAATTCCAATATGATTTAGAAGAACCAACATAAGGTTTAGAAGGAAAATTAGATTTAGGAGGTATAGATGTGTTGTGAGGGTTAAAAGGAGGAAGTTGTTCTTCAGGTGCTTCTGAATCATCATGAGTGGTAGTGGTATCTTTAAGCAGTTGTTCTTTTAATGATAGTTTCTTAGGCTTGGTAACAACATCTTTGTAAGTTGGTTTATAATGATAATTAACCTTAGTAGTGTTGACATATTGACAATTATTATAATATAGGTCATAATTTACATCGATGGAACAAACATCCTTAATATTTGATTTATTATTATTTGAAAAAGATTTTAGATTTTTAGAAGTAGAAGCTTTAAATTTTTGTCATTTTTGAGATGTGACAACATATTCTTGATGAAAAAATTTGATCATAACCTCATGGTTGAATGAGTCACCAAGATATAAAAATTGGCACACTTAGTGATCCCTCTAAAATATTCATGAGAATGCCCAATGTTGGCATGGAACCAACATAATAGATTAGGATCATACCACTTAGGATGAGCATTGGGATAAATGAAAGGTTTTGAGGGTGGTAAAAAATTGCATTTATTGAATCAAAAGAGGTGTGCGAGATGGTAAAGGAACATCAGATTTGGCAACTACATGTTTGGTTTGAAAAGTATTTCTAGTGATAGAATTAGATGTTTAAAAATATCCTTTAAGAAGTTTATGATTGGGTTTGAATTGCTTCATAAGGAAGTCTTGGCACTTAGCTTGCTCAAGAAATTCATTAAGAGTTTGAGGAGCAAAGGTTCAAACCTTGTATTGAAGAGTGGCAGTAAGAGTGGTAATAAATATTTTGAATAAATTATCATTAGTTATATTATGATTAGATATATGAGCTAAATATTTCCATATTTTAATAAAGTCATGATCTGATTCATTAAGATATTTTTTAGCATTTATGAAGTGACTAAGACAATTTTTAGGAAGATTATTATATTGAAACTCTTTAACCAAAGGATTGACCAAATCTTCATGTTTCCAAATAGAATGTTGAGGAAGTTGATTATACCATTCTAATACATCACTAGTGATATTTTTGACTAATAGTTTAGTTGTGGCAAATGTGTTAGTTTCAATCCACTCTTTGTAAAGGTTGACAAAGGATTTGAGTAATGGAGTAAGGTCTTTAATCTCATTATATTTGATAGTTGGAGTTATGTTACCAATATAAATGGATACAATGATAGAAGCTAAAGACTCATTTTGAATGGTTTGAAATATCTTGTAATGACCTGAGGCATCCCTAAGAGGTGGAGGAATATAATTAGGATTTACTTGAGGATGAATAGTTGGACGTTAATTAGTCACATTGATTAAGTGTTGTTAAATTTGCATCATTTGGTTGGTGTTAGAATTGTGTATGATATTCATTTGTTGAATGACTTGAGCTAAGATTTGGGTTGTATTATGAGGTGAGTTAGTGTTGATTGGATCACTCCATAAATTAGTGTTAATGGGAGGATTATTAGAAGGATTATTAGTGGAATTATTAAAGAGATTTGTATCATTCACTCACCTATTGGTTTGGATATTTTGAGAAGTATCTTGATAAGTATGGAAAGGATTGGATCCATCAGCTTCATCTTGAGGTGTTATTTGCACTATGTTATAGTTCATAGATGAAGGAGGAGGAGAGGTGCCCCAAGAGTGATGGTTATCTTGGGAGGAAAAGAGATGAAGGAATGAACACCCCATACAGTATCTAAATGGATTTAGGTTGTCCAAAAATATTTTGATAGGAGACCTCATTCTAACTAAAGAGAGATGAATAGGATGTAAAATTAGAGAAATAGGAAATTAGATTTTAAAACATGAAAAGCAAGAAATAGAACTAGGTTGACCAGATTGACCTAGTGTGG
>JARHVA010000968.1:507500-527500 GCA_037957365.1 Torreya grandis
ATAATTGGTATAAGGTTCACAACACATCACATCATGGGGAATTGGACTATGTAGAGTTCTGTCCAGCCTTTAAATTTTTTTGTGGAGAAATGATATGATAAGATCAAATGATGAATCCTCCAGATCTCCCTTATGAGTATGGGCCCTCAAGTTTAGCTATGGTCTTTGAAACTTATGAGTTTACCTTCCCAATTGAAGATGATAACATTTTAGAGGTAATTCTGATGAAGTATAAGTGTTCTATATGTTCAATAGGAATAGTTATGATATGAAAAACAAACAACCTCTCACCACTTATACTCTCAATAATATAGTTATTCCCCTAAATCTTAAATCTAATAATAATCTTCCTCCCCCAAAAGTGAATGATTAGATTTAGCATAAATAAAATCATAGTAAGTGAAGATATAATATTTTTGAGGATATGAAGAAGATCAAGGCTAATACCACTCTTCATGAACTGACAAATCATAGAGCAAAAATAGCTCTTAAATAAGTCTATTATAGGAAATATATTATAGAAAAGTCCCAAATAACCAACATAAATGCTATATACAAAATCAAGCCTAAGTTACCTCCTTTATTGATAACCATTTAGGTATTTGGAAAGAATATACATAATTATTTGGTAGGTTCCAAAGCTTTAGCTAATGTGATGCCAACCTCCATTTGTTATAAGATGTGTCTAACCTGAAGCCCATACAAGATTAATATTTCATAACTATATAAAATACTAGTCCCTATTTTGGGAGAACTCGATGATGTAAGAATCCAAGTTACATCAAAACCTCAAGTAAAAATTACTATTAACATAGTGGTAGTTGATATTCTCAAGGGGTATGGGCTAATATTGAGTAGATATTGGTAAAAGATGCTCAATGGATATCTTTCCATAGACTTATCTCATATTTGACTTCTATAGAGGGGTATTGCCAACCAAATCAGGATCAATCGAGATCCAAGGATGAAACACCCTATTCAGAGTATAACACCACTAGTGAAGAAGTAAGTTATAGGTCACTTAGCCTTGGAATTTATACATTTACTACAAAGAATGAAACATAGGAAGAAGTTCAAGACCTTTCCTAATTATGGACCCTCCATTTTGATATAGAGAGATCCAAGCAAGGGTCAGGTGTTGGTATCAAATTGGGTGATCCATAAGGAAAGAAATGTTTAGCAGTGTATAAGATCTAGTTTCCATGCACCAATAATAGAGTGAAGTATGAGGCCCCGATTCTAGGATTATAGTTTTCCCTAAAAATTAATATCAAGGAACTGCTAATATACAGAGACTTGGAACTCATGACTAACTAAGTTAGGAATAATTATTAATGTAAATTGTCATATTTGAAGAAGTACAAACACAGAGCCTCATATTTAATCAAGTCATTTAAGGATTTCAATATAGTGGCCTTTCAAAAGGAACAAAACCAAGTGGATGACTCATTGGTAGCTTTAGTGGCAAATTTGGCACCCCTATAAAAGTCAAAAGTATAAAAATTCTCCATTTAATTGGTACCTTATCCATCAATGCCAACCAATATTGAAATTTTAAATGTGTATAATGATGATCAATAGATTGTCTAATTTTTTACCAATTCAGGATAGTTTGAATCCCAGATAATTGATGATGAAGAAATAATCCATAGGTTCCATGAATAACTGTATGAAGAGGATGTCATCTAACTAAAGGAAAATCTCTCACATTAGGGATGATCACCTTGGAAATGATTTTGATACATATCCTCAAGCACAATAAAAAAGGTAGTTCAAGGTTAATGAATCTAAGTTCATCTTATAAAATGTGGGTGATGAAATAAACCCACACCTCATAAATATTATCCTAAGCTTCACTCCAGTTGAAAGGTAGAGGGTCAAGGGTCAAGGAATTGATTACCAAGTATAAATATGTAATTTCATATACCTATTATGACTTAAGTAAATTCAATCCTAAATTCATCACCCATATAATTCTACTAAAACCATACAATAAACCATTTAGTCAAAGGTGAAGACTGGTTAATCCTATCCTATAAGTCTTGATCCAAAAATAAGTAAAGAAGTTATGAAGTTCTTGTATATTATTTCCTATTAGGCATTAAACTTGGGTGCTTAATTTAGTTCCAATTAGGAAAAAAGTGGCAAAACAAGACTATGTGTCAAAGTTAGGAACCTTAACAAGGATTATTATAAGGTAAACTATCTTATGCCCTCATTACATGGGTGGTATAGACTATGAGTGGTTTTGGAATAGTGTCTTTCTTATAAATATTTTTAAGATATAATGAATTATTGGTGGAATCATAGGATAGGATGAAAACCATGTTTACAAAAAATGGGGAACTTGTGCATATAAGTGAATGTCATTCAGGTTGATCAATATTGGAACTAATTTTCAAAGAGTGATGAATCACACATTATACATATTTATAGGATAATGTATAATTATATACATTGACAATCTCACTATTTTCTCTAAGAATAGGTTTGATCATATTGACCATCTACAATCCATTTTTGAAAGGTACATGATGTTTAGTATCTCACTAAACCCCAACAGAACATATTTGGTGTTACCAAAGTCAATTTTATGGGACAAATTATCACTAAACATGGGATCACCATTGACCCAAACAAAATATATGGGATTTCCAAAATAATGTTCCCAAATATCAAAAAGGAGCTCAAGTCCTTTAGGAAGATTAATTTTATGAGAAAATTCATAATAGGATTTATAGATATTGTTAGACCTCTAAATGTAATGCTTAAGTAAGATGCCAAATTAGAATGGATATTTGGAGATTAAATGTCCTTCCACATCATTAATAAGGTTATATCATATGCCCTATTGGTGGCAAGCCCAGATTTCACTAAAGACTTTTTCTTGTACTCATTTACTTTGAAGCATATTATTACTACTGTACTAATGCAAAAGGCAAAACAAATCAAACATCCTATCACTTTTATGAAAACCAAAATAAAATATGTAGATATCAAATACTCCCTAATTAAAAAATATGTCTTTTCCCTTATCAAAGTAGTCAAGAAGTTCATAAACTAAATGTTAGGAATAAGACCATTGTTATTATACTAGATCTTACTGTCAAGCTTATGCTAGGATAGAATGAATTGGGAGAGTGTATGGGTAAATGGATGACAAAATTGCAAGAGTATGATATTGAGATTAAACCTACCAAGATTTTTAGAGGATAAAGTATCATTTATTTGATTACTAAACTAGACACATGCATCACTATTGAATAAGTCTGCCAAACACAAATCTCTTAAGAAGATTGGTATTCAAGTATTATTCAATTCTTATTCACTATAATATGTCCTCAAGAACTCAAGAGAGAGAGTAAAATATAATCTTGAGGCTTAAAGATACTCATTACATAATCAATAAGGGTATCCTCTATAAGAAGAAATATGAGGGAATATATTTATGATGTGAATCACTTGAATAAGCCCAAGAGATTCTATAAAATATACATTAAAAGTTTGGTAGTGGTCACCCATTTGGTAATACCAAAGTTCATTACATACTAAGGATGGGCTATTATTGGAAAAAAGAGTTCAAGGATGCTATACACATAATATTTTCAACCTTTTATCAATTATTGATGTTTTACATCTTACAGGAAACCATCAAGACTCAATCTCTCTGAGTGAACACCCTAAGGGGTACACCAAGAAAGGGGTGTGTAGACCTTTGGTGCTTTACAAGATTTTTATCCCTTATTTACACATTATTACCAATCTAACCAGATTTTAAAACCATTCTCTAACATTTACTCCTCCCTTTCACACTCTAGTATTTTTCCTCTTTCCATCCCTCTTTTCCTCATCCTTATCCCCTTTATCTAGTTGATTGTACTAAGTCGACCCTATGTAGATTTTAGCCTCTGGTTACTATATAGGGTTGACTATGTCAACCCTATACTATTTAGGGTATTTTTCACTTGGAGTTTCATCAGTCTTTTTACCAACCTAACTCAGAACCTAGTGATTTATCTCCTAAAAACATACAGGGTTGACTAGGTTGACCTTATACAATGGACATATTCTAAAGGATTTTAGGTGAGATCCACCTATAAATACAAGATCACTTATTCATTATTTAAATATGCAATCAAGAGTTATTATTCACTCATGCTTCTTTACAATCTACTCTTCCACCATTATACTTGAGGATTCTTATCTTAGGGTTTATTCTTGGAGAATCTAGTCTTGTAGATATGTCTTAGATTCTTGGGCCTTTCTTAGTTATCCTTACAAACCATAATAACCTCTTATGAATCCCCTTTGGTGAAGGGAGAGATTGAGTGTTGATAGGCTCACATTCAGTTAAATATATTCTAATTTTGTTCTCATCTCTTTAGTAGATAGAAGAAGCATAAGTATTACATCCAATAATATTACTCTTCATATTCTATGTATTAGGGTCTTACTCATACTTAGCTTAATTAATATTCTCTTATATATGTTTTGATTATTTTACTAACCCCTCTGATTAGATTTACTTTCTTGTTTATTAGATATACAGTAAACATTAAACCTAGGAGTCTTTGAGGGTTTTTTCATGATTGTGTTAGAGTGTAGGCCTTAGAACCCTTCATATCATGGTGTATTTTGATAAGTGATCCCCTAATTAGGTCTAATAGATCTCCATATTGGTCATGCTCCCGCTTAATAAATGTATTTGCAATCAGAAGTGTAGGTATGCTCTATCTTCTCTGAGCTAGGATTGATTTATAGACATGATTCATTTATATTTACATACATTATGATGAACCCAATGTGAACTAACCCTTGCAGGATTTGTTTACCTTATTTCATTTCTTTCATTCTTCCATCATTATTTTTATCATATATTTTCCATACTCAATTGACTATGTTGACCTCGTATCTATCTTCTATGTGAAGGATTTTAGGTACAAGTTACTGGATTGACCCAGTATAAATTTTGAAATTTTTAGACATCTATTCCAAACTACTAGGTTAACCCAATTTACCCTATACATTTTTAGGCACTCAGCATTAGGTTTTTGAAAATCTTGATCTACCTAATCGATCTAGTTAGTAGAATTTTCAAGCATATATCAAGGTTTTTGAACAACAATCTTCATTATCTACATCTTTGATCCACTAAGGTTCCTTTATATCTCTATGTCTCTTTCTTTATAGTCTTTCCTTTTATAATTTACAATATTTAAAATTACCCTTGCACAGTCAACTGGATCAACCTTGTTGAGCCAGTTCTATGTTCAATGAATTGTCTAGATAATTGGGTCAACTCTCCTAACCTTGTTCATTTTTAGACCTTGCTTCTATAGTATAAAATTTATCTTTTCAACCTTATTATTTATTATATGCATACAATGTTGACTATGTCAACATTGTACCTTGTTTCAAAGATATAATTTACCTTATATGCTAGTAATTAATTCACACTTTCATTTTGTGTTTATTGCATGCTTAGAATAGATCACATAGATTAATTAGGTGGTTTTCAATTAATTATTTAGTTTCACTATTTTATATTTTATGCACACAGGACCAAATCACAAAATGCAAATAAGCATTTTAACATTTGTCTACCCAAGGCCAACCTACTTGGATTTCATCACCAAGGGGGAAGCTGACTTGATAATATAGTCAAGTATAATATGGATAAGAATCTAACACCCTTATCATTTTAGTGTGTGAAGTGAGGGAGTAGGCCCTAATACCAATCCTATATCATTACCACTATAAATCCCTTTCAGCCTAGACTACTTGAAACCATCTTTAAATTGTCATTCTAGTTCCTTGCTTACAACCAACTTCCCATCACATTTAAAATCATATATTAATAATCTAATAAACACTCAGGTTGACCAATTATTTATTAATTTAATTTCCAAATTAATTTCTTCTTATTTGCTCAATTGTATTTTGTATTATAAAAACTTGCATTAGCCAGCATTGGTATGAGGTTTTGTGTTGTGTGCTTCAATTGGATTGGCCAGCATTAATCCAATTGACTATTTGTTTACTTTATATTAATTTTAAAATTAATTTCAAAATTTATCATATTTCATTTCACAATCTATTATAAGCTTCTCATTGTTTCCTATCTATTATACCAAGTCGATCAAGTTAACCTTGTATCCTTTTCTAGCCTCTATTCATTATATTGGATTGACTTAGTTGACCCTATATGGTTTTTAGACACTAAATTTTCCTTTTCTAGCCTTTGTTCACTATATTAGATCAACCTAGTCAACCCTATACTATTTACAAACCTTATTTTATGTGCTTGGTTGACCCAATTGACCCTGTACTACTTTTTACCTTCCTTATTTGTCAATCTAGTTCTCTATTTCTCCTTTGCATTTTATTTGTCTCTCTTTAGTCATAATGAAGTTCCCTATCAGAATCTTCTTAGATAGCTTGAATCCATTTATATACTATATGGGATGTTCATTTTTCCCTCTCTTTTCCTCCTAAGATCACCATCACTCTTGGGGTACCTCTTTTCCTACTTCATCCATGAATTGTAATATGGTGCAAATAACACCTCAAGATTAAGTTGATGGATCTAGTCATTTTTATAATTACCAAGAAACTTCTCATGTTAAAAATCTAAGAACTAATGTGGGAGTAATTGATACAAGTTTACTTAATAATCCCATTAATAATCCTTCCAGTAATCTTCCCCCTAACACTAATTAGGGGAATGCTCCTACCAACACCAACCCACTTCCTGATACAACTTAACTTTTAGCTTAAATTATCCAACAAATGAACATAATGTAAAATTCTAACACCAACCAAATGATGCAACTTCAATAACATTTAATCAATGTGGTTAATCAACCTCCAACTATGCATCCTCAAGCTAATCCCAATTTCTCCTCCACCTATTTGATATGCCTCAAGTAATGTTATTCATCAAGCCATAATGAATAACAAGATGCTTAAAACCATTCAAAATGATCCTTTAGATCCCTTTATTTTATCCATATATATTGGTAACATATCTCCAATTATCATGTATGATGGGACTAAAGACCCTACCTCTTTTCTCAAAGCCTTTAGAAACCTTTACTGATCCATACATCCCTTCTCAGGGATAGCAATACACTTTTACCACATGTCTGATCGGGTTTCGCCTTAGGTGCTTTAGTCCCTGGACCATATAGTGGTCTAGAAGAGGACCCAAAACACTCTAAAGCTTTTGGCATGATGGCCAATCCTTATATTGGTATCAGAGCTAGGTCTCAAGGTCAAGTCCCATAGAAGCTAGTGGGCATGATCCACACATCCCTTCTCAGGGATAGTGATACACTACTACCATGTGTTCGATCAGATTCACCTCAGGTGCTTTAGTCCCTAGGCCATATAGTGGTCTAGAAGAGGACCCAGATCACTCCAAAGCTTTTGGCGTGATGACCAGTCCTACTTGAGGTGAACTCAATCAGACACGCGATAGCATTGTATCACTATCCCTAAGAAGGGATGTCTAGATCATGCCCACCAACTTCCATGAGATTCGACCTTGAGACCTAGCTCTAATACCAATAGAAGGATTGGTCATCATGCCAAAAGCTCTAGAGTGATTTGGGTCCTCTTCCAAACCACTATATGGCTAATCATGAAGCACCTGAGGTGATTCCTAGTTAGACACATGGCATGTGATGATTGCCTCAGTGAGGAGATGTATCCCTGAGAAGGGATGTGGATCATGCCCACCAGCATTCACGGGTCTCGACCTCGAGACCTAGCTCTGATACTAATAAAAGATTGGCCATCACACTAAAATCTCTGGAGTGATTTGGGTCCTCTTCCAAACCACTATATGGCCATTCATGAAGCACCTGAGGAAATTCTCAATTGGACATGTGGCGTGTAATGATCGCCTCAATAGGGAGATGTATCCTTGAGAAGGGATGTGGATCATTTACAAAGAGTGCATCCAAACTAATACCTTTACCAAAACTAAACTCTTAGTGAAAAAATTTATTTGGGATGTATTATAATGGTATAATAAACCTACCCAACACTCTATTTGGCAACTTGAAGATTTGGTTAATCCTTTGTTTAAAGATTTTCAACACAATGATCTTGAAAATTGTCTTAAGTAGATTATCAATTCTAAACAATCTCCAACTGAATTAGCTCCTGAATTTATCAAAAGATGGAAATAATTATCCCATAAATCCAACCATAACATGATTTATGATAAATTCTTCAAACTCTTTATCACTATTTTAATTCCCACTCTCTAGTGTAAGGTTCAAACATGTGCTCCCCAAACACTTAGTGAAGCTCTTAACCAAGCTAAATGTTAAGAATTTCTTATGAATCAATTCGAACCTAATCCTAAAATTCTTAAAGAATATTTACAAACATCTAATGCTATCACTAATAATACTCTACAAACCAAACTAAGAGTTTCTAAAATTTATATTCCTTCACCTTCTCATACACCTCTTTCAGTTTAATAAATGAAATATTTTTTACTACCCTAAAAACCTTTCATCTATCCCAATGCTCTGCCTAAGTGGTATGGTATGACCCAAATATATTTTTTTGGTTCCATGTTGACATTAAGCATTCTCATAAATCTTTTAGAGGATTCACTAAATTTATTATCTCTTATATGATTGGTGATTCATTCAATCATGAAGCTATGATCAATCTTCATTATCAAGAATACACCACTGCTTTTCAAAAATGATAAACTTCTAAAGCTTCTACTTAAAATAACAAAAAATATTCTTCAAATAATCAACCAAATACCAAGGATGTTTGTGACATTGACACTGATTATGATGAATATTTTAACAATTATCAATATGTTAACACTACTAAGGTTAATTATTATCGTAAACCATCTCACAAAGATCTCGTTACCAAGCCTAAGAAGCCACATTTTGAGGAACAACTTCTTAAAGATACTACCACTACTAATATTTATTTAGAAACCCAAGAGGAACCATCTCTTGCTTTTGATCCTCCAACTTCAAATATTCCTCCAAAGTCAAATTTAACTCCTAAACCTTGTGTTAGTTCTTCTAAGTCTAATTGAACTTTTTTGAAAAACTCAAATCTATGCCTTATAATATTCCACTTATGGAGTTGGTTTGTACCTCACCCTATCATCATAAATTACGTATGCAACAACTCCAAGAAATTGAATATCCATCTTCCATAGATGAAGAACCACCTTTTATTGAATCTCAACCTACCAACATAAATACCATTGAAAATATGTGTCCTTCTAAGCCTTTAATTAAATTCCTTGAAGAGGACATGATCAATGATTAAATTATTTTTCATGCTAATGATCCACCACTTTTCATCAAAGTAGCCATTAATACCACTCTTATCCAAAAAGTTCTTGTTGTTGAATATCTTGATATTAATGTAACATCTTTATGGCTCATCAAACAACTTGGTTATAAAAAGGATCATCTCAAGGAAACACATCTTACTTGTCATATCTTTGATAAGACTAATCAAAATCCACTTGGTTACATTTTTTTTCCTTTAACCATTAAAACTAAGACTATTCAAACCAAGATTATGGTCCTTGACTTACCCCTATCTTATAACATACTCCTTGGTCATCCATGAACTCATCGAATGAGGGCCATTACTTCTTTCAAGATCCAATGTATTAAATTTTTGCATAATGGAAAATGATGAAAGCATGAATCTGATCCCAATCCATAGATCATTCAACTTACCAATCCTAAATCATAATATCGCATTCCTACCACTCCTAAAATCAATAGTGCTCACTTACCCAAGTTCATCAACATGAATCTTAATTTACAAGTTACTCTTGTAGATTTTTATGATGATGAACCTAATGGTTTGAAAAATAATTGAAATACTACCAAGTTACTTCCCTACATTTTGTAATGGCTTCCTCCTTTTCCATTACCCAAGGATTTTACTATTCCTCTTATTGATGAGATTACCAATTTTCCCCCTCCATGCAATGCTCAAGAGGCTTCTTTACCTGAAGATGCCTTCACTTGAAATTATTTTAGATTGGCTAAATCATTTCAAGATCCTTTTATCATGTCTCCTTATACATTCAATAATATCAAGATTTCACCCTTTAAAACTCCCCCTAATTCTCAAACATGTATAATTTATCCAACATACAATGATAACTATATAATAGCCCAAGCTCAATCTAGAGACTTGGATGTCTAACATTATCAAAAAACCTTAGCCCAAATTCATGTTTTTAATCAGGATGTTCATACCATCTTTATGGATCATACCTTATATCTTGAGGGTCATGTGCCTCCTACGAATTCTCCTCTTATCGATACTCCTTGGGTGGTAGAGCAAATTATAACTTCCAAACCTCCAAAAATTTCTACATCTCCTTTACCACCTATCAATTGAATCATTACATCTGATCCTTCTCTCATGATTAAACACATTTATCTTCCAACCCCTTCTATCCATCTACTTTTTCTACTCTATAATTACATTAGATGCCAAGGAAACTGATGTTCATCAGATACATTATGACTATGATCACCATGGCAATCAAATTCTATATCTTGAATTAGATGTCAAATATTATGGTCTTCTTCCTAACTTGCCTAGTGATGAATCTATCCTTGAGTTACTTTATTCTATAGAACCTCAACTTCCATGAAAACATCATAAACTTGGAAATTTTAAGACTAAAACTCCTTATTTCAACAACTTCGTTGATAGCATTGATCCTAAAATAAATCTAATTTTTGCCTTACCTAATGCACCATACCACTTTTAAGATGAAAATTCCATGATTATTGAAGAAACCATTTGCACCGAATATGGTACTCCATCTTATCCTCGACCAATTACTTTCTCTCATGAGTTCTCACCTACCAAACATGATAATAATATATTATTCTTTGATAAATATCATTAGAATTTCTCTTGGTTTTATGAGGACATGATTAGAATTGAACCTAGCATTATGTTACATAACATCATTACATATCTTAATGCCAAGCCTATGTGTCAAAAACAAAGAAATTTTCCACCTGAAGTTTCCACTTTATGTCATAAAGAAATAATCAAATTACTTGATGCTAAATTTATCAAACTAGTGGATTATTCTGAATGGGATTCCAACATTGTTCCTATTCAAAAAGAAGTCACTATGGTCATTCATATTTCTATTGATTTCCATAATATTAATCTTGATTTCCCCAAGGAAAACTTTCTTTTACCTTCAATAGATGCCATTGTTGATTCCACAGCTAGTTATGAAATGTTATCTCTTATGGATGGCTTCTTAGGATATAATTAGATTCATAGTTCCCTTGAGGAACAACATAAGATAAATTTCACCATATAATGGGGAACCTATTAATATGTCAAAATTATTTTCTATCTTAAGAATGTTGGAGCCACTTACTAATGAGAGATGTCTCACATCTTTCATGATCTCATTCACAAAATTGTTGAAATTTATGTGGATGATCTCATTTCTAAATCCAACAATACTAAAAATTATCTTTCTAATCTTGTTATCATCTTTGATCATCTCCTTAAATATAAATTTATAATTAATCCTTAAAAATGTGTCTTTGGAGTCACGTCTAGAAAAAAATTAATATTTTTAGTCTCTTTCCATGGCATTGATGTTGACCCTGCCAAAATGAGTGATATCATCAACATGCCCATTCCTCATTCTATTCTTGATTATTTAGGCAAACTTGGTGTAATTAGATGATTCATCCCCAACATGGAATATCAAATTCACTCCATCATTCACTTCTCAAGAAAGGTATTTCTTTAGAATGGAGATATCCATGTCAAAAAGTCTTTGATAATATGAAAGAGTCATTGATTCATCCACCTACACTTCATCCTCCTAATGATAAACCTTTGATTCTATATACTTCTTTCACATCTATTTCAATTGGGGCAATTCTTGCCCAACAAGATGATATGGGAAGAGAGTATGTTATCTACTACATTAGTCGATGCCTCATTGATTATGAAACACATTATACCAAATTTGAGCATTTTGACTTGCCATCTATTTTGCAGATAAAATCTTTCACCACTATATGCTTTACCAAACTACTTATGTCATTATTCATTCCAACCCCCTTCATAATTTCTTTTCCAAAGCATTTCTTCCTATAAATATAATTTGTAAATGGATGGTCCTCCTTATGGAATTTGATCTTCACATTATCACTCAAAAAGTTGTCAAAGGGTAAATCATAGTTGATCAACTTGTTACAACTCTCATATTAGCTACTTCTTCTCTTCAAGATAATCTTATAGATGACAATAGACTTTACATCAAAGGTCTTAATCATGTTATTTCTCTCAAAAATTATTTTCATAGCTTTACCACTGATCTTGAATCCAATAATCTTGATGAATACATTAATCCCTCTTGTACTACTAAACCAAAATTAGTTATCGAAGAGATTCTTGAAATTAATGTCAACTTGCATAAGGATACTTGGACCCTTCAATTTGATGGTGCTAAATTCCTTCAAGGATTTAGGGCAAGTTGCATTCTCACAATTCCTCTTGGTAAGATCATTCCTTTAGCTTTACACTTCACATTTGATGTCACCAACAATATGGCTAAATACAAAGCTCTTATTTTAGGTATGAGAGTTTCTCTTGATTTAGACATTAAATACCTTCATGCCTTAGGTGATTCTCAACTTATTTTCCACATAGTCAGTGGTGATTATCAATGTAATAGTGAGAACCTCATCACATATCATCAAATTTAAACTACTCTGGCTAACATTTCATCTATTTCACTATTTAGCCTATTCTTAGAAATCAAAATTCTATTAATGATTCTCTTGAATCTTTAGCATCACTCTTTCATCCACACTAAGTCCTTTCTTATCCTAATTTTCTTATACAAATAAGAAAAATTTCATACTCTATTCAACCACTAGATTCACTTATCTATCATATCAAAGCTTTTACCATTTGACAAAGCCTATGGTACCAAGACATAATTCAATTCCTAGAACTTCAAACTTATCCTCCTAATTTAGATTCTCATGAAAAGACACACATTCATAAATAAGATTTTAAGTATGTATTTCAACACAACATCCTCTATTATCATAATGTTAAAGGTACCTTGGTCTATTATGTTATGCAAGATGAGGTCCCTCTTCTTATTTAATAATTACAAGTGGGAATTTATGGTAGCTACTATAACGGACATGATACAACTCACAAATGCCTACGTATGGGCTATTTTTGGCCTATAATTAAATATGATAAAAAGTGTAATCCTTGTCATATTCATGATGATATAATCCATTCACCTCCATTCGAACTTCAAACTATCTAATTTCCTTGGCCATTTTCCACATGGGTATTTAATCTCATCGATAAACTACCTCACTCCTTAGATGGGCATATCTTTATCATCACTATTACTAATATTTTACCAAGTCGGTGGAAGTTATGGCTCTTGTTAATTTCACTAGTTTTACCATTTACAAATTTATTCTTAATCAAATCATTTATTTCTTTGGTGTTCCCCATACCATCATTTTAGATAATTGTGGTAATTTCAAAAATAAACATGTTAAATAACTTTGTGTTAAATTCAATATCAATCACAAATTTTGCATGCCTTATCATCCACAATACAATAGCCAAGCTAAGGCCAGTAACAAAATTCTCCAAAATAAAATCCATGAAACCTGTATGGATTGGCATATTCATCTTTACCCTACACTTTGGGCCTATCAAACTATCATATATACTACCACTAGGGCAACTCCATTCTCGATAGTTTATGGTTCTGAGTCAATTATTCCTTTAGAATTTGATCTTCCCTCTCTTCATATATCGCTTCATGGTGTTATTCCTAATGAATAATTATGTGAATCTCATCTTCACTCCCTTGATCTACTTGATGAACATTATCTTTCTACCTTACAACATAACTACCAATACAAGGCTCGTATTACTAGACAAAATAATGAACATGTTAAATTCTACACATTTTATGTTGGTGATCTTGTCCTTAGATTGGACTAAACCCATGATAAAGAAGGTAAATATTCCCAAAAATTATAGGTCCCATATTTATTCAAATATATTATTGGTCCAAGTACCTACCATCTTCAAATGAATGAAGGTCATGTTTTCAAAGATACCACCAATGCATAATTCCTCAAAAGGTACTTTGCCCAAGCATTTCTTTCTTTTCATGATTTATATCTACATCTATCTAACACTTTTTTTAGGTTACTTATACAAGTCTCTCTCTATGTATCAAGTTTCTTCCTTTTACAAACCTTTAGTCCCCCCTTTTTGTTCTTTTGTTTTCTTAATACACCATAGTCTTATTTATCTTCTTGCATTTTCTTTTTTTTTTGACACACCTTCAGTTTTTATTTTGTGAGTTTATTTGTAATACCTTGGATAGGACTTGACATTCCTCACAAAATTACCATATTTTACTTATTTTCCTCCCTAATGTTTTCTAGTTTTATTTTTGACACCCCTTGGGTTTCTCTTTTATGAATTTGAAGTGTAACACCATGGATAGGACCTGAACCTCATAAAATTACCATCTTTTCATCATTTTTACATTCGTGTTCTTGAAATTTATCTTTTGATTCTTTTTTTAGATGGAATTTACACAAAAATTTATGTCAGAATGCTTTCCTCCATTCCCTTATTCTTATGATAAGGAACCACACTTTACTATCATTGTATCCATTTTTTCCCTTTGTCACATTTTTGTAATTTGAAGTAATTCAAAAAATTTCATGTGTCCTTCCTCTTAATTTCCTTTAATTTCACTCCACATTGGATTAAAAAATTTCAAATTTAAGATAACACTTTTATTTCACCTAGATTTATGAGACTCTTAGAACCCATGTGCTTTGAAGTTCTCTTTCTTAGAAAATAAGTCACAACTATTCAAATTAAGGTCATCTTTAGCACCCACATTTGGTTTTACAAATTTGTATGGAAGAGGAATAGAAAAATTAATCAATAAAGTTAAAATCCAAATCATTTGAATCAAAAGACAATGATATTTAAAATACAACATACAAATCTCAAAAGTCAACATCACACCAAAATACGTGATTAAAAGCATATCTCTTATCTCTAATTGAAGCTCAAACTCCACAGTTAGCCTCACATAGATCCAAGGTAATTTGGGGTGTGGTAGGATAGTATATTATAATAGATTAATTCAATAAAATCTATGGTGCTACCTAATTTTTCATGTAAGTACCCAATCTTTGTAGTAGACTGATGACTCTATAAGGCGTCCTAAGGAATGGGGAACATGTTGTGGGGAGGTTGGTCTATTATAATTTTTATTCATATAGCTTTCATGGGATAATCTATATAATTAATTTTTTGACATAATATTTGTGTAGCTAAGATATGTTATTTAGAGTCCTTAAGGTTGAAAGTCCTCTTGTTTTAACAAACCTAATTTGAGTGTCTTGACTTCGATAAAGAGTTCCTCTACCTTGGTTTTTCCTTCATTCTCCCCTCCACCCATTTCATTCACCCCCCCGCTTTATATAAAAATTGTGAATCAAAATACATTTTAACATATTATTCAATTCCTTCTTATTCACCTCTAAAAAACATGCTAGCACTACTTTGTTTCAGTTTTATCTATCCTTAGAGTGAAATAACATGTTTGAGAAACTATGGATTTCTTCTTTCTTTACACCACAAATTTACATTTTTTAGACTTGTTTTACTTTCCTTTTACCATTTATCATTTTTTTTAATATCCTTCTATTATTGACATATGATTTCATACCATTTTTCCATTGTTTATTGGCATCGGCTTGTTACTTCTCACTTGACAATGTTGCTTTCCTTTTTTATGCACCTTTTTCCATTGTTGAGTGAGATAAGGATTGTTACTTCTCACTCATCATTGTTGTTTTACCATTTTTTTTAATTTTATCATTGATATTTGATTACCATCCTATTTGACATGTATCCTTAGTTTGAATTTGTGATTTTGCCTTTCTTACTTAAGGTTTAATTATTTGAGTTTTTGTGTCTTTAGTAGCCTTGGCTTTTAGGTTACCTAGTTTACTCATGTTTCTTTACTTGGTCATTTGGTCTAACATAGTACCTATCATCCCATATTTCCAAATTTTCCAAGTACATCCCATACTCATAACACTAGATATATTAGCTTTTCTTGCATTTGTTTGGTTTTGCTCTTTAGTTTTGTATTATTAGGTTTGTTGAAAGTAGTCTCTGCACCCTACACAATTAAAACTAACAACACATCAAACAACCATCCCTAGACAAAGGTAATTAAAGGTACACATCATATTTAATTTTTAATTATTATTTTTTAGTCTTTTAATTTTAGTTATTTTTTATTTAAAATACTACAATCTTTTTAGCATCAACTTTGTGTGTTACTATGTTCTTTATAAAAACACCATACCTTATTTTACCTTAGTAACACAAGATGAGATTGGAGTGGGTCATATTTATATACATAATAGTTTAAAACATTTATCAATTAATGGTGTTTTACATCTTGGAGGAACCTATCAAGACTCAATCTCTCTAAGTGCACACCCTAAAGAGTGCATCAGAAAGGGGTGGGTAGACATTTGGTGATTTGTAGGATTATTGTCCCTTATTTAAAAATTATTACCAATCTAAATAACTCTTAAAATCATTACATAATATAATCATCATCCCATAGACACTCCTCCAATTATTTTCCTATTTCATCCCTCTTTTCCTCACCTTGATCCCCTTTAGCCAATTGACTATACTAGGTAGACTAGGTCAAACATGTATAGTTTTTAGCCTCTAATTGCTATATAGGGTTGACTAGGTTGACCCTGTACTATTAAAGATATTTTTCACTTGGATTTTTTTCAACCCTTCAGCTAACCTATCTTAGGACCTAGTGATTTATCTTTAGAAAACATACAGGGTCGACTAGGTCAACCTTGTATAGCTCACATATTCAAAAGGATTTAGGGTGAGATCCACCTATAAATACAATATCATCTCATCATTATTTCAATATTAAATCAAGAGTTATTATTCACTCATGCTTCTTTACAATATTCTCTTCCACCATTCTACTCGAGGAGTCTTAGCTTAGGGTTTATACTTGGAGAATCTAGTCTTGTGGATAAGTTTTGGATGTTTTAGCCTTTATTAGTTATCCTTTAAAACCATAAAAAACCCTATTGCAAAGCCCATTTATCCAAGGGAGAGATTGATTCTCAATGGGTTCACATTTAGGTAAGTATATTTTAACTTTGTTCTCCTCTCTTTAGTAGATATAAGTAACATAAGTATTGGATCCAATAATATTAATCTTCATATTCAATATATTAGGGTCATACTCATACTTAACTTAATTGAGATTATCTTATACATGTTTTGATTTTTTTACTAACCCCTCATTTTTTGCAACAATCTTTGGTGTGCACTAGATTATATTTACTTTCTTATTTATTAGATATAGAGTGAACATTAAACTTAGGACTCTTTTAGGGTTATTGTGTGATTGTGTTAGACTATAGGATTTATAAGCATTCCTAGCATGGTGTATTGTGACAAGTGATCCCCTAATCAGGTCTTTCAGATCCTTATATTGGTCATGATCCTGCTTAACAAATGTATTACCAATCATAAGTGTAGGTATGCTCTATCTTCTCTAAGGTAGGATTGATTTATAGACATGATGCATTTTTTGATTGCATACAATGATAACTCCCACATATGGACATCCTAAGAATGATAGGTTCTAAAGAAAATATAGATGCACATAGCAATAACCCTACATCCTATGATTAAGGATAATTCATTCAACCAATGAGTCTTGGATTTCATTTTTGTCATACACCAAAATTATTCAGCTAAGAACAATTTTTTTATCACTACTAAAAATTATTACACTAGATGGACTGAGGCAACAACCACTAAAAACTCAAGAGCACAAGATGTGATCAATTTCCATGAAGAGCATATCAAAACTAAGTTTGACACACCTATTTCATTAGTTTATGACAATGGGATATCATTTCAATCAAATAAGTTTATAGAATGGGCCCATGATAATCAGATCACAATTATAACATCCTCCAATCACTATCAGTAAGGGAATGGATTGGTTGAAATAACCAACAAGAACCTCATTTATATTGTTAAGAAATCTATTATGGATAATCTTAGAGAGTGGTATCTCTTACTAAAATATGCACTATGGATATATCAAACTTGGTATAATAAGTCCCTTAAGACATTGTCATATCCACTAGTTTATGGGAAACAACTAGTTTTCCCAATTATGTTGAAGTTTCCAACATACCAGTTTATGCAAGAATACATGGAGCCCAATGAGAAGATGGATTCTAAATTGTTGGATATCATAAAAATGGAATATTTTAAGAATGAATCATCACAAAAATTTTAAAAACATTAAAACATAGTCAAAATATGTTTTGATAAGAGAGTTAATTTTAAATCATTCAGGATTCTTGGCTTGGTGTTACTATGGGACAAAGCCCATGAAAATAAAGGAATGCATGATAGGTTATCCCCACTATGGATAGGACCTTATCATATTTCCAATATTTTAGGTAATAATACATACCATTTGAAATACCTCCAAGGTAACTAATTGACATACCCAATCAATGGAATATTTTTAAAGCATTACTTCATGGATATTCCATTTGGAGAGGTCTCTAAGTAACAATGCATGTTTTGGTGGAGGTAGGGGTAGGTTAGATTTTATTTGTTTTAATGTGTTTCCTTATTTAAATTATTTGGTTTCATTATAATAATTAATGATTTATAGATTAACCACTTTTTTATTTCTATAATTTGTTTTGCTTAGGATAGGGGTTTATTTTGTAGTAGTTTTACCACTTTATAGAATAATTTTCCTTACATGACAATCTAATTAATCGCTCCTAGATGTCAATGAGAGAGGGTGCCTAGTTAGTAGTATGTTGATCGGATAAATGGAATTTATGGATTGTTGTCACTAAAGGATGGTATCATTAGAGAGAATTTAAAGGCAACTAATGCCTTATGGTTATATGAAGGTACAAGTCTTTGAGTAGTCTAAACCTAGTCATGACATGAAAAAACCTTGTTAGAAGGTATGAGCATGGTTTATTGGTGAGATGAGTAAAAACATGCATGAATGGTTATATTAGGTTCCTTGAGCATGTGTTTGAGGCATTAAATCACTCATGTGAGTCTCAGGGTGAGCCTACAATGGTAGGACCTTCAGACCAAGTTTGCATCTAGACCACTTCTAGACCTTATTTGGCCTAATGAGGCATCATGATCTATTTTCATGGAATATGAAGTGTGTATGGCACTGTTTAAGCATGAAAAAGGTTGTTTATGTGATTTATGTGTATAGAACATGTAAATAGGCATGAAGATTAGTTTTAAGGCCTAATGTGGGTTTTAGGTTAAGGTCTAGAGAGTAAAGAGAGAGAGAGAGTGGCCTAATTAGGTGTCATGATTTGATTTCAAGGTATTTGAGCTCATGTAAGCATTTAAAAAGGTGATACTTGTTGTTTTAAGTTTTTTAATGTAGTTTGAGGTCAATACTTACAATAAAATGCATGAAAAGAGGATTTAGGTCTCTTGAATGCATAGAATATAGGGTTCTCAACCCAAGAAAGATTTTATTGTGTTTGTTAGCTTGTCAAAAATCTACATGGGAACTTAATATATTCATGGTAGATGGGTAATAGTCCAAGATCAAAATTATAGTAATTATTTTTTAGATTGAGGGGATATGCTTTATGAATGATTGTTAAGAATGGAAATATGTTTAAACCTTCCTAGAAACCCAATAAGGACCCAATGTTGAAGATATTGATCAAAAGTACCTAGAATGGATTGTTATGGATAGATAAGTTATTATAGGTTGTATTAAACTCTCTTAGTTACATCCAAGTGTAATTGAATTTCTAGGTGTGTCAGTAGAC
>JARHVA010000968.1:1132500-1545000 GCA_037957365.1 Torreya grandis
GATCCAAAGATTAAAAATTTATGCATGTTTCTCATGATAAATTAAAACTTTGAAACTTGAATGAGATGTAATATTGAATTTTAATTGGTTCTAAACATGTTTAAGATCCACATTTTTGAATTTTATGCACATTTCTCATATTACATCGCAACTTTGAGATTTGAATGATATGTAATACCAAAGTGTAAGTGGTTCCGAATATGTTTAAGATCTATATACTTGAACTTTATACATATTTCTCATACTTCATCATATATTTAAAATTTTAATGATATGTAATACTGAAGCTTAAGTGGTTTTGAATGTATTTAAGATCAAAATATTCAAACTTTATGCATGTTTATCATAATGCATCCCAACTTTGAAATCTAGATGATATTTAATACTAAAGCTTAAGTGGTTTTGAATGTGTATAATATCTAAATATTTTATATTTATTTTCATCTCTCATGATACATCATAACCTTTAAATTTGAATGACATGAAATATTGAATCTTAAATAGTTTTCAATGTGTTTAAGATCCAAAGATTCAATCTCTATGCATATCTCTCATGATATGCATTGCAACTTTGAAACTTGAATGATATGTAATACTGAATCTTAATCAATTCTTAATATATTTAAGACCCAAATATTTAAACTTTATGCATATTTCTCATGATGATAACAACTTTGAAATTTGAATGATACGTAGTACCAAAGCTTAAGCGGTTCTGAACATGTTTAAGATCTAAAGATTCAATTTTTATGCATATTTATTATAATGAATCACAACTTTGAAATTTGAATGATATATAATACCAAAGATTAAGTGGTTTGGAATGTGTTTAAGATACAAAGATTCAAACTTTATGCTCATTTCTCATGATGCATCATAACTTTGAAATTTGAATAATATATAATACTGAAGCTTAAGTAGTTTTAAACATGTTTAAGATCTAAAGATTTGAACTTTATTCACATTTATCATGATGCATTAGAACTTTAAAAATTGAATGATATGTAATATTTAAGATTAATAAATTTTGAATGTGTTTAAGATATAAAGATTAAAACTTTATGCACATTTTATATGATGCATCGCAACTTAAAACTTGAATGATATGTAATATCAAAGCTTAAGCAGTTTTAAACAGGTTTAAGATACAAATATTAAAAATTTATGCACATTTTTCATAATGCATCACAAATTTGAAACTTGAATGATATATAATATCAAATATTAATCAATTTTGAACATGTTTAAAATCTAAAGATTTCAACTTTATGTGCATTTCTCATGATGTACCAAAACTTTAAAATTTGAATGACATGTGATACAAAAGCTTAAGTATTTTTTAATGTATTTAGAATCCAAATATTCAAAATTTATGCATGTTTCTCATCATGCATCATAAATTTCAAATTTTAATAATATGTAATATGAAATCTTAAACGGTTTTGAATGTGTTTAATATCCAAATATTCAAAATTTATACATGTTTGGCATAATTCATTGCAACTTCAAAATTTGAATGATATGTAATGCCGAAGCTTGAGTGGTTTTAAACATTTTTAAGATTGAAATATTTTAAATTAATGTGCATTTCTCATAATACATCACAAATTTTAAATTTAAATAATATGTACTACTGAAGCTTCAATGGTTTTAAATGAGTTTAAGATCTAAAGATTCAAAGTTTATTCACATTTCTCATGATACACCACAACATTTAAACTTGAATGATATGTAATATTGAAGCTTAAATTTTTTTAAACATGTTTAAGATCTAAAAATCCTAAATTTATATGCATTTCACATAATATATCATAACTTTAAAATTTTAATGATATGTAATATTGAAGCTTAAGTAGTTTTGAACGTGTTTAAGATCTAAAAATTTAAACTTTATGTGTATTTCTCATAATGCATTACAACTTTGAAATTTGAATGATATGTGATACCAAATTTTAAGTAGTTTTGAACATGTTTAAGATACAAAGATTAAAACTTTATGCATTTTTCTCATATTCATCACAACTTTGAAATTTGAATGATATGTAATATCGAAGCTTGAGTAGTTTTAAACGTGTTTAAAATAAAAATATTTAAACTTAATGTGCATTTCTCATAATATATCTCAACTTTTAAATATTAATGATATGTAATATCAAAGTCTAGTTAGTTTTTAATGTGATTAAGATCCAAATATTTGAACTTTATACATGTTTCTCATGATGGATCATAACTTTGAAATTTGAATGATATTTAATATTGAAGATTAAGTGGTTTTAAACATGTTTAAGATCCATAGATTCAAATTTTATGCACCTTTCTCATAATGCGTCATAACATTGAAATTTTAATGATATGTAATACTGAAATTTAAGCCATTTTGAATGTATTTAAGATCCAAATATTCAAACTTTATGTGTATTTATTAAGATCAATCATGACTTTAAAATTTTAATGATATGTAGTATACAATCTTAAGTCGTTTTGAATGTGTTTAAGATCCAAAGATTCAAATTTTATGCATGTTCCTCATAATGCATCAAAACTTTGAAATTTGGATGATATGTAATACCAAAATTTAAGTAGTTTTGAATGTGTTTAAGATCAAAATGTTTGAAATTTATGCATGTTTTTCATGATGCATCATAAATTTGAAATTTGAATGATATGTAATACTCAATCTTAAGTGATTTTGAATGTGTTTAAGATCCAAATATTAGAAATTATCTATTTTTATCATGATGTATCGTAATTTTAAAACTTTAAAGATATGTAATACTAAAGCTTAAGAGGTTTTGAATGTGTTAAGATCCAAAGATTTGAACTTTATTCATGTTTCTCATGATGCATTACAACTTTGAAATTTGAATGATATGTAATATAGAAGCTTAATTGATTTTGGGCATGTTTAAGATGCAAAGATCTAAAATTTATACACATTTATCATAAATAATGCATCATAACATTGATATTTGAATAATATGTAATATTGAAGCTTAAACGGTTTTAAATGTGTTTAAGATCCAATGATTCAAATTTTATATGCATTTTTCAAGATGCATCACAACTTTAAAATTTGAATAATATGTAATATAAAAGCTTAAGAGGTTTTGAACATGTTTAAGTTCCAATTTTTAACTTTATACATGTTTATCATGATACACTACAACTTTGAAATTTGAATGATATGTAATCCCGAAGCTTGGAAAATTTTGAAAGTGTTTAAAATCAAAATATTCAAAATTTATGCACATTTCTCATTATGCATTGCAATTTTAAAATTTGAATGATATGTAATACCAAGGTTTGAGTGGTTTTGAATGTGTTTAAGATCCAAATATTTAAACTTTATGCATGTTTCTTAGGATACATTACAACTTTGAAATTTGAATGATATGTAATATTGAAGCTTGGGTGGTTTTTAACATGTTTAAGATCTAAAAATTTGAACTTTATCCTTGTTTCTCATAACACATCACAACATTTAAAATTGAATGATATGTAATACTAAAAATTAAATGTTTTTGAATATGTTTAAGATCCAAATATTATAACTTTATGTTCATTTCTCATGATGCATCACAAATTTTAAATTTGAATGATATGTAATACCAAAGATTAAGTGATTTTTAATGTGTTTAAGATCTAAAGATTTGATATTTATGTATGTTTCTCATGATGCATCACAAATTTTAAATTTGAATGATATGTAATACTAAAGTTTAATTAGTTTTTAATGTGTTTAAGATTGAAAGATTTAAAATTTATGTGCATTTCTTATGAAGAATCACAACTTTAAATCACATTTTTCAAATTTTAAAGTTGTTATGCATTATAATAAATTCACATAAAGTTTGAATATTTTGATTTTTAACACTTTCAAAACTTCTCAAGTTCCCATATCACATTGTTTGAATTTCAAAAATGAGATGCATTATGATAAATGTGCATAAAGTTTGAATCTTTGGATCTTTAATGCATTTAGAATAGCTCAAGTTCCCCTATCACATTGTTATAATTTCAAAATTATGAGACATTATGAGATAAGTGCATAAAGTTTGAATATTTAGATCTTTAATGCATTTGAAACCACTCAAGTTTCCCTATCACATTGTTTGAATTTCAAAGTGGTGATGAATTTGGAGAAATGCGAATAAAGTTTAAAACTTTGGATTTTAAACACCTTCGAAACCCCTCAAGTCCCCCTATCACATTGTTCAAATTTCAAATTTATGATGTATTATGAGAAACATGTATAAATTTTAAATATTTGGATCTAAAATTCTATCAAAACCACTCATGTTCCTCTATCACATTATTTTAATTTAAAATTTGTGATGAATTATGAAAAACATGCATAAATTTTAAATCTTTGGATCTTAAACACATTCAAAACTACTCAAGTTCCCATATCACACTATCAAATTTCAAAGTTACGATGCATTTTGAGAAATGCACATAAATTTTACATCTTTGGATTTTAAATGCATTCAAAACCACTCAAGTTCCCCTATCACATTGTTCAAAATTTAAAGTCATGATGCGTTATGAGAAATGCGCATAAAGCTCAAATATTTGGATCTTTAACACATTCAAAACCACTAAAGTTCCCTTGTATATAAATCTTTGGCTACTTTTGAGTATCTCCCTATCACTACTAGACACAAGACAACACTATCAATTTTATCTATTCCTCTTCCCTTCAAACTTGGTTCACCTAGCTCTTATCCTCCACCTACTACTAGCTCTATACCTATAGTATATCATGTAGTACATGTTATCACCGAAGTTTATGAAGATAGGTAGGTTGATTACACCCATGGTTATAGCTTTGTCATTTAGGTTAGCACCCCTTATGATATAATTTCAACTCATCAAACAATTACAATTTTTCCTCTAGTTAAGGTTCAGACACAATTGAGGCCTCTTTCATAAACACAAAGAGTTTATGCACTTCCATGAAGGTCTCTCTTAGATTGAAAATTACATCAGTGATAGTTTCAAGACTCCAAATAGTTTTTAGCTACAATATTCACACCTAGGGTAGTATCATTAAGGTCTTATTCCTCTACACATAGAGCAATTTTTTAGGTAACTTATAATACCATATGGGTCCCTAAGATCCCCATATTTGCATCCAATTTTTAGAGTTGTATGGGGACCCCACAATTAGTTTCTAAAATAGAGATTTTAGAGCACTTATAACATACATAGATTTTAGAGTCACAGTATTATCCCTTTGATTGTGCTTCAAAATCATGCATGATCCCTCTTCTTGATACAGGACACCAAGATAGGAAGTCTCTTATGAGACTCATCAGTTAGTACTATTTCTTCTCAGTCTTCTTGTACATATTTTTCCTACCTTACTTGTACATAATTTCTATTCACTTTCTTGTACATAGTTTCCTTATGTTTATTTTTACATAGCTTATTTTAAAATATAAAAACATTCAAATAACTCAAAACACCAAAAAAAATCAATTATACACATTATCCATGCTTTACATTTCTACTACCATGCTAGACTTACATTTTATTATTCTATGTTATTGTTTGTCAAATTTTCTACATTACAATGTGTCACTTGATCTTCTTTGTGTGTGTGATGTGATACCCATATCCTCAATTGATTTAGTTTACCCATTGAGGGGGCATCCTAATTTTACATTTGAGACATACATTGAAATATATTACATGAGTATACCATCCAAGTTATGTCATTCCTACACCACACACTCTAAGTTATCATGTTGATGTACATGAATTACTAGCCTACATAGATTATTCTATCGACACTCACTAGTATATATCACTTATGTATTTCTTAGCATCTACCTAGTCTTCTACTACATGTTTTTCAAACTTTCGCTTCTTGCTTTGATCAGTTAGATGTGATAGTATTTCTAGCATTTACATGCATTCCTTTCTTTCTTTGAGTATCTAGATTTTATTGCATTTCTTAGTTTCTATTTTTTTTATTTGTGTGTGCCTTAGGATATTTTCCAATGTCCTTTGCTTGTACTCTTTTATTTGCTTATGGCCTTTGTGCCAATGTTTCTTATTTGTAATTATATGTGTATGTGGGAATTTGAAAATGCCTTGTATGTTTGCTTTCATTATTTGAGTGACATGTGCCCATGTCCTTTATTTTCTTGGCCCCTTGGCCTCTTTTGTATGATTCTTGATTCTTGCCTTGCATGCTTGTTTTCTTATTTGCTTCTCAGTTTTTTGAAATGCCATGATCCACATCATGCATTATCTTACCTTATTAGATTCCATGATGGAAATCATGCTCCATCCCTCTAAAACAAATAAGATTTATAGTTTTAGTTCAATATACTGCACATGCTATTACATTTTTATATCTATCTAGGCATACCCCTATTGATCTAACAATCTCTAGTATAAACTATGCTATATTTTTAGACATATTTTGGATTATCATTACTATATCATGTATTTCATAGCATAACAAACTTGCAAGGATCTTTCTTCTAAGGGAAATCATTATAGGGTCTTCATTCCTACCCTTAGAAGAGGGGGCAACTAATAGGGGTTTTATCATAGAGATCAGAGCCCTCTATTGATCAAAATTACTTTTTAAAACATTTAAAACAACAATCAAAATTCAAAACATGTAGAATAGACTAGAAAATTAGGGATGAAAATAAAATAGTCATCAAAAATAGTAAAGGACAAGAGCACCCCATTCAGATTACAATGCCTTATAGCAAAGTGTCCATTTTTTGGCATTCCTACCCAAATAGTAAAAAACCCATAATTTTTAGAAACAAATAAAAAGGTAAAGTCAATTATAGTTTTGTCAGCTATAGTATAGTTTAGATTGGGTTGTTTTAGTATAGATTTACTTAGATTATCTAGATATAAGGGGCATCATGCATAACATGATGGCTCTCACTTCTAATTTTAGATTGGAAGTTGGTATAACTTCTAATTCAGAATCTATGTAGTAAACACCAGTGATTAGGGGTAATGTGTATGACACATTTGACTTCTTTTATTTTTAGTTCATTATATTACCCAAATATTCTCATTAGTTTCATACCTTATTCCATCTACAGGTGGTTGGCATCATTTTAGAGTGGCTTTCATATAAGCCTAGTTCTTAATTTTAGAGAGACATTTATACAAGCCTAATATCCACCTTTTGGAGTGGTCATGATTGGCCTAGTTCTTAGAACTCATTCGACTATCCATGGCACATTGTCAAATTATATAACATTCATGGGATTTATGAGCCATCTCATATGACACACATTCATATTGGTATCAGTTCATATTTTGTACTTAGTGGAAAATGATAGATCCAAAGGACTAGCTATCTTTTGTATGCTTGAGCCACCTACTCAAAAGGATTGGACACATAGTCCAAACATTGATTAACACACTCATGATCATATAGCTTCACTACGTAGTGGGTGATGATGGAGATAAAGGGCCAACTTTTGTATTATTGAGCCACCCTCAAGGAATTGAGCACTCAGCTCTGTTTGTGATATTACTCTTAGTATAACACATACCTAACATCACTCAAAATCACTCAACATCACAATAGTTTTTTTATTTATTGGCATACCCAATGAGGCGTATTCATTCCTTACTCTTCCTCTCTCTTTTACCAAGCCTTTGTAGATTTTTATTTTAGACATAATGTGTCTAGTAAGAATTGATCTACTCCTAGTTTTCTCTTGTAGATTTATCCTTTACACTATACTCCTCTATGCACACTCAGAATCACACATCCTCATGGGCTTCACCCTTATAGATAAGTTTAGATACACTTTCTATTTTTCCTTTATCTTAGTATTTCATTTTGCTACATCACTAAAATAAAGGGGGGGGAAATGTAGTCATAAAATGTCCAAATTGGTAGTTTGAGTGTGGTCAATGACATCCCATCTATAGGTCCTTTTTGCATTATCTTGTGACCCTTTTAGACACCTTTTTTATCATCTCTAATCATATAAAACCTTTTGAATGATCATTCTACCTTATCTAGTCAATATTCCCCATGCCAATCCTATTCCCCTAGGTCTTAAGCCTATAGGATAGGAACACCCCATTTGGACTATAGTGTCTAATAGAGAAGTGTCCCATTTTTTTTGGTCTTTTACATTCACACTTTGAGCCCCAATTGTCATTTTAATCTAGTGCTTATCTTTATTTAGGTTATCCTAGCATGAATACATCTAACCCATGACTAATTATTCCTTATAAAATCCCACTCACAGGTCATTTATAAAGGAGGTGACCAAACTTACAAAATAAGTAAGAATAAAAACAAAACATTATGATAAACTTCCCTATTCTTTGCACATAGTCACCCAACATAGCTACAAACCTACTCAAATCTTCATATTAGTCCCTAGCCACCTCAAACACTATCAATTTAGCATTTGCATCCACATCACACTATTACAAAAAGCACACTAGGTGGGAAAACTACATATGGATTGATCCCTATTCAGAGTATTGGTATGTAGGTAGCATTCCCACACAAGGGGTATGGATTGCACATTCAGTGCATCTTTCACACTAACCCCCATTTTTTCAATTGAGTCAGATGTTGTTTTGTTAAGCATGATGGAGAGTTAGGGTTTGAATACAAAATCAGCTCCATAATGAGTTTCATCATAAACCAACACTCAATTTTTCATAGTCACACTTACATAGGCATAGTGAAATTACCTAGAAAGTTTTAGGTCTATGTGATCAATTTGGACAATCGTGGCAAGAATGAAAAACAACATCAGACACCAAAGCATCCACTTTTTGGTGCTCCTATCCTTTTGCCCAAATGAAAGCTAGATTCAAGTTTACAACACCTTCCTAGTCCTGTAAGACCATTTACAACCTTTGTATCAGTCATCTCAATCTATTTTCTAGCTAAGTTATATTTCTTCTTATTTATTTCTATTTTTAGAAAGGTGAAAAAGACAAATAATTGCATAAATTAGGACTATATTTATGCTATATTCTATACTAATTTATTAATCCAGATCCTTAACTAAAATAGGAATAAAACTCCATTATTCCTAAATGATTTAACTTATTTGGAATAGTGGACTTTTATTCCAATTTTAGTTAAGGATTTGGATTAATAAATTAGTATATAATATAGTAATAAATATAGTCTTGATTTGTGCAACTATTTATCCTTTTCACCTTTCTAAAAATAGAAATAAATAAGAAGAAACAAAACTTAGCTAGAAAATAGATTGAGAAAATTGATACAGAGGTTGAAAATAGATGTACAAGAATGGGAAGGTGTCATAACCTAAATTTGAAATCCATTTGGTAAAATGATAAGAGCACCAAAAAGTGGATGCTTTAGTTTTTGGTACTATTGTCCCTACCATTATTGTCCAAACTGATCAGAGAGACTTAAATTTTTTTAGGTAGTTGCACTATGCTTGTGTGAGCATGCCTATGAAAAATCAAGTGCTAGTTATCGACAAAAAATGATGTGGACCTAATTTTGTCTTCAAACCCTAACCCTCCATCATGCTTGATAAAATGACATTTGAGTCACTTGAGAAAGAGGGGGGTTAGTGTGAAATAAGTATTAAACATGTAATCGACACCCCTTGTATGGGCATACTACCTACATACCAATACTCTAAAGAGCGATCAAGCCATATGTAATTATCCCACCTAGTGTACTTTGTGAAATAATGTGATGTAGATGAAAATGAAAAATTAATAGTGTTTTAGGTGGCTAAGGATTGGTATGAGGATTTGAGTAGTTTTACAGCTATGTTGGGTGACTATGTGCAAAGAATATGGAAGTTTGCCTTAGTTATTTATTTGTATTATTACTTGCTTTGTAGGTTTTGTCACCTCCTTTGTAAATGAGATTTGAGTGGGTTTTTATATGGAATAATTGGTCATAGGTTAGATGTATTCATGCTAGGCTAACCTAATTTAGTGTAAAGACCAGATGAAAAGGACCCTTGGGGTTCAAAGTGCAAATGGACAAGACCACTAAAAATGGGATTATTTTCTATGGGGTGTTATAGTCCAAATAGGGTGCTCCTATCCTACATGCCCAAGACCTAGGGGAATATGATTGATATGGGGAATACTATCTATCTGAGGTGGAATGATCATTCAAAAGGTTCCAAATGAATGGAAATGAGAAAAATAATGTCTATAAGGGTCACAAGAGCATGAAAAAAGGACCTATGGATAGGGTGTCTTAAGCCACAATCAAAATACTAATATGGACATTTTATATGAATAAATTTACCCTACCTTTATTCAAGTGATGTAACAAAGAAAAATACTAGGATAAAGGAAAAATAGATAGCATACCTAAATTGAAACTATAAGGGTGAAGCCATGAGGATGTGTGATGTTGAGTGTGCATAGAGAGAACATAACATAAAGTATATATATATAAGAGAAAATAAGAAGTAGATCAATTCTTACTAGACACACTATGTCTAAAATAAGAATGTATAAAGGTTGGGTAAAAGAGAAATGAAGAGAAAGGAACAAATAAACCTCCCTAAGTACATGAACCAATACAAAACTTATTGTGATATTAAGTGATGATAAGTGATGTTGGGTATATACTTTACCAAAATTAATATCATGAATGGAGCTAAGTGTTAAATTCCCCAAGGGTGGATCAAGAATACAAAGGATGGCCATTTTGATCCATTATAACCCACTATGTAGTGAAGCTATGTGATCATGCATGTGTTAATCAATGTTTGGATAGTGTGTCCAATCTCTCTAAGTAGGTGGCTCACGAATACAAAGGCTAGCTAGTCCTTTTGCTCTATCATTGCCCACTATGTTGTGAACTATGAGCTAATACTATAATGAATGCATGTTGTATGAGATGGCTCATAAAGCCAATGAATGCTCCATAATCTAACAATGTGGTATGGATAGCTTAATGTGTATTGAGAACTAGGCCAATATTGGCCACTCCAAAAGGTGGAGATCAGGATTGTATGAAAGCCACTCTAAAATTGAGAACTATGCTTATATAAAACCCACTCCAAAATGATTCCACCCACCTATAGATGGAATAAGGCATGAAACTATTGAGAATACTTAGGTAATACAATGAACTAGAAATAAAATAAGGCAAATGTGTTATGTACATTTCCCTTAATCACTAGTGTTTATAACATGGATTTTGATATGGAAGTTATACCAACTTCCCAATCTAAAATTGGAAGTGAGAGCCATCATGCCATACATGATGCCCCTATATCTGGATAATCTGAGTAAAATTGTATTGAAATTACCCAATCAGAACTAATTTGTAGCTAACAAAATTGTAATTAACTTTACCTTTCTATTTATTTCTAAAAATTTTAGGCTTATGGCTATTTGTATAGGAGCACCAAAAAGTGGACATCTTGCTATAAGGAGATATAATTTGAATGGGGAGGTCTTGTCCTTTACTATTTCTAATGCGTCTTCTATGTTTATCCATATTTTTTGGTTTATTATGCATGTTTTGAATTTTGATTATTGTTTTGAGTGTTTGGAAAAATTGATTGTTTGATTGATAGAGGACTCTGATCTCTATGATAAAACCCATATTTGTTGCCCCCTCTTCTTATGGTAGGAATGAAGACCATACAATGACTACCCTCATAATAAATAACCATACAAGTATGTTATAATATGCAATACATGATATAGAAATGGTAATCTAAAATATGTCTTAAGATATAGCATAATATGTATTGGAGAGTGTTAGATCAACATGGGTATGCCTAGATAAATGTAAAAAAGTAATATCATGTGCAATATATTGAACTAAAGTTGAAAATCTTGTTATTTTTCAATGAGGAATGGAGAATGATGTCCATTATGGCATTCAAGAAGGTAAGATAATTCATGATGTGGATCATGGCATTGCAAACAACTGAGAAGCAAATGAACAAACAAGCATGCAAGGCAAGAAGCATACAAAAGAGGCCAAGGGGCCAAGAAAATAAGGGATATGGGAACATGTAACTCAAATTGGGTAAAAAAGCATATAAGGCATGTTCAAATGCCCACATATACATACAATTACAAACAAGCAAGATTGGCACGAGGGTTACAAGAAAATATAAGAGTACAAGCAAAGGACATTGGCAAATGTCCTAATGAACAAAAGTAAAAAAACATGAATTAATAAATGCTATAACATCTAGCTACTCAAATAAATAAAGTAATTCATGTAAATGCTATAAATACTATCACATCTAATTGATCAAAGTAATAAGTGAAAGTATACAAAACATGTAGTACAAGACTAGGTAGATGCTAATAAATACACAAGTGTTATATACTAGTGAGTGTCGATAGAATAATCTATGTAGGCTTGTAAGTAATGTACATAAACATGATGAATTATAGTGTGTGGTGTAGGAATTACATAACCTTGATGGAGTAATCATGTAGAAGATTCCCTTGATGGGTAGATATGTCGATGTATGTCTCAAATGTAAAACTAGGATGCCCTGTCAATGGGTAGAGTGAAGCAATCAAAGATCTAGGTATCATTGTACACACTCAAAGAGGATCAAGTGAAGCATGGTAATGTAGATAAATTTATAAATAATAGCATAAAATAACAAAATGTAAGTATAACATGGTAGTAATAATGTAAAGCATGGATAATGTATATAATTGAAAAGTTTTTGATGTTTTGAGTTATTTGAATGTTTTTGTATTTTGACATGTTATATATATTTTGAAATATTGCATTATTTTTCATGTTTTAGAATATTTTATTATTTTTGTTATTTTGAAATATTTCTATGTACAATTAATAATAAGTAAACTATGTACAAGAAAGTGAAAAGAAACTATGTACAAGTAAGCTGAGAAATTATGTACAAGTAGAAATAAACTATGTACAATAGTGTGAGTAAAGAAATATATACAAAATGATGTAAAAGACTAAGTTGGAGGGGGTAAGGGGTTTAAGGATGGAGCCTTCTAGGGATGGAGATGGAGGAAGGGATCATGTCCATCATCAAATGCCTTAAGATCATCATCATAAACATCATCATATGCCACAAGATTTATATACATGGTGGCTATCTCCTCAAGTGTCAGTAAGATCTATGATCTTTGTGTAGTCAGAGATCTATCACTAATAGTGGTGTCATCCTACCAAAGGAGAACTAAGGATCTCTCTAGTGGTGAATATGCTAGTTCTCCTCGAGGGTGTTTAACTCTAGTAGTAGGCAATCTTGATGGAAGTGGCAGAGCTAGTGCTGATGGTGATATAATATAGATACTATCTTAAACCTATAGTTTATCCTATCTATATTATAAAGCTATACATGATCTATGTCATGGCCTATGTTTTTTGAAAGAGACAAAATTGGTGACCATCCTGCCATGATAACCTGCTAATAGATTTGTGTCATACTATAGATAGTGTGATTAATCCATGATCATGTAACATCCATAGCATAATCTATGGTTGATGTTATGTGTTACCTACTTGAATCTCAATAACTAGATCTATATCCATAGAGGTAACCATGTGAATTGTATGTGATAAGTGATCTATCTATGGCTATGAATGTGGAGTATATCTTGAGTGTAGTGCAAGATGTCGGATGTGTGATGAGGGATCTAGAGTAATTTTGATACTCTCCTAGGCTAACTAGTATAAAGCTCAACCCACACAAATAGTCATCTATGAGTGTGGGTGTCATATCATCATCTAAAGTAGTTTTGGAATCTATATCAACATCATGTACATATGGTAACTCAAAATTTGCCACAAGGGGTAACTCTGATAAAGGAGTCTCATCAACTATAGTTAGATAAGATGGATGTGCTATGATAGTATCTATAATTGGTGAAGTTATTGTGACTACCTAAAGAGATGTATCTATATAATTAACTAGGAATATTATAACTACTATCAATTATTATGTAATTGTAATAGTTGTATGAACTATGACTAATGGAGTAGCTAGAATAGCTAAAGCTAATATAACTAGTTGAGTATTTGGATTTGAGTAAACAACTATAAGTGGAAGAGTGTAAGATGTGCTAGTCTTTCCTACCTCATATGTATGTATCAAGTTAAGAGAGATGCGATGAAGTGGTGATTGAAGTATGATATGAGGTGTCCTATCTAGAAAAATAATTGAAGATGACTCTATGATTCTACAATATCTAAATGGCTAGTTATCTACTAGGCATGTGTATAGGTATCCTTCATAGATGAACTTAACACATTGATGAAGAGTGGAAGGAATTACCCACATAGCATGTATCCAAGGTCATCCAAGTAAAAGGTTATAATGAAGAGGACCTGGCATAAACTGAAACTATGTAGAGAGGGTTTTGGTCCCTACCATGATATGTAAAGCAATGGTTCTATATAACTTCTAAATGGAAGTCATATCTATGCCCATAGTCTGTAAAAATGTAATATTACATATATTAATATTGGAACCACTATCAACTAAAACTCTCTTAACTACACTCATTTAGATTTGAGCTTATATAAACATTGGTAAATTCTAATAAATAATTCTCTGAGAAGGCATGTCCTCATGATTAAATGAAATAACATCTATATTTTTTAATGTGTTAAACACTAATACAAAATAATAAGGATTTGAATCAATAGGCATAGAAGTCTAAGTGAGTTCCTGATAAAGAATGTCCTTGAACACATTTGCTTTTTGAAGCAGTTCTAAAATGGAAAACTTAGCCAGTGTATTTCTCAACTGATCAACAATATCATATACCCTATGTAGATTTGCCTATGTAGGTAGGTTGGGCCTAGGATGGGAGGAAATAGGAGGGTGGTAGGGTTTCTAGCTAAGGGGAGGAGGTATGGTGACATGTTGAGTAACAACTCTAACCACATTATCTAATAGCTGTAGGGCTAGTAGTAGCTATAGGAGGAGAGTGAAGATAATCAATAGGTTGAGGTGGTAGAGGGACAAAGGTTGTTCATTGGACTCCCTGGTGATGGGCAGTGACTTGAGAAAGAGTAAAATGGACCATGCAACATGACTTGATATGGGATAGAGGCTCCAAGGGAGGTGAGGCAAGAGGTGAAAAAAAATATATGTAAAGTTAATCAATAAAAGGAACAAAATGCATGTGCTCTTGCTTATGAAGGAAGTAAATCAGACCTATAAGGCATATTATAAAACTTTGAATTAAGGAATAAAAGCCTTATATATTCATGTACATCATTAGACCTAGTAGAGACATCTTAGGTTTTTAAAAGGAGAATTTTTGAATTATTATGATAAAATAAGAATGAAATTGATTTAGATGTAAGGTGATATCTTGAGAAGCAAAGGGACCTAGTAAATTCAACTAGGGTTTGAAATAAAATGATTTTATAAAAATTATCACTATGATTTTTCTAAATTAAATGTGAAATTCTATTTTATATATGTAGGAAAATTTAGAAAACTACTTCTAAAAGAATTTTCCCTAGAGTTTTTAGGGTTTTTGTGCAAAAATGAAGTAAGTCAAGTTCACCAAACAATTTAACTTATTTGGGAATAGTGGATTTTTATTCCTATTTTAGTTAAGGACCTTGATTAATAAATCAATACAAAATATAACAATAAATACAATCCTAATTTGTGCAACTATTTATATTTTTCACTTGTCTAAAAATAACAATAAATAAGAAGAAATATAACTTAGATAGAAAATAAACTGAGACAACTGATATAAAGGTTGAAAATGGTTGTGCATGACTGGGAAGGTGTCATAAACCTAAATCTAGATTTCATTAGGTGAAAGTATAGGAGTGCTAAAAAGTGGATGCTTTGGTGTCCAACACTATTGTCCATTCTTACCACTATTATCCAAACTAATAATAAAGACCTAAAACTTTTTGGGTACTTGCATTGTGACTATGTGAGCATGCCTATTAAAAATCAAGTGCTGGTTGTTGACAAAACTCACTATGGATCTGATATTGTCTTGAAACCCTACCCCTCCATCATGCTTGATAAAATGACATTTGAGTCACTTGAGAAAGAGGGGGATTAGTGTGAAATATGTATTTAATGTGCAATCTAAACCCCTTGTATGGCCATGTTGCCTACATACCAATACTCTAAAGAGGGATTAAGCAGATGTAGTTCTCCCACCTAGTGTGATTTATGCAATACTATGATGCAAATGCAAATTCCAAATTGATAGTGTTTGAGGTGGATAGGGACTGGTATGAGAATTGTAGCTATGTTGGGTGACTATGTGCAAAGAATAGGGAAGTTTGCCTTAGTGATTTTTTTGTATTCTTTATTTCTTTGTAAGTTTGGTCACCTCCTTTATAATTAGCTTTAAGTGGGATTTTATAGGGAACAATTAGTCATAGTTTAGATGTACTCATGCTACATTGACCTAATTAAGAATAAGGATTGGATGAAAATGACCACTAGGGCTCAAATTTCAAATTGACAAGACCATAAAAAATCGAACACTTCTCTATGGGGTGCTATAGTCCAAATGGGGTTCTCCTATCCTACAGGCCCAAGACTTAGAGGAATAGGATTGGCATGGGGAATACTATCTGGCTGAGGTGGAATGATCATTCAAAAGGTTTTGGATGACTGGAAATGAGCAAAAAGGTGTTTATAAGGGTTGCAAGAGCATGTAAAAAGGACCTCTATGCATATACATAATATTTTCAAATTTTAATTAATTATTGACACTTCATATCTTATAAGAACCTGTCTAATCTCAATTTCTTTATGTGCATGCCTTAAAGGGTGCATCAAGAAAGGGGTGGGCAAGCCATCAGTGCTTCATAAGATTTTTTTTCCTTTTGCCACTTACCATCCACACTCTAACCTCCTAAAACCTTGAAATTTGGGGTTATTATTCTCTTTCCTATCCATTCTAATCATTGTCATGCCTTATTCCTTCATTTTTTACCTTTTTACCCTTTTGACCTATTTAACAAACTAGGTCAACCTATTCGATCTAGTGTGTTTTGGGGATAGTTTAACTCTTTTGGCTTGTTATCCTCCCAACCAACATAACACAAACCTAGTGAGTTAACTCAAAAATGTGCTAGGTTAACCCAATTGACCTAGTATAGATGACATGTTTGAAAGTTTTGAGGGAAGATACTACTATATATACCATGTCATTTCCCACCATTTCATAAGAGAGAGAAGAATTAAGTAAATAAGTGTGAATAAACATATGCTTAATGACCATTTTACTTGAGGAATAAATATTTAGGGTTCAATACTTTATTTAGAGCTTTGATCTTGTCTTGTGGAGAAGTCTTTTTGATGTTTAGATAGGTTGTGTAGCCTAGAGCTAATTTATCTTGATTATCCTTACAAACCACAACAATCTCTTGTAAATCACCTTGGCCAAGGGAGATATTGAGGCTCAATAGGTTCATCTTCAAAGGTAAGTATTCCTAACTTTATTTCTCCTTTGTAAGAGTAGATAGATAATGCAATACGTATTATTCTCTTCCATGTATTAGGATTTTGTATACATTTATGTGAGTATATGTCTCCTATGAATGTTTAGTTTAGTTTTTATTTATATGTTTTATTCTAACCCCTACTTTGTGTCACAAGTTTTGGTACACACTGGATTAGTTTACTTTTCTTGTTATTAGAATAGTTTACTTGTTTGTTAGCATAAGTGAAATATCAAATCATATGACTCTTTTAGGGTTGTTTTGTGATTGTGTTAGACTGTAGGCTTTGGAACCCTTCTTATCATGATATGTTGTGACAAGTGATACAAGTGATCCCATAATCAGGTCTAGTGGATCCCCATATTGATCATGCTCCCATTTAACAAGTGTATACCCAATCAAAAGTGTAGATATACATTTTCCTATCCGATCTAGTATTAATTCATGTACAACATGCAATTTTGATTATATACATTCTAATGAACTTGATGTGAAACTAACCCTTGTAGGATTTATTTCACTTATTTCTATCATTTTGTCATCATTTCTATCATATATTTTTACATAATAGTTTGATTATGTCAACCTAATTATTATTTTTATGTTCAAGAATAGGCAACTGGATCAATCATCTCTACCTAGTATAGGTTTTTAACACTTTTTAGACTTTCACTTCAGCCTACTAGGTTAATGAGGTTGACCTAGTGTGTTTTGATCACTCTTGTAGTAGGTTTATATATAACCTAATCAATCATCTCAACCTAGTACAAGTTTTAATTTTCCAAACTTTCAAATTAGCCTATTAGGTCAACCAACGTAACCTAGCACATTTTGAGACATCCTATTCAACCTACTAGGTTGACCAAGTCAACTTAGTGCATTTCCAACACTTTTTCTAGCTTGACTCAGTTCTATAGATTGGATAAGTTTTCTCCAAGGTTTTATATCAATAATCTCCTTCATTTACATCTCTGAACCATCGAGGTCATTATTTTATTCTTTGTCTCTTTATATTATGAACTTTCCTTTCAAGTTTGTAATCTTCAAAATTGCCCTTGCACAGCCAATTAGATCGACCTGGTCAACCTAGTGTTGTGTTTTATATGTCATCTAAAATAACTAGCTCAACCTAGTAGGTTTTCTAGACCCTATATTTTATATTACTAACTCAACCCTATCAACCTAGTTCTCTATGTCATGCATATAGTGTTTTCACTATACTTTATTTCAAAGTTGTTAGTCACCTTGTATGTTAATCATATATTTTATTTCAATTATTTTCATGCTTAGAATAGTTCACATAGTATAATTAGGAGGTTTTTAATTAGCTACTTAGTTTCACTATTTTTATTTTATGCACACACAACTAAATCACATAACATCAACAAGAATTTTAACATTTGACTACCTAAGTCACCTACTTGGATTTCATCACCAAGGGGGAAGTTGACTTGATGCTCTGGTCAAGTATAAAATATGCTTAATGGTATATTATTGATAAGCACCTAATACCTTTATTGATGTAATGTCTGAAGTGAGGGGTAGGCCCCAATACCAACCCTATATCATTACCACTACAGTCCCTTTCATCCTAAAAATCACCTAAAACCATCCATAGATTACTATCTTGTACTTTACTTATAGCTAACTCCCTATCATTTAAATTTTTTCTTAATAATCTAATTAACATTCTAGGTTGACCAATTATCTAGCTTTAATTTCTAATATTTTTTCTTGCTCTTTACTCAATTGTGTGTGCAAAAAATTACATTAGCTAGCATTGGTGCAAGGTTTTTCTTTATGTACATCAATTAGATTGGTCAACATTAGTTTAATTGAATATCTATTTAATTTCAACATTTAATTTCTTAGATCAACTAAAAACTATCTTATTTAATTTCACAAACTCGTTATCATCTCCTTCTTTTACTTCATGTTCACTATACTAGGTTGACCTTGTCGACCTAGCACATTTTTTAGCCCTTGTATACTACACTAGGTCAACCTAGTTGAACTAGCACTATTTATAGGATTCGGCCCCCCCCCGCCCCCCCTCCCGGCCACCCCCCCTTTTAGTCTTTGTTCTCTATATTGGGTTGATCTTATGGACCTTATATAGTTTCATAGTCCCTATTTTTGCACTAGGTTGACCAAGTTGACCTAATTCTATTTTAGTCACTTTCTAATTCTTTGCTTTCTCATCTTGTCTCTTCTTCTTTCATCATGGACTATCTATTTGGTGACAACACTAAAGTTTAGTCAATAGACATGATGAAACTTACCAATCCTAATAGGGTCTCTCATAGATAAAGTAGGGTTCCTTTCGAGAATGCTACTAGTGTTTATATTTCAACCCTTACAATGAACTATGAGAATCCTCATACCTCTTTATAGAAAAACCCTCCTCTTCTCTTAGAGGATCAGATTGAATTAGAGTATACTCTTGAAATTATTTTATTTATCACACAATTCCCTCAACATAGAAGGAAAGATCCATCCACCATCTATAACCTTATGATTAGCCATCAAGTTGAAGTACATCTTTCTCCTACTTCCACTTTCTCAACTAGATTTGGGGGTATTAATTTATTTTCTTCTCAACCTCTTCCTTCAATCTTGACTCCTTCTTATGCCATAACATCTTCTTTAACTTCTTCTACCTCCATTCCTAGTATCTCAACTAACATGGCAAGTTCTACATCTAGTGGGCCTCTCATAAGACCCACTATCCTTAATCCTTACACTAGTTCATTATTTTCTACCCAAGGAACTTATGCTTCTAGTGCTTCTTCCTCTCAACCATTTACTAGTCTATCTTTTGCTTCACAAGCAAATTTTTCCACTAGTGCCTTAAATTCTCATAGTTCTTTTCAAGCTCATTTTAACACTAATAGTGGTACCCAAGCCACTAATATCAATGTAAACACCAATACTACTTATTATAATATCACTAATCAAATACATCACCTATTATTGCAAACTCTCAATCAAATACACACATTCCAAGCTCATAATATAAATCAAATGATGTGGATGTAGAATCACCTTCTTAATCTTCAATTCAATCCTCAACCAGTGACTTGAGGCACACATAACCAAAGTGTTCTTCCTCCCCCTTTTAAATATTATCAAGGTAATCTCATTTTTCAACCTCCTTTAGTCAAAAAATTCAAGCATTTACAAAATTAACCTCTTACTACTCAAATTTATAACATTGACATTGGAGGTATAACACCTACAATTTCTTATAATGGATCAACCAATGCCACCCTTCATCTTATAACATTTGGAAATATTTATAAGGATTGGTTCAAATTAAAAATCTTTGTTGCTACCAAACTCCTTGCCAAAACCCTCACAGGTAGTGCCTTGGATTGGTATAATCTACTTATATCTCATTCCATTACTAGTTTGGAGGATTTAGTGAATGCTTTAGTAGTATAATTCCAAACTAGTGATCTTCTTGAAAATACTTTGGCCCTTTTCATCAATTACAAAAAAAATGAAAAAAAAACTACCCAAGCCTTTGTTAAATGATGGAAGACTTTGTCAAACAAGTTTGATCATAACATGGTTGATGACAATCTCTATCATCTCTTTACCAATGCTCTTTATCCTAAATTACAATATCAAGTCCACACCCTTTCTCCATGTACCTTGGAAGAGGCCATTGACCAAGACAAATAACAAGATTAATTTATGCATCAATTCAAGCCACCCAAACCTTATGTGGGTCCTCATATATTACTTAAAAATAAAACCAAAATATTACCAATTATGGTGTTACCAATTCATATGATACCATTCACAATGTTCAAGTTGTCATTCTTACCCCTTTTTTATAACCAACTCCTCAAGAATATACTAATCCTCATTTATCTTCACCAAATAACATTAATGTTCATAAACCTCTTTCCTTAGCTGAATTGCTTAAGCATCTACCTAGGCCTCTTCCTTAAGATATTGACCCTACTCATCCTATGAAAACTTGGTATGATCCTAGCAAGTTTTGTTGATTTTATACTAGTTGGGGTCACTCTCATGAGACCTATAGACAACTTCATAATTTATCTATGGATTTTCTTCTTGTCCCTAATTTTGATTATGATTCTATCATTTTCAAGAATAAAAAAGATTATGAAATTGATTTCAAGGACTAAGAAACTCACTATAAATCTCAAGCCTTAAATAAAGCAAATGATCATTTAGATATCTATAAGGATTCTTTAACTAATCATCAACTTATTCAAAAAAACCAAGACAAGCCCACCCCTTCCACCAATACTATAGAAAGTCTTGTTGAACCAAATTTTGAAGAGAATGTGGTTAACATGACTTATATGCAAAGGGTGGTGGATTTCATCGATTCTCAACCTATCTACACTCTGTGTCCTTTTCAAACATACCATATTATCCAAGATTCTTCTCTAACTCATTTGAATGAGTTGGGGCAAGAATATATTATAACCTTTGATGATGGTCTAATTTATGATTCTCCCTTGATAACACATCCCATTCTATCTCTACCATTCTTCCATCATCTTCTAATATCATTGATAATCAATCTTCCAATGTTAATAAAACTTCTATTAACACTTCTTCCAAACTTTAAGATCAATCTAACCAACTACTTCATCACCAAATTATTGACAACCTTCTTCTAAACTTTTTCATTCTTATCATCACAAATTTTAATGCTATTCAGCTCCTCCTTTTGAAGACCTCCTTAACCATTACGTGACTATATATAACAATCTTCTCATGGGTTATGATGAGTGAGATCCCATTGTGGAGCTTACTAATCTCCCATTTTAAATTCCATTTATTGAGCTTATGAGGACCTCTCCCCATCATTAGAACCATCTTATGTAACTATTACTTGAGATGAATGTCCCTCATCCTCCCTTAATAATATAGGAGGTAGCCTTATCTAGTTTTGAGGATAGTATATTACAATAATGTGAAGACATGTCTATCAATGTTGATGAAACTATCGACACTTATCTTTCTTTGAAATTTCCCATCACATCTATAATTCTTGATGAGATTATACTTCATGTAGATGATCCTCCCTTATTTATTAACATCTAAATATGTGATATCCAAATTAAAAAAGCATTGATTGACGAGGGTTCTAGCACTTATGTTGCTTCTCTCAATTTCATTATGACCCTTGGATATTTAGAATGAAATATTAAGTCTACACATAGCACCTACTAAATATATGATAGAAGGAAAATGCATCCTCTTGGGTGTGTGTTGATTCCCATTAGAGTCCCACTTATTGCCATTCATGTAAAGGTGATGATATTTAAATTTATCCTTTATTATAACATCTTGCTTGGTAGGCTATGGACTCATCATATGCAAGCTATCACTTCTTCCACCTACCATTTCATTAAATTCCCTCATAATGGAGCCATTTGTGGGATTCAAGGAGATACTAACCCTTGAAATTTTGAATAATTCTAAGATGATAATGTTTTGAAGATTCCTACTCTTGAGACTTTGCCTAGCATTCCATTCTATGAGTCACAACATTTAAATTTTCTTGTCAACTCAACCAAAGGTTGCAATGGGCATCTCAAGCTCATTGGTAACATTCCTCCCAATCTTTTAGACTTTGATGATGATGATCCTAATGAGATTAACTTAAAGATAAAAACTTTTGATATCTCACCTCACCTCATCTCGTAAATTCCTACTTCCTTAAAACCTCATTCTTGTAAAACTCCTTGCGATGACATTCCCATAGTCTTATCCAAGACTCAACATTTTATTCACCATGATTCTTCTAATGACAAAGTTATTCCAGCTTGTGGCATTGATCTTCATACACAAAATTATGATGATGGCTATTATTTACATGATCCTTTATTAGATGATCTTGTATAAGCCTATGATGCTAATATTGTGAATTATTTTTCTTCTTTACTTGAATCTTTTCATGCATCTTCTCATGTTCCAACATTTGTATTTCTTAATTCTTGCATTTTTCCTCTTTATCATAGAGTAGAGATGGCATTGACACCTCTATTTTTTGAGGAGCCCCATAGGACTATGTTCATGGGTCATGTTATGATCAAACATTACCATTTTGATAGGTTACTTTACTCTATCCTTGGTTTACGCATAAGGTTATTTCAACCCTCCTTATACATTCTATTGACCCTACCCCTCCCATAGTGGAACCTATGTCAGAACTAGTTATTATTGTTACTTTCACTATTGCTAAGCCTGCTCTTTCTTTTTCTAATAATGTTCCTTATATTATGCATAGTTCCATTCCTTATCCATCACCACATTCTCCTATTTATGGTTTTATTACTTTACCTAATATGGATCCTCTACCCACCAAATTGCTCAATTCTTCATCTCCTTCTTCCATGCCTATTACACCTTCTCTTGTTAGTGTTTCTCCTAAAAATACTCACAAGCATATTTGTTGCTTCCATGGAATAGATAATCACTCTTATAACCATTATCATAAGTTGTGACAATATATTAATGCCTTAAATCCTTCTTACCCATCAATTGACACTACATTTCCTCCAAATATCCTTCCTAAATATATACCTGAGTATGGTGAGAGGTATTGTCTATGGCACCAATACAACACACATCACACTGATCATTATCATATCCTTTAATAGCATCTTAATGACCATATTATAGCTACTCCTAGACCTTCTAACATTCCTCCCATAGGTCATTCTTATAAAAGTTTCCCCCTTCTTCTCCCTTAGCTACACCTCCTATGGTCCCTTCACCACCTCCTGTGGTCCCTCCACCTATGGTTCCTTCTCTACCTATGGACCCTCTTCCACCCATGGATCCTTCTCCACTGATGATTCCTACATCTCCCATAGATCCCATTCCCATGTATTTTACTAACCATACCTTGCCCACTTTCCCTCATCAGCATGATATAATGAGTATTCCTACTCTTTTAGTTAAAGATATTAGAAAAAAAGTATTTTCCCATTATTCAATAAAGATTGATGAGATATTAGCAGTAGTTTTTATTCAGCTTCATAGAGATTAATCTAATATCTTGGATAATATGTGTGGATATATTTATGAGTACATGCATGATTATTTCTCATTTGTATTTATATTAGATGTGTGCTCCAATATTATTTCTATTTTTGATTATATATTTTGACACTGTATCAAATTATTTTCCTATCTTATATCATGTTTCTCCTTGTTATACTATAGTTAACTTATATTTATATTTTACATTTTGTATATACTTGTCTTTTTCTTATCATTGCTACTTTTCACTTATTATTGCTTTCTTTACATTTAGATTTTTTTTATCAAAACTCTTCCCTTGTATCTTCATGATTATTTGCTTTCTTATCTTTATTTTTAAAAGATAGTTGTCATGGTGACTTAGTTATATCTATCCTATTCCCTTTGATATTATTATCTCCTTTTACCATGTGATTAGTTATCAAACACTTTTTCTCATTACTATTTCCTTTTATGGGTTCTTTGGATCTCCTTTTTCCTTCTTCCTTTTCTACAAACTAAGCATATACATGGTTGAGACTTGAGATAAAATACTTTTTCATTATCAAGCCTAAGTGTCTTAATCAGTATTTTGTCTTAGGTTATTTAGCTTCCTTTAGCCTTAGCTTATAGCTCATTCGTGTGTATCACTATATTTATCATGATTATTCATTCTAAGTTCTTAGGGAGGAGGAATCTTAAAAATCCTTCAAAATAAAGTTAAAATCCAAATCATTTAAATAAAAGGAAAAAATATGCAATTTATTAAAAGTCAAATCACACTAAAAGATGTGATTTAAAGCACATTTCCTTCTTCTAGTTGAAGCTAAAACTCCATAGATGGTCTCATAGTAGAGCCAAGGTCCTTTAGGGTGTAGTAGGCCAGTAGATTAGAAGAGGATGATTAAAAAAATCTTTTAGTGCTACCTACTTTCTCATGCAAGTACCCAATCTTTGTAGTAGACCAACGACTCTATAAGGGGTCTTCTGGAGTAGGGAGCATGTCATGGGGAGGTAGGTCCATTTTATTTTTTCTTGTACCAATCTACCTTCATGAGTTGATCTTATTAGCATACTTATCTTCCTACAAAGCTTTGTGTCCATAGGGAATAGGTTTCCTTTGTACATAGATGACCACTAGTCACTTAATGTCTTCTCATGTTCTTAGTATGCCTCTTGCCTCCTAAGGTCTTCTCATAATATTCCTAAGCCTCTAATTTTTACTCTACATTTTTCATTCCCTTCCCTCATATTTCCTCTTTGGAATTATTATTTTACTTTTTGATCACTCCCCATGAGATTTCATTTGTGAGTTGCTTTTTAAGACTATAGATAGGTTATAATATCCCTCACAAATTACCACATTTTCCATCTTATTACCCACATCCTTGATTTTACATTACCTTAATCCTTCCACTTACCAATCTTGATCTGGTACCCCTTAGGTTTTCTTTTGTGAGTTGCAGTGTAAGACTATGGATAGGACCTGGCCCTCCTCATAAAATATATATTTTTTTAATAAACAATTCACCATAAAAATTATATGTGTCAAGTAAGAGATAATATTCGATTGATTATAAGGTTACACTCATTGACATACTTCCCATCTTGATATTTAATATGTTTTATGCTTACTTCATTTTTATTTCACCTTTTATTTTCTTATTTTTCAAGTGCATGTAAGATTACAACCATTTCTTGAATTTCTCATACTTTCTAGATTGAATTAGTATGATAAATTTACGACCATGTTTTGGGAATTTTATTTTTATTTTTTAATTCCCATCATGAAATAGTATAATTAATTGACTTAATTTTGATTTATTTTTATTACCATTTATGCCATTTTACATACCTTCCATTTTATTACTTTATGGTCATACTTCCCAATGTGATATTTAGTATGATTTGATTTGCTTTAATCTGGTGCAAAAATATTTCACTTTGGTTTGAAACCAAATCCCCTTTTACCATCTTTTTTACCATTTTCTTGGATTTTTATACTTAGTCATTTCATTACACATTTCCCATCTTGAATTAGTGTGTAGTGCATTTCTTTGATTGATTATATTTTTCCAATTCTTTTCACCTATTTATTTTTAACCATGCATGTGTTTTCATAATTCTATAAAATAAACCACATCACATATATTTCCTATAACATATACAACAAATTTAAATACATCTGCTAGAAATAAATATATCTAAATCATCCACAACCTCAACCATAAGGAACAAACACAAAAACCATCATAAAGATAATATACATAACCAACACCAATAAGCCAAAATGATAAATCATATATATATCTCAAGAGTTTGATACAACATACATAATCATAAACAATGCCTCAGTACTAGGGCTGATCTCCATCATGTCTATCTCATAGCCTAGCCACGCTACCTAATAAGGCCTCAATTTGACTCCTTTGAATGGTATGCTATAATGAGGAAGTTTGAGATATAATACATCTACCTATCCCTATAGACATGTCATTTTCACCTATGCCTATACCAACTCAATCTGGGTAACTGCATGTGCTTGCATTAGCTAGGTATGCATCATTGTATATGACTATGTCATCTATGTCAATATCTCTAGATGTGTAACTCTCTCATCATCTAGGGATTATTAGGCATAACTCTCCCATATATACATCTCTATTGGTGCTTATACCCTCTCTCTACATCTAGATCTACCTTGCAACCTCTCCCACTAGTTTGAATGAGCTTGCATGAGCTAGGGTAGATGGTGTATCCTCTAGTGTCATGGGGTTGTATGGTTGTAGAGTCTCATTTAGGACATCATGGAGTGATCCCCTAGCCAAGGACCCCCATATCTCCTCCTCATCGTCAAGTATGACTAAAAAATCACACTAGATAGATATTAGATCACTATCATATCTCATAATATCTATCTATCTAATAAATAAAAACTTAAGACATAATTCAACCATAATCATACATAATTATGTCTCGAATCCTATGGCCTCACCATCTTCATGACCACATAGCATAATCTCCCCATTTGTATGGCCTTTTAGTACCTCCTCTGTAGGTTACCTCCTCAGCTCAAACTTGACTAGCATGGCTCACATCCATCTCAACTTGCACTTGAGAAGTCTCTCTCATCTATCTCTCCTTTGGCTCCTTTTTTGACTCACTAAGGATGATGATGGTCTCCCATCTCTCCTCCTATCTCTGTTGATGCCATATCCTTAGTGATCATAGTTCATCTCTCTATGGAGCTAGTGGTGGTACATCTCATATCTCTACCTCTACCTCCACCTCATCATGCTCAACTAGTATATGGTTTCTCTTATCATGGCCTCAATGTTGATATCACTATTAGTGGTATAAGTCCCCTCTTCCCTCATGGCTCTCTCATAGCTGATTCCACTACTTGGGCATGAGTATCAATATCATTATATGTGGTAGATCCATTTTCCTTGGCACCCATTTCACAAAATGTTGCTCTCTCCACCATGTATAGTGTCTTATTACCTCTCTCATCTCTAATACTAGTCTAACTATGTGTCAAATCTCCCAAGTAGTTTCTAGTTTCTCATATGGTCACCATACTATGTTAGTGCATCTCATCATCTATAGTACTAACATTTGGGGCATGACCCACAATACCTAATCCTCCCTCCATCTCTTTACTTGAGGTGACCTATCATCGATCACATAGGGAAACCCAATCAACCTATACATAGGAAATCTCTCATATATCCATGTTATCAGTAGTATGATCAATCTCATGGTCTTATGTCTTTTGACCTGCATCTTAAATAGATCATGAACAAGCTAGACCTAGATTATAAAGCCTAGATTGTATAACACTTTTTATTCTAGCATCATCTTTCTCAAGGCTACAATGTATAGTGGTACCTTTACATTTAAATTATGATAGAGCATTTACTATATCACAAGGCCTATCACTACCTTTTAGAGATATAGAATTTGTGATATATACACATCATCCATACTCACTCTCCACCCTAGTAATATCATCTCTGAGCCTATAGCCCACATGGCTAAGGCTCTCCTCTCCTCTATGTTTTTTGGTATCCCTATGCTCATTAGTGCTCCTACTATTGGTAGTCTAAGGATGGCATGGACATCCTCTAGTGTGATATCCACCTCTATCACATCCCCATCCACCTCCCATCTGAAGGTGTTGGGTAATCATTCCCAATAACCAAAGAACATGACTAACACATATGTGTTGAGGGGGATCCTACACATATCTAATATACTTCTTAGACCCAGGCTACTAGTCTAGCTCTATCTTTATTTGTTAACCTATTTAACAAATCTAGCAACCAAGACACATCCAACAACCTCCAAAACTATAGTTGTCTTTGTAATCAAGAAATAATAGAGGATGTATTATTTGTCTCTATTATTAATAAAAAATAAGCATAATTTATTCATTTTTATCCTATTTTGGTCCTTCTTGCCTTTCTTTGGTCATTTTTGGCCATTCTAGCCCTCTTTAAGCTTTTTGTATGCTTTTCCATGTTTATTTTGGTTCCTTGGTCAACCTAGTTTGACCAAAATTACCTTATTTTAATCTTATTTTATCCTAGATTTCTTATTTTTCCTCTTATCTTCCTTTCCCTAGTGTTAAGTTTCCATTCTGGGCCTTACAAACCAACTTGACACTTTTTCACTAGGTCTTAGCTTGAAAAATACACTAGGTCAACCTATACCTACTAGGTCGACCACATGGAGTTTTCCCCTGATTCAACCTTCTAGGTTGACCTGGTTGACCTAGTAGGTTTAATGTGTTGACTTAGTATATTTTGCTAAAAATGTGCATTTTTCTTATTTTCTCCCTATTTCTTTCCAACCCATTTCCTATCCTCCTATTCGCTACCCTTAGAATCTAGTTTGGTTATTTTTTGACATGTATAAATGCTTAAAATAAAATTTTATCAAAAAATCACTTAATTCAATACAAATTTCAAAAACTGGTTTGAGATCCATAGTTGCATACCTTTGTACACCTACTACCACCTCTAAGTGTCTCCCTTGTCTAGCATGCCATTCCCTTACCATCTTAGACTTGTTTGGTCTCAGAGCGCTCTATTTTATCCTTTAAAAATTCAAAATGCCAAATGACTTATATTTTTCCTATTTAAAACCACATTTTAGTAATTCAAATTCTTCAATTATTTTCCTTTAGATTTCTTGTTTCGCTCATATCTTTGTTTCAGCTCATCCATTTTGAAAACCATAAAATTCATTAGAATCATGATGACATAGAGATTATTTTCCACTATCATATGCCTATCTTCTAAAAATTTCAAATTTTGGCTATCTTTTGCACTAACTTCTATAGGTTTGATTAGTGTGGTTTACATTAGATGCCTTCACTTTCTTGTATTCTTCTTCTTCATCTACAACATTAAGGTAAGTTAAAAGTATGTGTTTTTCAATTTTGTCCTTTCATTTATCTTATGTTCTTCTTAATTCACCATACTTAGCATCAATGTTGTGTGTTATTATGTTTTCTTCTAAAGCACCATCTCGTGTTGCACTTACATGACATGTGATGATCTTTGACTAGGGACTATATATACACATAATATTTTCAAATTTTTATTGATTACTAGCACGTCATATCTTGTAAGAACCTATCGAGTCTCAATATCTCTAATTGCATGCCTTAAGGGGTACACCAAGAAAAGGGGGGGGGTAGACTATCGGTGCTTCATAAGATTGTTGTTCCTTTTGCCACTTATTATCCACACTCTAGTTTCCTAAAAATATGAACCCTAGGCTTATTCTTCTCTTTCCTATCCATTCTCATCATTGTCATGCTTTATTCCTTCATTTATTGCCTTGTTACACTTTTGACTTGTTCAACAAAATAGGTTGACCTAGTCAACCTAGTGTGTTTTAGGGACACTTTAGCTCTTTTAATTTATTAGCCTTCTAACCAACCTAGCATAAACCTAGTGAGTTAGCCCAAAATTGTGCTAGGTTAACCCAGTTAACCTAGTACATCTTACATGTATGAAAGCTTTTAGGTAAGATACTACTATATATACAAGGTCATTCACCACAATTTCATAAGAGAGATAAGAATTAAGTGAATAAGTGCAAATAAACATCTGCTTATTAACCATTCTACTTGAGGAATAAAGCTTTAGGTCTCAATACTTTATTTGGAACTCTTATCATGTCTTGTGGAGAAATATTTTGGATGCTTACATAGGTTGTATAGCCTATAGCTGATTTATCTTGGTTATCCTTACAAACAATAACAATCTCTTACAAAGCACCTTGTCTAAGGGAGAGATTGAGGCTTGGTAGGTTCATCTTCAAAGGTAAGTATTCCTAACTTTCTTTCTCCTTTGTAAGAGTAGATAGATAATTCAATACGTATTCTTATCTTCCATGTATTAGGATTCTATATACATTGATGTGAGTATATGTCTCTTATGCATGTTTAGTTTAGTTGTTATTTATTTATTTTGTTCTAGCCCCCACTTTGTGCCACAAGCTTTGGTTCACACTAGATTAGTTTACTTTTCTTATTATTATTCTAGTTTACTTACTTGTTTATTAGCATAAGTGAAATATCAAATCATAGGACTCTTTTAGGGTTATTGTGCAATTATGTTATATTGTAGGATTTGGAACCCTTCCTAACATGATATTTTGTGACAAGTGATACAAGTGATTTGCTAATTAGGTCTAGTGGATCCCCATATTTGTCATGCTCTCACTTAACAAGTGTATACCCAATCGAAAGTATAGGTGTGCTCTATCTTATCTAATCCAAGATTAATTCATGTACATCATGCAATTATAATTACATTCACTATGGATGGGGTGTCACAAGCCACACTCAAACTACCAATTTAAACATTTTATATGACTACAAATGTATTCAAAACCACTCAAGTTCCCCTATCACATCATTTGAATTTCAAAGTTGTGATACATTATGGTAAATGTGCATAAATTTTGAATTTTTGGATCTTAAACATGTTCAAAATTACTTAAGTTCCTATATCACATTATTCAAATTTCAATGTTGTGATGCATCATAAGAAATATGCATAATTTTTGAATCTTTAGATCTTAAATGTGTTCAACACCACTCAATTTCCTATATCACATTGTTTGAATTTCAAAGTTTCGATGTATTATGATAAATATGCATAAAGTTTAAATATTTAGATCCTCAATGCATTAAAAACTACTCATGTTCCCTTATCACATTATTCAAATTTTAAATTTATGATGCATTATGAGAAATGTGCATAAAGTTTGAATCTTTGGATCTTAAATGCATTAAAAATTGCTCAAGTTCCTGTATCATATTGTTTGAATTTAAAAGTTATGATGCATTACAAGAAACATGCATAAATTTTAAATCTTTATATCTTCAATGTGTTCAAAACCACTTAGGTTGCCTATCACATTATTCAAATTTCAAATTTATAATGCATTATGAGAAATCTACATAAAGATTGAATATTTGAATATTTAATGCATTAAAAACCTCTCAAGTTAACCTATCACATTGTTTGAATTTTAAAGTTGCGATGCATTATGAGAAATGTGCATAAAGTTCAAATCTTTGTATCTTTAATGAATTCAAAACCACTAAAGTTCCTATATCACATTATTCAAATTTAAAAGTTTCAATGCATTATGAGAAATGTGCATAAAGTTTAGATATTTAGATCTTAAATGCATTCAAAACCACTCAAGTTTATTTATTGTATTGTTCAAATTTTAAATTTATGATGCATTATGAGAAATGTTTATAAATTTCAAATATCTGGTTCTAAAATTCATTCAAAACCACTCAAGTTCCACTATTACATTGTTCTAATTTCATATCTATGATGCATTATGAGAAACACACATAAAGTTCATATATTTGGATCTTAAATGCATTTAAAACCACTCAAGTTCCTATATTAGATTGTTCAAATTTCAAAGTTGTGATGCATTATGAGAAACGTGCATAAAGTTTTAATATTTGGATTTTAAATACATTCAAATCTACTCAAATTACTATATCACATTGTTTAAATTTCAAATTTGTGATGCTTTATGATAAATATACATAAATTTTGAATATTTAGATCTTAAATGCACTTCAAATCACACAGGTTCCCCTAACACACCTTTTAAATTTAAAAATTGTGATGCATTATGAGAAACACACATAAATTTCAAATCTTTAGATCTTAAATGCATTCAAAATCACTCAAGTTCCCCTATAACATTATTTTAATTTCAACACTACCATGTATTATGAGAAATGTGCATAAAATTTGAATCTTTTGATCTTAAACATGTCCAAAACCACTGAAGTTCCCATATCACAATGTTCAAATTTCAAAGTTGTGATACATTATGAGAAATGTGCATAAATATCAAATCTTTGGATCTTTACTACATTCAAAACTTCTCATGTTAACCTATCACATTATTCAAATTTTAAAGTTGTGATGCATTATGAGACATGTCATAAAGTTCAAATCTTTAGATCTTTAAAGCATTTAAAACCACTCAAGTTATCATATCACATTATTAGAATTTCAAAGTTGTAATGAATTATGAGAAATGTTTATAAAGTTCAAATCTTTTTATCTTAAATGCATTCAAAACCACTCAAGTTTCCCTATCGTATTATTTGAATTTCAAGTTTACGATGCATTATGAGAAACACAAAAAAAGTTCAAGTCTTTGGATCTAAAATGCATTCAAAACCAATCAAGTTCCACTATTACATTGTTCTAATTTCAAAGTTATGATGGATTATGAGAAACACATAAAAATTTCAAATATTTGGATCTTAAATGCATTCAACATTGCTCAAGTTTTTGTATCACATTATTTGAATTTCAAATTTGTGATATATTATGAGAAACATGCATAAAGTTTGAATCTTTAGATCTTAAATGCATTCAAATCCCATCAAATTACCATATCAATTTTTTTAAATTTCAAGTTTATGATCCTTTATGAGAAAGGGGCATAACATGCAAATGTTTAGATCTTAAATGCATTCAAAACCGCATAAGTTCCCCTGTCACATTGTTCAAATTTCAAAATTATGATACATTATGAGAAATGCACATAAAGTTCAAATCTTTAGATCTTAAACATGTTCAAAATCTCTCAAGTTAGCTTATCATATTGCTTGAATTTTAAATCTACCATGCATTATGATAAACGTGCATAAAGTTCAAATCTCTAGATCTTAAACGTGTTAAAAACCACTCATGTTCTCCAATCACATTATTTTAATTTCAAAGTTACAAGGCTTTATGATAATGAGCATAAAGTTCAAATATTTATATCTTAAATGCATTCAAAACCACTCAAGTTCCCATATCACATTGTTCAAATTTTAAAGTTGTGATGTATTATGATAAATTCACATAAATTTTTAATCTTTGGAACTTAAATATATTCAAAATTTCTTAGGTTCCCATATCACATTGTTTTAATTTTAAAGTTTCAATGCATTATGTTAAATGCGTAAGAAGTTTAAAACTTTGGATCATAAATGCATTCAAAAACTGATTAAGTTCCTATTCACATTGTTTGAATTTCAAATTTATAATGCATTATGAAAAAGGCACATAAAATTTAAATCATTAGCTCTTAAATGCATTCAAAACAACTCAATTTCCCCTATCACATTATTTGAATTTCAAAGTTGTGATGCATTATGAGAAGCACCCATAAAGTTTAAATAATTGGATCCTAAATGCATTCAAAACCACTAAATTTCCCCTATCACATTATTCAAATTTCAAAGTTGTGATGCATTGTGAGAAATGTAGATAATGTTTGAATCTTTGGATCTTAAATGTGTTAAAAACTACTCAAGTTAATGTATCACATTGTTCTAATTTCAAAGCTACAATGCATTATGACAAATGCATATAAAGTTTGAATCTTTCGATCTTAAAATCATTAAAAACCACTTAAGCTCCCATAACAAATTGTTCAAACTTTAAAGTTTTGATGCATTATGAGAAACATAAATAATTTTTGAATCATTGGAACCTAAATTCATTCAAAACCACTCAAGTTCCCCTATCACATTGTTCAAATTTTTAATCTGGAATAAATTATGATAAACATGCATAAATTTAAAATCTTTGGATCTTAAATGCATTCAAAACAACTCAAGTTCCCATATCACATTTTTCAAATTTCAAAGTTGTGATGCATTATGAAAAATGCATATAAATTTTAGATATTTAGATCTTAAATGAATTCCAAATCACTCATTTATTATATCATATTGTTTGAATTTCAAATTTGTGATGAATTATGAAAAATGTGTATAAAGTTCGAATCTTTAGATCTTAAATGTGTTTAAAACTGCTCAAGTTCATATATCACATTATTTGAATCTCAAAGTTATGATGCATTATGAGAAATGTGCCTAAAGTTCAAATGTTTGGATCTTAAATGCATTCAAAACCATTCAAGTTCCCCATCACATTATTTGAATTACAAATTTGAAATATATTATGATATAAGTAAAAAAATTTAAAATCTTTAGATCTTAAACATGTTCTAAACTACTCAAGTTCATGTATCACATTATTTAAATGTCAAAGTTACGATGAATTATGAGAAGCATGCATAAATTCTGGATTTTTTGATCTTTAATGCATTCAAAACCTCTCAAGTTCTCATATCACATTGTTTGAATTTCAAAGTTGTGATGCATTATAAGGATCGTGCATAAATTTTGAATGTTTAAACATTAAACACGTTAAAAACTATTGAAGTTCCCATATCACATTGTTTAAATTTCAAAGTTGTCATGCATTATGATAAATGTAAATAAAGTTTGAATATTTGGATCTTAAACATGTTCAAAATTGATCAAGTTCTTGAATCACATTATTTAAATCTCAAGGTTATGATGCATTATGATAAATACAAATAAATTTTAAATCTTTATATCTTAAATGCATTCAAAACCACTCAATTTCTCATATCACATTGTTAAAATTTCAAAGTTTTGATGCATTATGAGAAACATGCATAAATTTCATATCTTAGGATCTTAAACATGTTCAAATTTGCTCAAGCTCCCATGTCACATTATTCAAATTACAAATTTGTGATGCATTATGAGAAACACTCATAAAGTTCATATCTTTGGTTATTAAATGAGTTCAAAACTGCTCAAGTTCCCTTGTCACATTGTTCAAACTTTAACATTGTGATGTATTATGAACAATTTTATTAAAGTTCGAATCATTGGATCTTAAACATGTTGAAAATCCTTCACGTTCTTGTATCACATTGTTCAAATTTCAAAGTTATGATGCATTATGAAAAACATGTATAATGTTCAAATATTTAGATCTTAAATGCATTCAAAACCACTCAAGTTCCCATATCATATTTTTCAAAATTTAAAGTTGTGATGCATTAAGAAATGCACATCATGTTCAAATATTTGGATCTTAAACTCATTCAAAACCTCTCAAGTTCATGTATCACATTGTTCAAATTTCAAAGTTATGATGCAGTATGAAAAACATGCATAAAGTTTGAATCTTTGGATCTTAAATGCATTAAAAAATTCTCAAGTTCCCTATCACATTATTTAAATTTCAAATTTACATTACATTATGACAAACATGCATAAAGTTTGAATCTTTGGATCTTAAATGCGTTTAAAACTGCTTAAGTTTCCATATCACATTATTCAAAATTTTAACTTATAATGCATTATGATAAATGTTCATAAGTTCAAATCTTTGGATCCTTAATGAGTTTAAAACCACCCAAGTTCTGATATCACATTGTTCAAATTTTAAATTTGTGATGCAATATGAGAAATAGACATAATGTTTGAATCTTTAGATTTTAAAATTATTCAAAACTTCTCAAGTTCCCATCTGACATTGTTAGAATTTCAAAGTTGAGTTGTATCATGATAAACTCGCATAAATTTCAAATATTTGGATCTTAAAGGTATTCAAAATTTCTCAAGTTCTTGTATCACATTGTTTGAATTTCAAAGTTGTGATGCATTATGAAAAATATGTATAAAGTTTTAATCTTTAAATCTTAAATCCATTTAAAACCACTCAAGTTCAAATATCACATTGTTTAAATTTCAAATCTATGATTCATTATGATAAATTTGCATATATTTTGAATCTATGGATTTTAAATGCATTTAAAACCACTCAAGTTATCATATCACATTATTCAAATTTCAAAGTTGTGATGCATTATGGGAAACATGCATAAAATTTAAATCTTTAGATCTTAAATGCTTTTAAAATAAGTCAAGTTTTCATATCACATTGTTCAAATTTCAAAGTTTTGATGCATTATGATAAATGTGCATAAATTTTGAATTTTTGGATCATAAACACATTCAAAACCGATCAAGTTCTCATATCACATTGTTTGAATTTTGAAGTCGCCATACATTGTGAGAAATAGGCATAAAATTTGAATCTTTAAATCTTAAATATATTCAAAACCACTCAAATTCCCCTATGACATGGTTAGAATTTATAATTTGTGATGCATTATAATAAATGCATCCAAAGGTCAAATCTTTGGATATTAAACACGTTAAAAACCACTCAAATTCCCTTATCACATTGTTCAAATTTTAAATTTGTGATGCATTATGAGAAATGCATATAAAATTTTAATATTTGTTTCCTAAAATCATTCAAAACTACTCAAGTTCCTCTATCACATTATTTGAATTCCAAAGTCAGGATGTATTATGATAAATTTACATAAAGTTTGAATCTTTCTATCATAAACACATTTAAAACTGCTCATTTTCCTGTATCACATTTTTTGAATTTAAAAGTTATGATGCATTATGAAAAACACCCATAAAGTTTGACTATTTTGATCTTAAATGCATTCAAAACTACTCAAGTTTCCATATCACATAGTTCAAATTCTAAATTCATGATACATTATGAGAAATGATGATAAAGTTCAAATATTTAGATCTTAAATGTATTCAAAAGTGTTCAAGTTCTTATATCACATTGTTCAAATTTAAAAGTTACAATGTATTATCAGAAATGTGCATAAATTTAAAATCTTTGGATCTTAAATCCATTCAAAACTACTCAAGTTCCCATATCACAATATTTTAATTTCAAAGTTGTGATGAATTACGAGATATGTGTATAAAGATAGAATCTTCGGATCTTAAATGCATTCAAAACCGCTCAAGTTCTCATATCACATTGTTCAAATTTCAAATTTATAATGTATTATGACAAATATGCATAATTTTCAAACCTTTAGATCTTATATGTGTTCAAAACCAATCAAGTTACCTATCACCTTGTTTGAATTTCAAAGTTTCAATGTATTGTGACAAATGTGCATAAATTTTGAATCTTTAGATATTAAACAAGTTTAAAAATGATTAAGTTCTTGTATCACATTATTTAAATTTTAAAATTGCAATGAATTATGACAAATGCACATAAATTTAGAATCTTTGGATCTTAAACTTGTTCAAAATTCTGTATCACATTGTTCTAATTTTAAAGTTTCAATGCATTAGAACAAATGCACATAAGTTTCAAATCTTGTAATATTAAATGAGTTTAAAATTATTGAAGTTCCTATATCACATTAATAGAAACACCCATAAATTTCAAATCTTTAGATCTTAAACATTTTAAAAACCTCTCAAGTTCATGTATCACATTGTTTACATTTCAAAGTTGCGATGCATCATGAGAAATGCACATAAAATTAAAATATTTAGATCTTAAATGTGTTCATAACCACTCAAGTACTTGTATCACATTGTTTAAATTTAAATTTGTGATACATTATGATAAACATGCATAAATTTAGAATATTTGGATCTTAAATGCATTCAAAACTGCTCAAGTTCCATTATCACATTGTTTGAATTTCAATGTTGTGATACATTATGAAAAACATGCATAAATTTTGAATCTTTGGATATTAAATTCATTTAAAAATGATCAATTTCCCTATCACATTGTTCAAATTTTAAATTTGTAATGCATTATAACAAATACACATAAATTTCAAATATTTTGATCTTAAACGTGTTTAAGATAGCTCAAGTTCTCATATCACATTGTTCAAATTTTAAAGTTACGATGCATTATGAAAATTTTTCATAAAGTTTGAAAATTTAGAGCTTAAACATGTTCAAAACCACTCAAATTTCCATAAAACATTGTTCAAATTTCAAAGTTATGATGCATTATGAAAATGCACATAAAGTTTGAATGTTTGGATCTTAAAGCATTCAAAACTACTCAAGTTCACATATCATATTATTATAATTTTAGAGTTGTGATGCATTATGAGAAATGTACATAAATTTCAAATTTTTGGATCTTAAATTAATTCAAAACCACTCAAGTTTCCCTATCACATTGTTTTAATTTCAAATTTATGATACACTATGAGAAACATGTATAAAATTTGAGTTTTTGAATCATAAATGCATTCAAAACCACTTAAGTTCCCCTAACACATTGTTCAAATTTAAAATTTATGATGCATTAGGAGAAATGTGCATAAATTTCAAATATTTAGCTCTTAAACACATTCAAAATCACTCAAGTTCTCATATCAAATTGTTTGAATTTTAAAGTTATGATGGATTAGGAGAAATTCTCATAAATTTCAAATATTTTTATCTTAAATGCATTTAAAACTACTTCAAGTTCCCCTGTCATATTGTTAAAATTTCAAATTTGTGATGCATTATGATAAATGTGCATAAAGTTTGAATATTTATATCTTAAACACATTCAAGACCACTCAAGTTTTCCTATCACATTGTTATAATTTCAAAGTTGTGATTGATTATAAGAAACACACATAAAGGTCAAATCTTTAGATCTTAACCATGTTCAAAACTTCTAAAGTTCCCCTATCACATTGCTTAAATTTTAAAGTTGTGATGCATTATGAGAAATTCATAAAATTTGAATCGTTGGATCTTAAACACATTCAAAACTACTCAAGTTCCCCTATCATATTGTTTGAATTTCAAAGTTGTGATGTGTTATGAAAAATGCACATAAAACTTGAATCTTTGTATGTTCAACATGTTCAAAACCACTCAAGTTCTTGTATCAGATTGTTTGAATTTCAAAGTTAATATGCATTATGAAAAATTCCCATGAAGTTTGAATCTTTTGATCCTAAAGTCATTCAAAACCACTCCAATTCATGTATCACACTATTCAAATTTCAAAATCATAATGCATTATGAGAAAGTCCCATAAAGTTAGAATCTTTTGATCTTAAATGCATTCAAAACCGCTTAAATTCGCATATCACATTATTCTAATTTCAAAGCTAAGATGTATTATATTCTAAAAACATGCATAAAGTTAAAATATTTGGATCTTAAGTTCATTCAAAAGACTCATGTTCATGTATCACATTATTCAAACTTCAAAGTTACGTTGTATTATGAGAAACATGTATAAAGTTAGACTATTTGGATTTTATATGCATTCAAAACTACACAAGTTCCCCTATCACATTATTTGAATTTCAAAGTTGTGATGCATTATGAGGAATGTGAATAAAATTTGAATCTTTGAATCTTAGACACATTCAAAACCTCTCAAGTTCCCCTATCACATTTTTTGAATTTCAAAGTTGTAATACATTATGACCAATGCACATAAAGTTTAAATATTTGAAACTTAAACATGTTCAAAACCACTCAAGTTCCTCTATCACATTATTCAAATTTAAAAGTTGTGATTCATTATGAGAAACACACATAAAGTTCAAATCTATGGATCTTAAATGGGTTTAAAACCACTAAATTGGAATCTTTGGGTCTTAAATAGGTTCAAAACTGCTCAAGTTCCCATATCACATTGTTTAAATTGTAAAGTTTGGATGCATTATGATAAAAATGAATAAATTTTAAATCTTTGGATCTTAAACACTTTCAAAACTATTCAATTTTTCATATCACATTCTTTGAATTTAAAATTTACAATGCATTATGAGAAATGCACATAAAGTTCAAATCATTGGATATTAAACATGTTCAAAACCATTCAAGTACCTTTATGAAATTGTTTGAATTTTGAATTTCCAATTTATTACGAGAAATTGCATAATGTTCAAATTTTTGAATCATAAATGCATTCAAAACTACTCAAGTTCTCCTAACACATTGTTAAAATTTCTAAGTTGTGATGTATTGTGAGAGATTCTCATAAATTTGAAATCTTTGGATCTTAAATGCATTCAAAACCACTCAAGTTCTCATAATTTTTTTTTTAATTTCAAAGATGTGATGCATTAGGAGAAATGTGCATAAAGTTTAAATATTTAGATCTTAAATGCATTCAAAATCATTCAAGTTCCCTTATCACATTGTTCAAATTTTAAAGTTACGATGCATTATGAGAAATGTGAATAAAGTTTGAATCTTGAATGCATTCAAAATTTCTCAAGTTACCCTATCACATTATTATAATTTCAATGTTGTGATGCATTATAAGAAAAAACATATAAATTTTGAATCTTTAAATCTTAAATGCATTCAAAACTGCTCAAGTTCATGTATCATATTATTCAAATTTCAAAGTTGTAATGCATTATGTGAAATGTTTGGATCTTAAATGCATTCAAAATCTCTCAAGTTACCCTATCACATTAATCAATTTTAGAGTTATGATGTATTATGAGAAATTGCCATAAATTTCAAATCTTTAGATCTTAAATGCATTCAAAACTTCTCAAGTTCATGTATCACATTTTTCAAATTTCAAAGTTGTAATTTATTATGAGAAATACACATAAAATTCAAATCTTTGGATCTTAAATGCGTTCAAAACCAATCAAGTTCTCATATCACATTATTGAGTTTAAAAGTTGTGATGGATTATGAGAAATGGGCATAAAGTTTAAATCTTTGGATCTTAAAGGAATTAAAAACCACTCTAGTTCCCATTTCACATTGTTCAAAAATTAAATTCATGATGCATTATGAGAAACACCTATAAATTTCAAATCTTTGGATCTTAAATGTATTCAAAACTACTCAAGTTCACGTATCACATTCAAATTTCAAAGTTATAATGCATTATTATAAACGTGCACAAATTTCAAATCTTTGGATCTTAAATGTGTTCAAAACCACTCAAGTTTTTGTATCACATTCAAATTTCAAAGTTATAATGCATTATTAGAAATGCACATATCACATTGTTCAAATTAGAAAGTTATGACATTATGAGAGACATGTATAAAGTTAAAATCTTTGGATCTTAAATGATTTCAAACCACTCAAGTTACCATATCATATTGTTCAAATTTTAAAGTTGTGATACATTATGAGAAACATGCATAAGTTTTAAATATTTAGATTTTAAATGCATTAAAAACCACTAAAGTTCCCTTATCATATTTTTTTTTTAACTTCAAAGTTTTGATGTATTATGAGAAATGTGCATAAAGTTCAAATCTTTGAATCTTAATGCATTCAAAACTACTCAATTTCCTTAATCACATTGTTTTAATTTCAAAGTTGTAATACATTATGATAAATGCATATAAAATTCAAATATTTAGATCTTAAATGCATTCAAAACCATTAAATTTCCCATATCACATTGTTTAAATTTCAAATTTATGATGCATGATGAGAAATGTAGATAAAATTTGAATTTATGTATTTTAAATACGTTCTAAACCACTAAAGTTCTCATATCACATTTTTAAAATTTAAATGTTGTGATGCATTATGAGAAACAAGCATAAATTTAAAATATTTAGATATTAAACACACAAAAAAACTCAAGTTCCCCTACCACATTATTCAAATTTCAAATTTGTGATGCATTATGAGAAACATTCATAAAAGTTGAATCTTTAATTTTCAAATGCATTCAAAACTACTCAAGTTCCCCTATCACATTTCTCAAATTTTAAAGTTATGATGCATTATGAGAAACTCACATAAATTTCAAATCTTTACATCTTAAAGGAATTCGATACTACTCAAGTTCTCGTATCCCATTGTTTGAATTTCAAAGTTTTGATGCATTACGAGAAATGTGCATAAAACTCAAATCTTTGGATCTTAAACATGTTTAAAACCACTCAAGTTCCCATATCACATTTTTTGAATTTCAACGTTGCAATACATTATGATAAATTTTCATAATGTTCAAATCTTTAGATATCTAATGTGTTTAAAACCACTCAAGTTCACCTATCACATTATTTGAATTTCAAAGTTGCAATGCATTATGAGAAATTCCAATAAAGTTTAAATCTTTGGGTCTTAAATATATTCAAGACCATTCAAGTTCCCCTATCACATTGTTCAAATTTTAAATTTGTGATGCATTATGAGAAACATGCATAAAGTTCAAATCTTTAGATCTTAAACATGTTCACAACCACTCAAGTTCTCGTATCACATTGATAAAATTTAAAATTTGTGATGCATTATGAGAAATGCACATAAATTTTGAATCTTTGAATCTTAAATTTCTTCAAAACCACTCAAGTTCCTATATCACATTGTTTGAATTTCAAAGTTTTGTTGCACTATGAAAAATACACATAAAGTTTAAATATTGGTGTCTTCAACACATTCAAAACCTCTCAAGTTCCCCTATCACATTGTTCAAATTTTAAACTTACAATGCATTATGAGAAACATGCATAAAGTTTGAATATTTAGATCTTCAATGCATTCAAAACCACTAAAGTTCCCATATCGCATTATTTTAAATTTCAAATTTGTGATGGATTACAAGAAATATGCATAAATCTCATATCTTTAGATCTTAAATGAATTCAAAACTACTCAAGTTCCCCTATCACATTATTTGAATTTTATATTTATGATGCATTATGAGAAATGGGCATAAAGTTTGAATCTTTGGATCTGAAATAGGTTCAAAACCACTCAAGCTCCCCTATCACATTGTTCAAATTTCAAAAGTGATACATTATGAGAAAAATGCATAATATTTGAATCATTAGATCTTAAATGCATTCAAAACCACTCAAGTTCCCCTATCACATTGTTCAAATTTGAAAGTTGTGATTTATTATGTGAAATGTGCTTAAATTTTGAATATTTGGATCTTAAACACATTCAAAACCACTCAAGTTCCCCTATCACATTATTCAAATTTCAAAGTTGTGATTCATTATTAGAAATGTACATAAAGTTTGAATCTTTGGATCTTAAACATGATCAAAACTACTGAAGTTCCTATATCATATTGTTCAAACATCAAAGTTGTGATGCATTATGAGAAACATGCATAAAGTTTAAATCTTTGTATCTTAAATGATTTAAAAATTGCTCAATTTATGATATCACATTGTTCTATTTAAAATTTGTGATGCATTATGAAAAATGAGCATAAATTTTGAATCTTTGGATCTTAGATACATTAAAAATTGTTCATGTTCTTGTATCACATTGTTTGAATTTAAAAGTTATGATGTATTAGGATAAATTGGCATAAATTTCAAATATTTAGATATTTAATGCATTAAAAACCACTTAAGTTCCCTTATCACATTATTTAAATTTTAAAACTATGATACATTATGATAAATGTGCATAAAGTTTGAATCTTTGTATCTTAAACACATTCGAAACGGCTCAAGTTCTAGTATCACATTATTCAAATATCAAAGTTACAATGCATTATGAGAAACACTCATAAATTTTAAATGTATAAATCTTAAATGTGTTCAAAACCACCAAGCTCCCCTATCAAAATGTTTGAATTTCAAATTTGTGATGCATTATCAGAAATATGCATAAAGTTTTAATCTTTGGATGTTAAACACATTAAAAAATAATCAAGTTATCATATCACATTGTTCAAATTTTAAATTTATGATGTATTACAAGAAATTGGGATAAAATTTGAATCTTCTAAAATTAAACATGTTTAAAACTACTCAAGTTCTCATATCACATTATTTGAATTTCAAAGTTACAATGTATTATGAGAAATGTGCATAAAGTTTAAATCTTTGGATCTTAAATGCGTTCAAAACCACTCATGTTCCTATATCAGATTGTGTAAATTTCAAAGTTGTGATGCATTATGAGAAATACGTATAATGTTTGAATATTTGGATCTTAAACATGTTTAAAACTACTCAAGTTCCCCTATCATATTGTTTGAATTTCAAATTTTCAATGTATTATGAGAAACATGCATAAAGTTTAAATCTTTGGATTTTAAATGCATTCAAAACTACTTAAGTACCTGTGTCACATTGTCCAAATTTTAAATTTGGGATGCATTATGAAAAATTCACTTAAAATTTAAATCTATGGATTTCAAATGCATTCAAAACCATTCCAATTACATTATCACATTGTTTGAATTTTAAATTTATGATGTATTATAAGAACCATGTATAAAGTTTGAATCATTGGATCTTAAATGTTTTCAAGACCACTCAAGTTCCCCTATCACATTGTTTGAGTTTCAAAGTTGAGATGCATTATGAGAAATACACATAAAGTTCAAATATTTGGATCTTAAAAGAATTCAAAACCACTCAAGTTACGTTATCACATTGTTTGAATTTCAAATTTGTAATTCATTATGAGAAATGCACATCAAGTTCAAATATTTGAATCTTAAATGCATTTAAAACCATTCCAGTTTCTGTATCACATTGTTAAAATTTCAAATTTGTGATGCAATATGAGAAAAGTGAATAAATTTCAAATCTTTGGATCTTAAATGCATTCAAAACTACTCAATTTTTCCTATCACATTCTTCAAATTTCAAAGTTTTGATGCATAATGGAAAATATGTATAAATTTTAAATCTTTGGATTTTAGATGCGTTCAATTCCACTCAAGTTCCCATATCACATTATTTGAATCTCAAACAAAGTTGTAATACATTATGATAAATGCGTATAAATTTTGAATGTTTGGATATTAAATGCAATAAAAACCACTCAAGTTTCCCTTTCACATTGTTCAAATTTAAATTTGTGATGCATTACAAGAAATGTGCATAAAGTTGGAATCTTTGGATCTTAAACGCATTCAGAACTAATCAAGTTCCTTATCACATTGTCCAATTTTCAAATTCATGATGCATTATGAGAAACATGAATAAATTTCAAATCTTTAGATCAATACCAAAGATTACATGGTTTTGAATGTGTTTAAGATACAAATATTCAAATTTTATGCATATTTTTCATGATGCATCACAACTTTAAAACTTGAAATATATGTAACACCAAATCTTAAATGGATTTTAATGTCTTTAAGATCCAAAGATTCAAAATTTATGCATTTTTCTCATGATACATCAAAAAATTTACACTTGAATTATATGTAATACCAAAGATTAAGTGGTTCTTTTGAATGTGTTTAAGTTCCACATATTTTAACTTTATACACTTTTCTCATATTGCATCACAACTTTGAAATTTGAATGATATGTAATACCAAAACATAAGTGGTTTTAAATGTATTTAAGAGCAAAATATTCAAACTTTATGTGTGTTTATTATGATGCATCACAAATTTTAAATATGAATGATATGTAATATCGAAGCTTAAGTAGTTTTCAACATGTCTAAGATCTAAAGATTCAATATTTATGTGTGTTTCTCATGATGCACTATAACTTTGAAATTTGAATGATATGCAATATCAAAGCTTAAGCAGTTTTCAATGTGTTCTAGATCTAAATATTGAATCATTATGTGCATTTCTCATGATGCATCACAACTTTAAAAATTGAATGATATGTAATATTGAAACTTAAGTGGTTTTGAATATGTTTAAGACCTAAAGATTCAAACGTTATGCATGTTTATCATGATGCATCACAACTTTAAAATTTTAATGATATGTAATACCAAATTTTAAGTGGTTCTAAACATGTTGAAAATCCAAATATTTGATCTTTATGCATATTTCTCATAATGCATTACAAATTTTAAATTTAAATGATATATAATATCGAAGATTAAGCAGTTTTGAATGTGTTTAAGATCCAAATATTCAAACTTTATGCTCATTTTTCATGATGCATCACAACTTCAAAATTTGAGTGATATGTAATACCAAAGCTTAAGTAGTTTTAAACATGTTTAAGATCCAAAAAATCTAAACTTTATGCACGTTTCTCATGATACATCACAACTTTTAAACTTGAATGATATGTAATATTGAAGCTTAAGTAGTTTTGAATATGTTTAGGATCCAAAGATTCAAACTTTATACATATTTCTCATGATGCATCATAACTTTGAAACTTGAATAATATGAAATACTGAAGCTTAAGTAGTTTTTAACATGTTTAAGATCTAAAGATTCAAACTCTATTCACATTTCTCATGATGCATCACAACTTTAAAATTTTAATGATATGTAATACTAAAGCTTAAGTGGTTTTGAATGTGTTTAAGAGAAATATTTAAACTTTATGAATGTTTGACATGATGCATCTCAAATTTAAAACTTGAATGATATGTAATACCAAAGCTTAAGTAGTTTTGAACATGTTTAAGATACAAAGATTAAAATTTTATGCACATTTTTCATGATGCATCACAAATTTAAAACATTAATGATATGTATTATCAAAGTTTAAGTGGTTTTGAATATGTTTAAGATCTAAAGATTTGAAATTTATGTGTATTTCTCATGATGCATCACAACTTTAAAATTTGAATGATGTGTAATACTGAAGCTTAAGTAAATTTTAATGTATTTAAGATCCAAATATTGAAAATTTATGCACATTTCTCATGATGCATCACAACTTTGAAAGTTAAATGATATGTAAGACTGAAGCTTAAATGGTTTTGAATGTGTTTAAGATCCAAATATTTAAATTTTATGTGTTTCTTATAATGTATTGTAGCTTCAAAATTTGAATGATATGTAATGCCTAAGATTAAGAGGTTTTGAACATGTTTAAGATCTAAATATTTGAACTTAATGTGTGTTTCTCATAATGTATCACAACTTTTAAATTTGAATGATATTTAATACCAAAGCTTCAATGGTTTTAAATGAGTTTAAGATCCAAATATTTAAACTTAATGCATATTTTTCATGACGCATCACAACTTCAAAAATGGAATGATATGTAATAATGAAGCTTAAGCAGTTTTAAACATGTTTAAGATCTAAATATTTTAAATTTTTGTGTATTTCACATAATTCATCACAACTTTGAAATTTTAATGATATGTAATACTAAATCTTAATAAGTTTTGAATATGTTTGAGATCTAAAGATTTAGACTTTATGCATGTTTTCCATAATACATTTTAACATTGAAATTTGAATGATATGTAATACCAAATCTTAAATAGTTTTTAAAGTGTTTAATATACAAAGATTTGAACTTTATGTTCATTTCTCATATGCATCACAAATTTAAAATTTGAATGATATGTAATGCCAAATTTTGAGGAGTTTTAAATGTGTTTAAGATCTAAATATCTGAACTTAATGTGTGTTTCTCATAACACATCTCAACATCGAAATTTTAATGATATGTAATATCAAATCTTAATTGGTTTTGAACGTGTTTAAGATTCAAATATTTAAACTTTATGCATATTTCTCATGATGCATCAAAACTTTGAAATTTTAATGATATTTAACTTTGAATATAAAGTGGTTTTAAATGTGTTTAAGATCCAAATAATCAAACTTTATGCACCTTTCTCGTAATGCATCATAACACTAAAATTTGAATGATATGTAATACCGAAGCATAAACAATTTTGAACATATTTAAGATCTAATGATTCAAACTTTATGTGAATTTCTCAAGATGTATTGCAACTTTAAAATTTAAATGATATGTAATGCATAAATTTAAGCATTCTTGAATGTGTTTAATATCCAAAGATTCAAAGCACATTTCTCATTATGCATCACAACTTTAAAATTTGAATATGTAATACCTAAGCTTGAGTGGTTTTGAATATTTTTAAGATCCAAAGATTTAAAGTTTATGCATGTTTATAATAATGTATCAAAACTTTGAAATTTAAATGATATGTAATATCAAAAATTAAATGATTTTAAATGTGTTTAATATCCAAATATTATAACTTTATGTGCATTTCTCATGATGCATCACAACTTTCAAATTTGAATGATATGTAATAATGAAGCTTAATCGGTTTTGATTGTGTTTAAGATCTAAAGATTCTAACTTTATGCATGTTTCTCAAGATGCATCACAAATTTTAAATTTTAATGATATGTAAAATAAAGTTCAAGTAGTTTTGAACATGTTTAGGATACAAATATTTAAAAGTTCTGTGTATTTCTCATGACACATCATAACTTTGAATCACATTGTTTGAATTTCAAAGTTGGAATGCATTATGAGAAATGCACATAAAGTTAAAATATTTGGATCTTCAATGTCTTCAAGATCACTCAAGTCACTATATCATATTTTTCAAATTCCAAAGATGAAATGCATTATGAGAAATTTGCATAAAGTTTGAATACTTAGATCTTTAATGCTTTCAAATTCACTCAAGTTCCCCTATCAAATTGTTTAAATTTCAATGTTACAATGTAATATGAGAAATATGCATAAAATTTGAATCTTCATATCTTTAATTCATTTAAAACTACTCAAATTCCCTTATCACATTGTTCAAATTTCAAATTTGTGATGCATTATGAGAAATAAACATAAAGTTTAAAACTTTGGATCTTAAACACATTCAAAATCCCTCAAGTTATCTTATAACATTTTTTGAATTTAAAATCTATGATATATTATGAGAAACATGAATAAAGTTTGAATCTTTAGATCTAAAAAATAATCAAAACCAATTTTCCTTATCACATTGTTTGAATTTAAAATTTGTGATGCAGTATGAAAAACATGAATAAATTCCAAATATTTGAATTTTAAACACATTCAAAATCACTAAAATTATCATATCACTTTGTTTGAATTTCAAAGTTGTGATGCATTATGATAAATACACATAAAGTTTGAATATTTAGATCTTATATGAATTAAAAACCACTCAAGTTCCCCTATATATTACTCAAATTTTAAAGTTGTGATGCATTATAAAAAATATGTATAAATTTTGAATCTTCAGATCTTTAATACTTTCAAAACTACTCAAGTTCCCCTATCACATTGTTAGAATTTCAAATTTGTGATTCATTATGAGAAATGCATATAAATTTTAAAACTTTGGATCTTAAACACATTCAAAACACCTCAAGTTCTCCTATCACATGGTTTGAATTTCAAATTTATGATGTATTATGAGAAATGTGCATAAAGTTTGGATATTTGGATCTCAAACTTGGTCAAAACCACTCAAGTTTACCTATCACATTATTTTAATTTCAAATTTGTGATGCATTATGAAAAACATGCATAAATTTCAAATATTTGGATCTTAAACATGTTTAAAATCGTTAAAACTATCATATCACATTGGTTAAATTTCAAAGTTGTGATGCATTATGATAAATGCACATAAATTTCAAATATTTGGATCTTAAATGCATTTAAAACCACTCAAATTCCCATACACATTGTTCAAATTTCATAGTCATGATACATTATGATAAATATACATAAATCTCAGATCTTTGAATCTTTAATGCGTTGAAAACTAATAAAGCTCCCCTATTACATTATTTGAATTTCAAAATTGTGATTCATTAGGAGAAATGTGCATAAATTTCAAATATTTTGATCTTAAATACATTCAAAACCATTGAAGTTCTCATATTACATTGATCAAATTTAAAATTTATGATTCATTATGAGAAATGCACATAAAGTTTAAATCTTTAGATCTTAAACACATTCAAAACCACTCAAGTTCTCCTATCACATTGTTTAAATTTTAAAATTGTGATTCATTATGAGAAACATGTATAAAGTTTGAATCATTTGATCTTCAATGCATTTAAAACTACTCAAGTATGATGCATTATGTGAAACACACATAAATTTTAAATCTTTGGATCTTAAGCACGTTCAAAACCACCTAAGATTTGGTTTTACATATCATTTAAATTCTAATGTTGTTTTGAATCATGAGAAATGTGCAAAAAGTTCAAATATTTTGATTTTAAATACATTCAAAACCACTTAATATTTTGTATTATATATCATTGAAATTTCAAAGTTGTAATACATCATGAAAAATATGCATAAAGTTCAAATATTTAGATCTTAAATACCATCAAAACTATTTAAGCTTTGAAATTACATATCATTCAAATTTCAAAGTTGTGGTGAATCATGAGAAAAGAAAATAAAGTTCAAAAAATTGGATATTAAACACCTTTAAATCCTCTTAAGCTTCGATTATATATATCATTAAAATTTCAAAGTTGTGATGCATCATCAGAAATGTGCATAATGTTTAAATTTTTAGATCTTAAAAATGTTTAAAACTGCTTAAGCTTTGGTATTACATATCATTCAAATTTTAATGTTGTGATGTATCATAAAAACATGCATAAATCTAAAATCTTTGGATATTAAATGCATTCAAAACCACTTAAGATTCTATATTACATATCAATTAAATTTTAATGTTGTGATGCATCATGATAAATATGATTTTTTTTTGAATATTTGGATCTTAAACACATTAAAAAACACACTTAAGCTTCAGTATTACATATTATTCAAATTTCAAAGTTGTGATGCATCATAAGAAATGCACATAAAGTTTGAATCTTTAGACATTAAACACATTTAAAACCATTTAAACTTCATTATTACATATCATTCAAATTTCAAATTTGTGATTTGTCATAAAAATGTGCATAAAGTTTAGATCTCTAGATCTTAAACAAAGCCAAACCCACTTAGCTTCAATACAACATATCATTTAAATTTCAAAGTTGTGATGCATTATGAAAATTATGCGTAAATTTTAAATTTTTAGATCTTAAACACATTGAAATTTGCTCAATATTTATATTACATATCATTCAAATTTTAAAATTGTGATGTCATGAGAAATACGTATAAAGTTAGAATATATGGATCTTAAATACATTGAAAACCATTTAAGCTTTGCTATTATAGATCATTCAAATTTCAAAGTTATGATGCATCATGAAAAATGCACATAAAGTTTGAATATTTGGATACTAAACACCTTCAAATCTAATTAACCTTCAGTACTACATATCATTCAATTTTCAAAGTTGTGATGCATCACGATAAATTACCTTAAAATTCAAATCTTTGGATATTAAACACCTTCAAACTGCTTAAGCTTTAGTACTACATATCATTCATATTTCAAAGTTGCAATGCATCATAATGTTATAATATTTATAATTTAAACACATTCAAAACCACTTAAACTTTGGTATTACAATACATTCAAGTTTTAAAATTATGATGCATTATGAGAAATATGCATAAATTTTGAATCTTTGGATCTTAAACACATTCAAAACCACTTAAACTTTGGTATTACATATCATTCAAATTTATAAGATGTGATACATTATTAGAAACATGCATAAATTTTAAATCATTGGATCTTAAACACATTTAAAACCTCTTAAGATTTGGTATTATATATCATTCTAATTTCAAAGTTGTGATGAATTATAATAAACTTTCATAAAATTCAAATATTTGGATTTGGAGCACGTTCAAAACTACTTAATCTATAGTATTCCATATAATTCAAATTTTAAAGTTACGATGCATTATCAAAAACACACATGAAATTCAAATCCTTTTATTTAAAACATGTAAAAAACTTCTTAATCTTTAGTATTACATATCATTCAAATTTTAAAGTTGCAATGCATTATGATAATTATGCATGCAGTTTGAATCTTTAGATCTTAAAAATATTTAAAACTACTTAAATTTTGGTATTTCATATCATTCAAATTTCAGTGTTAAGATTCATTATTATAAATGCACACAAAGATAAAATCTTTGGATCTTAAACACCTTCAAAACTATTTAATATTCAATATTACATATCATTCTAATTTCAAACTTGTAATGCATTATGAAAAATGTGTATAAAGTTTAAATCTTTGCATCTTAAACACATTTAAAATTAATTAATTTTTAGTATTACATATCATTCAAATTTTAAATTTGTGATACATCATGAGAATTATACATAAAATTTAAATCTTTAGATCTTAAACACATTCAAAACAATTTAAGCTTTGGTAACATATCATTTAAATTTCAAAGTTATGATGCATCATAAAAAACAAGCATAAAATTTGAATCTTTAGATCTTAAATATTTTCAAAACTATTTAAGCTTTATAATTACATATCATTCAAATTTCAAAGATGTGATGCAACATGAAAACCATACATAAATTTCTAAACTTTGTATCTAAAGCACCTTCAAAACCTCTTCAGCTTTGATTATACATATCATTCAAAATTTCAAAGTTGTGATGCATCATGAGAAATGTGCATAAATTTTGAATGTTTGGATCTCAAAAATATTTAAAATTGCCTAAGCTTTGGTATTGCATATCATTCAAATTTCAATGTTGTGATGTATAATGAGAAACACACATAAAGTTCAAATTTTTAGATATTAAATACATTCAAAACCACATAAGCATCAATATTACATATCAATTAAAATTATAAAGTTATGATGCATCATGATAAACTTGCATAATATTCAAATCTTTGGATCTTAAATATGTTTAAAAATACTTATGCTTCATTTTACATATCATTCAAATTTCAAATTTGTGATTCATCATGAGAAATATGCATAAATTTTAAATATTTAGATCTTAAACACATTCAAAATAACATGCTTAAACTTTGGTATTACATATCATTCAAATTTCAATGTTGCGATGTATCATGAGAAATGCACATAAAATTTGAATATTTGGATCTTAAACACATTAAAAACCACATAAGATTCGGTGTTACATATTATTAACATTTCAAAGTTGTGATGAATCATAAAAAATATGCATAAAGTTTAAATATTAGATCTTAAACAAAGTCTAAACTGCTTAAGCTTAAATATTACATATCATTCAAATTTCAATGTTGTGATGCATCATGAGAATTGTGCATAAAATTTGAATATTTATATCTTAAACACATTAAAAACCACTTAATCTTTGGTATTATATATCATTCAAATTTTAAAATTGTGATGTCATGAGAAATGTGAAGAAAGTTTGAATATTTCGATCTTAAACACATTGAAAACTATTTAAGCTTCACTATTACATATCATTCAAATTTCAAAGTTGTGATACATCATTATAAATGCACATAATGTTTAAATCTTTGGATATTAAACATATTCAAAGCTGTTTAACCTTCATAACCATTAAAATTTCAAAGTTGCGATGCATTGTGATAAATGACCATAAAGTTCAAATCTTTGAATCCTAAACAGCTTGAAAATCACTCAAGCTTCAATACCACATATCATTCATATTTAAAATTTTTAATGCATCATAATGTTCAAATATTTAGATTTTAAGCATGTTTAAAATTGCTTAAACTTCAATATTACAATACATTCACATTTTAAATTTGTGATGCATTATGAAAAATATGTATAAATTTCGAGTCTTTGTATCTTAAATATATTTTAAATCACTTAAGCTTTGATATTACATATCATTTAAATTTCAAACTTGTGATGCATTATGAGACACATGCATAAAGTTTTAATATTTGGATATGGAACATGTTTAAAACTGCTTAATCTATGGTATTTCATATTATTCAAATTTCAAATTTGCAATGCATTATAAGAAACACATATGAAATTTGAATCTTTAGATTTTAAATATGTTTAAAACCTCTTAAGCTTTAATATTACATATCATTATAATTTCAATGTTGTGATGCATTATGAAAAATATGCATGAAGTTTAAATCTTTAGATCTTAAACACATTTAAAACCACTTAAGCTTTGGTATTCCATATCATTGAAATTTCAAAGTTAAGATGCATTATAAAAAATGTGTATGAAGTTTAAATCTTTAGATCTTAAACACTTTCAAAACTACTTAACCTTTGATATTACATACCATTCAAAATTCAAATTTGTGATACATTATGAGAAATGTTAGTAAAGTTCAAATCTTTAGATCTGAAGCACGTTCAAAACTATTTAAGATTTGGTATTACATATCATTATAATTTCAAAGTTGAGATGCATGATAAAAAATATGCAAAAAGTTCAAATCTTTGGATCTTAAACACATTCAAAACCACTTAAGCTTTGGTATTACATATTATTTAAATTTTAAAATTTTTATGTATCATGATAAACACATATAAATTTTAAATCTTTGGATCTTAAACATGTTTGAAACCACATAATCTTTAGTATTATATATCATTCAAATTATAAAGATGCGATGTATTATGAGAAACCCACATAAAGTTTGAATAATTAGATCTTAAACCCACTTAAGCTTTGGTATTACATATCATTGAAATTTCAATGTTATGATGCATCATGAGAAATGAACATAAAGTTTGAATATTTATATCTTAAACACATTCAAAACCACTTAAACTTAGGTATTACATATCATTCAAATTTTAAAATTGTGATGCATCAAGAGAAATGTACATAAAATTCAAATATTTGGATTTAAAACATGTTCAAAACCACATAAGCTTTAGTATTACATATCATTTAAATTTCATAGTTATGATACATCATGAAAAACATGCATAAACTTTGAATATTTGTACATAAACTTTGAATATTTGTATATTAAGTACATTAGAAAATAATTAAGTTTTGGTATTACATATCTTCCAAATTTAAAAGTTATGATGCATCATGATACACATGCATAAATATTATATTTTTTAATCTTCAACATGTTAAAAAATGCCTAAGCTTGAGTATTACATATCATTCAAATTTAAAATTTAAAATGCATCATAAAAAATATGCATAAAGTTTGAATCTTTAGATCTTAAACATGTTCAAAACTACTTATGTTTAGGTATTATATATCATTCAAATTTTAAAATTGTGATGCATTATGAGACATGCACACAAAGTTTGAATATTTAGATCTTAAATATGTTTAAAACTACTTAAGATTTGATATTACATATCATTCAAATTTCAAAATTGTGATGCATCATGAGAAATATACATAAAGTTTGAATCTTTAGATCTTAAACACTTTCAAAAATTCTTAAGATTCGATAGAATATATCATTAAAATTTTAATGTTTCCCTACATTCTAATAAATGTGTGTAAAGTTTAAATCTATGGATCTTAAACATATTTAAAACTACTTAAGCTTTGGTATTACATATCATTTAAATTTCAAAGTTGTGATGCATTATAAAAAATACACATAAAGATCAAATATTTGGATCTTAAACATATGTTCAAAAATACTTAATCATCTATATTAAATATCATTCAAATTTCAAAGTTATGATACAGAATGAGAAATGCATATAAAGTTTGAAACTTTAGATCTTAAACATGTTCAAAACCACTTAAAATTTAGTATTACATATCATTCAAATTCCAAAATTGTCATGCATCATAAAAAATTCACATCAAGTTGGAATATTTGGATTTTAAGCACATTGAAAACTGATTAAGCTTGGGTATTACATATCATTAAGATTTCAAAGTCATGATGCATCATGATAAACACACATAAATATTGAATAATTAGATCTTAAACACATTCAAAATTGATTAAGTTTCAGTATTACATATCATTCAAATTTTAAAGTTTCAATACATCATGAGAAATGCACATAGATTTTTAATTTTGGATCTTAAACATGGTCAAAATTGATTAAGCTTCAGTATTACATATCATTCAAATTTCAAAGTTGAGATACATCATGATAAACATGCAAAAAAAATTAATATTTAGATCTTAAACATGTTCAATATCGATTAAGGTTTGGTATTATATATCATTCAAATTTTAAACTTGCAATGCATTATGATAAATATGCATAAAGTTTGAATCTTTAGATCTTAAACACATTCAAGACCACTTAAGCTTCAATATTACATATCATTCAAATTTTAAAATTTTAATGCATCATGATAAATGTGCATAAAGTTTGAATATTTGGATTTTAAATATGTTCAAAACCACTTAAGCTTCAATATTACATGTCATTCAAATTTTAAAGTTATGATGCATCATAAAATATATGCATAAAGTTCATTTTTTTAATCTTAAACACCTTCAAAACAATGCGCTTAAGCTTCGATATTACATATCATTCAAATTTCAAATTTATGATGCATAATGAGAAACACTCATAAATTTAAAATCTTTGGATCTTAAAAATCCTAAAAAATTATTAAACTTAGTATTACATATCATTAAAACTTCAAACATGTAATGCATCATGAGAAACATACATAAATTTCAAATCTTTGGATCTTAAATACCACCCAAACCACTTAAGCAATGGTATTACATATCATTCAAATTTCAAAGTTATAATACATTATAATAAATGAACAAAAATTTTAAATCTTTAGATCTTAAAAACATTCATAATTGATTAAGCTTAGGTATTATATATCATTTTAATTTTAAGGTTGTGATGCATCATGATAAATGTGCATAAATTTTAAATCTTTAGATCTTATACATGTTCAAACCCACTTTAGCTTCAGTATTACATATCATTCAAATTTTAAATTTGTGATGCATCACAATAAACATTCATATATTTCAAATATTTGAATGTTAAACACATTCAAAACAATGTACTTAAGTTGTATTAAGATCAAATCTTTAGACCTTAAACACATTAAAAACTACTTAAGCTTTGATATTCAATATCCTTCAAATTTCAAAGTTATGATACATCACAAGAAATGTGAATAAGGATTGAATCTTTGGACCTTATATTCATTAAAAACAATAGGGTTAAACTTTTGTATTACATATCATTCAAATTTCAAAGTTGGAATGCATTATTTAAAATGTGCATAAAGCTAGAATCTTTGGATCTTAAACACATTCAAAACTTCTTAAACTTTGGTATTACTTATCATTTAAATTTGAAAGTTGTAATGCATTATGAGAAATATGCATAAAGTTTGAATCTTTAGATCTTAAACATATTCAAAACTACTAAAATTTTGGTATTACATTAGTCAAATTTTAAAGTTATGATGCATTATGAGAAATGTATATCAAGTTCAAATCTATGGATCTTAAACATATCTAAAAAAATTTAAGCTTAGGTATTACATATCATTCAAATTTAAAATTATGATCCATTATGAAAAATGTGCATGAAATTTGAATCTTTGGATCTTAAATATATTCAAAACCTCTTAAGCTTCAATATTGCATATCACTCAAATTTCAAAGTTTTAAAGTATTATGATAAACATGCATGAAGCTTGAATCTTTGGATGTTAAACATGTTAAAAAACTTTTAATCTTGGGTGTTACATATCATTTGAATTTCAAAGTTCTGATCCATTATGATAAATGTGCATAAAATTTGAATCTTTGGATCTTAAACATGTTCAAAACCTTTTAAGCTTTAGTATTGCATATGATTCAAATTTCAAAGTTATAATGTATTATGAGAAATATGCATGAATTTTAAATCTTTTGATCTTAAACACTTTCAAAACTGCTTAAGATTTGTTATGACATAGCATTCAAATTTCAAAGATTCTATTCAATATGAGAAATTTCCATGAAGTTTGAATCCTTAGATCATAAACAAGTTCAAAACTATTTAAAATTTTGTATTACATATCATTTAAATTTTAAATTTGTGACACATTATGAGAAATGATCATAAAATTTGAATCTTTGGATTTTAAACATGTTCAAAACCACTTAAGCTTTGGTATTACATATCATTCAAAACTCAATGTTGAGATCCACTGTGAGAAATATGCATAAAATTGAAATCATTGGTGTTTAAAAAAATTCAAAACCACTTAAATTTTAATGTTACATATCATTCAAATTTCAAAGTTGTGATGTATCATAATAATTGTGCATAAAGCTCAAATTTTTAGATCTTAAACACAATCAAAACTAATTAAGATATAGTATTTCATATCATTCAAAATTTGAAGTTGTGATATATTATGAGAAATGCATATAAAGTTTGAATATTTAGATCTTAAACAAGATCAAAATCATTTAAAATTTAGTAGTACATATATTTCAAATTTTAAAGTTGTGATCCATTATGAGAAAAATGAATAAAATTTAAATATTTGGATCTTAAACATGTTCAAAAATGCTTAAGGTTTAGTTTTATGATGCATAATGAGAAACACACATAAAATTTAAATCTTTGGATCTTAAACATGTTCAAAATTGCTTAAGCTTCGATAGTACATATCATTCAAATTTCAAAGTTGTAGTGAATTATGAAAAATACATGTTAATTTTAAATGTTTTGATATTAAACATGTTCAAAACTACTTAAGCTCTGATATTATGTCATTTGAATTTCAAAGTTATGATGTACTTAAGTAGTGCATTATAAGAAATGTGCACAAAGTTTAAATGTTTGGATCTTAAACATGTTTAAAACTGCTTAAGCTTGGATATTAAATCATTCAAATTTTAGAGTTATGAAGCATTATGAGAAACATGCATGAAGTTTTAATATTTGGATTTTAAATACATTCAAAGTTGATATACATTATGAGAGACATGCATAAAATTTAAATTTTTGGATATTAAACATGTTTAAAATTTCTTAAGATTCAAAAATAAATATTATTCAAATTTCAAAGTTGTGATGCATTATGAGAGACATGTATAAAGTTTAACTCTTTGGATTTTGAACATGTTCAAAACTACTTAAGCTTAAGTATTACACATCATTCAAATTTTAAAGTTTCAATGCATTGTGAGAGATGTGTATAAAGTTAAAATATCTATATCTTAAACATGTTCAAAACCTCTTAAGTTTTGGTATTACATATCATTTAAATTTCAAAGTTGTGATGCATTATGAGAAATATGTAAGAAATTTGATTCTTTGGATATGAACACATTTAAAATACTTAAGCTTTGGTATTACATATTAGTCAAATTTTAAAGTTGTAATGCATTATGAGAAATGTATATACAGTTTTAATCTTTGGATATTAAATATGTTTAAAACCACTTAATATTCAATATTATATATCATTCAAATTTCAAAGTTATGATGTATTATGATAAATGAGCGTAAGGTTTAAATATCTGGATATGAACACATTCAAAACTATTAAAGCTTTGATATTATATGTCATTAAAATTTCAAAGTTGTGATGCATTATTTAAAATTCACATAAAATTTAAATATATAGATCTTAAACATGTTCAAAACTACTTAAGCTTTGATATTACATATCATTTAAATTTTAAAGTTATGATGCATTACGAGAAGCATGCATGAATTTCGAATCTTTATATCTTAAACATGTTGAAAACCACTTAAGCTTTGGTATTTCATATCATTCAAATTTTAAATATATGATTCATTATGAGGAATGATCATAAAGTTTTAATCTTTGATTTTAAACACATTCAAAATTGCTTAAGCTTTGGTATTACATATCATTCAAATTTTAAAGTTGCGATGCATTATAATAAATGCACATCAAGTTAGAATCTTTGGATCTTAAACAAATTCAAAATTGATTAAGTTTTAGTATTATATATAATTCAAATTTTAAAGTTGTGATGTATTATGAGAAATGTTCATGAAGTTTGAATCTTTAGATATTAAACAAGTTCAAAACCATTTATCTTCGGTATTACATATCATTCAAATTTGAATGTTGTGATGATTTATGAGAAATGTGTTGGTTCCAAGTTATATACTTCATATAACTAGCCTTGCACACTTGAGAGATAATGGCATGCAATGATGGAAAACACACTTGTATGTTGTTGTAGTCAAGGAAGGGTTTGGCATCAAGATTGGAATAAATGCAAAAAATGACTAAGAGGCACCTCATAGGGTATTGTTAGCTTCATGCTAATTTTGGATCTACCTAAACCAATGTTAGAGGACCTATGGGGTAACTTGCTCACATGGAGAGATTATGTAATTCAATCTCCATAGAGATTTTTGACATAAGGAATAAATATGACCAAGGCATAACCAATTTTTCACATTTTAACTATGAAGAGTTTTCACATAAACTGTACAAATGATCTAATTCATATATAAGCTACTAAATAAAGATGAGGAGAGGATCAAAATATTTATTCTATAAAATATTCAACAACAAGGTCGAATGGAAAATTGTAACACTAGAATTTAAAGCACAAACTACAAACACATGTTCAGTATACAATATTTATGCATCTAGAAGTAAATAACACTCAAAATATGCAAAGGGCATATTATTTTTAGGTTAGGATAGGGTAGGATGAGTTAGATGATTATAAAAAGGGGAAGGGCATGGAATTGTGCTAGTGGATTTTAATCAGTAGGGATTCCTTCAAAATTCATGCCATCACTTATTACAAAGATGCATAAAACTTTAAATGCAAGATAATGGAACTACCTGGAGTGATTTGTACTTATTGGTTCCACTAAAATGCAAATATCCAAATTATCCTTGAAATCCTAGAACATACACTTAAACTTGAAATCACCTATCTTTTCCCATTGAATCAATAAACCTAGGGTGCCCTAACAAGTTATTCAACAACATATTCCCAAATACAATACAGAAAGGGATTTACAATCTATATCTAATCAACATCATTTGAATACATATTACTTCACTTTTTCAACAAACTATAGTAGAGAAACATAATTACTTTCATTAACTTTGCAAGAAAATATTACACACATCAATGTTTAAAAATTGCCATGGGGACAAGCATGATGGGTTTTCTCTATGTTAGATAGGGGAGACATATAGAGATGCTCTCATAGCTAACTAATGGTTGTATAACTAAAACCACCTTAACAAGAGAGACAAAATGCACACAACAGTGATCCCAAAATGTGGAATAGCCTATACTAAGGAAGAACTAAAGACCAACAATAGTGACCATAATGATATACACAATGGCAAACCAAATTCTTGAATAGAAGACAAGCCTTCTATTTATACACTTTTACCCATTTTAAATCTCCAAGTACCAAAATCCTAACAGGATGCTCCTATATAGAAAATATTTCTGTCATGCCTAAAACATTCATGTAACTACAAGGAAAATGATCATTGTAATTGCCTCTACAAGAAATGATGAAGACATGGAGCATATCCTTTAATTTTTATGATAAGATATGCCTTCGACATGAGATAGAAAGAGAATATTCATTTGAGGAGCCAAACAAACTTTGTCTTCATGTGAAATTACTTAGAGATATTTTTCTATTAATTGATGGCAAATCTAGAATCTTCTAGATAGTTGATTTTATCTTATGCAAAGAAAACCCATTACCTTTAGATCATGGCTTGAGAATATTCCTAATTCATGGATACTTAAAGATATTCATTGGAATGACCCACTTTGATCTTGTAATCCTATAATATCTTTCCCATGGAGGAGTTCACACAAACAAAGCAAATGAATAATATAAATTTTAGGTTATATTTATTTTATTCCCTTTGAAAAGTCTGTTCTCATTCACATCATTACTCTTTTAGATGCACGATTGATTTACTTGGTTGCTTGATTAGGGTTGACACTTGTCCTCCTCATATCTCTTTGGAAGACCTTGGACTACTTAGACTCTTTGCCTACTATCAAACCTTACTTGGATAGGTGCAGTCATATAAAATGTCAAAATTGGTAGCTTGTGACACCTAACCTATAGCTCCCTCTTACATGATCTCTTGACCCTTCTAGGCACCTTTTTGCTAATTCCCAATCATTTATAGGCTCTAAGACCTGATTCTAGCTTAACTCGACACCATTTTCCATGCATATTCCATCCCCTCAGGTCTTATACCTTTAGGACAATAACACCTAACTTGGACTATAGTGTTAGACCTAAGGGTGTCCCATTTTAAGCACTCATATCCAATCACATTTTTAACTAAGGTGACCATTTTATATTTATTCCTCTTCTTCATTATGTTAACCTACCACAAATGCATCTAACCCATGACCAATAGATCTATATAAAATCCCATTCTAAGTTTATTTAGAAGGGGTTGGCAATTATTTCAAAAGTAAGAATACAAAAAAGACTATTAAGTTAAACTTCCTTATTATCTTTATACAGTCATCAAATATTGTGACCAACATATTCAAACCCTCACACCAGTCCCTAACCATCTCAAGCACACCTAGTTTGACATTTTTAAATCGTAATTACACTATTACACAAAGCACATCAAGTGGGAGAACTATATATAGTTTTATCCCTCTTTAGAGTATTAGTATGTAGGCATTGTGCCCACACACGGGATGTGGATACATGTTCAGTTCATCTTACACACACTAACATCCCTCATTCTCTCTCAAAGTTTTCATTCAAGTAATAGCACAAAGAAGATTTAGGGTTGGAGATTAAATTAGTTCTACAAGGATATTCATCAATATTCAAGGCTTGAAATTTCATAGGTAGACTAATACAATGACAATGGATAAAACCCAAAAATATCATATAAAAAATAAAGAATATTGGAATATATTGGAAAATTCCTTTAAAACAAGAATTTTCCAATATTTTTCTAATTTTTAAAACCCTAGCTGCATATAGTAGGTCTCATTGCTTTTGAAGTATCACCTTACATGTTTATGAGTTTCATATCCATTTTATGTTTTCTCTAGTTTATTGTTTTTATGACTTTACATTTCCTATATTCAATACTTTCCTTCCATAAAACATTGTTTATTACAAATTATTACAAAAAATTCAATCAATTTTCAATTTGTTTTCCTACTTTAACAATGCCCAATGCATCGATTTTGATGAAACTAATAAAAACAAACATCAATAACTCTTAATTAAACACCTTAACATTTATGATGATATGCTTAAAATACTATAGAAGAATAAGAAAAACTAAACAATGGTCAATCTTTTCAAACCATAGAGCAACTAATTACAAATGACACTATGGGGGCAACTATGTCTCAACAACCTCTTATAACAGCCCAACCTTCCTATAAGGCACTACCAGCTATGACTAGTACATCTTTATTTCCTAATGTGGTAGCCCTTATGAAAGAGATAATAAATCTTTAATTTAGAGTGCTACATCTTGAGAAAAGTGCCTCTAGACCTACATAGGCCTTGGATTATTTTGCTCTACTTTATACACCATTGACTTGTCATATTGCTTCGACACCCTTGCCCCAAGGTTTTGTTTAACCCAAGATCACTCTATATGATGTCAAGGGTGATCTAGAGACACACTTGCGAGATTTTCATGCAATATGATTAGACATGTGCCAAATGACTAGCTACTAACCAAGCTATTTCCATAGAATTTAAAGGATTATGCCTTACATTAGTTTTATAGTCTACTAAATTAGTCAGTTAATGCATTCAATCATTTAGATGACATGTTCCTATCTAATTTTAGCATTAACATTAGTGATAAGGATTATTATGCCCAAGTTGGACAATAAAATCAAAGGTCAAACAAACATCTCACAGATTATGTTCTTCGATATAAGACTATCTTAGCTAAGATGACTTGCCCTATGGTCAATAAAGAGTTACAAGATCTCTTCAAACAAAGTCTTCTACTAGCTTTGCATGAATCAATAATGTTCAAAAGATTCTCTTCTTTCACTGAGTTATGTCATACACTAAGGAAAAGGGAAGTCAAACTAATTTCAATGGGAAAAATCAACTACATGAGCATATCAAAAAAAAAAAAAAGAGTAACATCAAAGTCCCATAAAAAGTAAAGGTCAATGATAGAAAAAGTAAAAATCAACCTACAATCAAATTGGTTTTTGAGCCCCCTCAGTGAGTGGCTTTATTAGCACCTCCTCAGGAAAATTTTACCAATTTATTGGTTTCTCTAGCTAGAGTTTTACAATAATTATTAGAATGTAATATCATATCTCTCCTTCTTATTTGAGAAGTTGATTTAACAGAGCCACTTCCATATGGACATGATCAAAATGCATTTTGTGATTTTCAAGGGTACCAAGCCACATACAAAATAGATGCATTAGTTTGAAACACAAGATAGATGACTTGATAGATGGTAACATTATTGATCTTGGCACTTTAGTTTAGCCTCCTCAAGAAAAACAAACATGGGATAAATATTTGAAAATATTCTCAGATCCTTTCCAAAAAAATTATAAACAAGAGATATGGGATACATCAGGTGTTCATCATGCATATCATGCACATCCTCCACCAGCTATACGTCAAGAAACTTTATTTGAGTTACACCCTTTGAGAAACATGATTGGTGTATACAATTCTAGAGTTCCACATAGACCTTCGATCTCCTTTTCAGAGATGGAGATAGTTGAGGATGATTCAGATTATCATGCATTATTTATCATATCTTACATTCATAGTCATCCCATCATACTTTTATCATAGACAATGGATCTAGTGTGAACATGTGCACTATGACATTACTACAACATTTGGGATATTCAAAGTATGATATTACCCTGATGGACATAGTTATCAATGAATTTAGTGGGCACATACATAGTTTATTAGGTGAGATTGTACTTCCTCTATAGGTTGGTCCAACACATGTGGCCACATGATTTACTATTATTCCTAGTGTAGGAGTTTTGATATGTTACTTGGTTAGCCATAGATTCAAAAACTTCAAGTAGTAACTTATATAGTTCATAGATGCATGAAATTCATTCACTATAATCAGGTTATTATAGTTGGTGGAGTTACATATGAGTTGTCACTCCCCACTTCAGATCCATCTACTATATTGCAGTCACCAATTTTAATTCTGCTACCAATTACATTTATTCCTCTAGCTTAGATTCAGTCATAGTCAAGGCCTTCCTCACCAGTGTAGAGAGTTCATACACTTCCATGAAGGTCTCTTTTAGTGTAGCCATAGTTTTAAGACTCTAGATAGTTACCAACTATAGTGTTCACACCCAGGGTAGTATCATTGAGGTCTCATGCATCTACATGTAGATCATATGTTTAGATAGCTTTTCCTACTACCATATGGGTCCTTAAGAGCCTTATAGTTGCATCCACTTCTTAGAGTTACAATGGGACCCCATAGTCAGTTTTTAATTCAAATATTTTAGAGTATCTATAACATACACAATTTTTAGAGCCATAATCTTAGCCCTTCCATCATGCTTCATGATCACATACCTTCCCTCTCCTTAATATATGACAACATGATAGGGATTCTCCCATGAGACTCATTGATTAATATCATTTCTTCTCAGTCTTACTTGTACATAGATTCTTTCCAATTTCTTGTACATAGTCTCCTTATGATTGATTGTACATAGCAAAATTTCAAAATTTAAAAACATTCAAATATACTAAAAATACCAAAAATAATATAAAATTTCAAAATCTATAAACATTCAAAGATGTCAAAATACCAAAAAAATACACAATTTTAAAATACAAAAACATTCAAATAATTCAAAAAACATAAAAAAATTTGAATTGTATGCATTATTCATGCTTTACATTTCTACTACCATGCTAGACATACATTTGTCATTCTATGCTATTATTTATCAATTTATCTACATTACCATACTTCACTTGATCTTTTTTGATTGTGTGCAGTGACATCCAAATCCTTGATTGCTTCACTCTAACCATTAAGGGGGCATCCTACTTCTACAAACAAGATACACATTAATATATCTACCCCATGGGGGCATCTTCTACATGACTACATCATTTAGGTTATGTCATCCCTACACCATACACTCTATTTATCATATTGATGTACATTACTTACTAGCTTACACAGATTACTCTATTGACACTCATTAGTATATAATACTTGTATATTTCTTAACATATACCTAGTCTTTTATTCCATGTCTTGCATACTTTCACTTCTTGATTTGATTAGTTAGATATTATTGTATTTTTAGTATATTACATACTTTCCTTTATTATTTTGAATAGATAGATGTGATTGCATTTATTAGTTCCTATTTTATCTCATGTATGTGATTTAGGACATTTGCCAATGTCCTTTGCCTCTATTCTTGTGTGTACCTTAGGACATTTTCCAATTTCCTTTGCATGTACTCTTCTATGTGATTATTTCCCTCATGCCAACATTGCTTGTTTCTAATTATGTGTATATGTGGATTTAAACATGTCTTGTATTCTTGATTTCTATTTTTAGTGACATGTGCACATGTCTCTTGTTTGCTTGGCCCCTTGGCCACTCTTGTATACTTCTTGATTCTTGCCTTATATGATTATTTTCTTGTTTGCTTATCAACTGTTTACAATGCCATGATCCACATCATGCATTATCTTACTTTATTGGATGCCATGATGGACATCACGCTCCATCCCTCTTTGACAACTAACAACTAACAACTAAAATTTCTAGTTCCAATTTAGTACATTTCACATGTTATTACATTGCCATATCTATCTAGGCATACCCCTATTTGATCTAACAATATCCAATACAAAACATGATATATCTTAAGATATCTTATTGATTATCATTTCTATATCATGTATTTCACAAAATAACACACTTGTAGGTCCCTTTCTTCTGATATAAGTCATTATAGGGTCTTTATTCCTACCCTCAGAAGAGGGGAAACAAACAAGGGTTTTATCATAGAGATCAGAGCTCCCACCAGTCAAAAAATTAATTTTTAGAACACTCAAAACAATAATCATAGGTCAAACTAGGAAGAACAAACCAAAAAAATAGTGATGATTATAGAACAATCATCACTATCAACAAAGGATAATAGTTTTGGACATGGACAATAGTGTCAAACACCAGGATGTCCTATTTTTAACACTCCTATGAAAATATTAGCTCAGCTATAGTTTTGCACATATAGACTAATTTAGATTCAGTAGTTTTAGTACCATTTTTCTTAAAAAATATAGATATAGGGGTTATCATGCATGGCATGATGGCTCTCACTTATATTTTTAGATTGGGCATTTGGTATAACTTCCAAATCAGAATCCATATTATAGACACTGGTGATTATGGGAAGTGTGCATGGCATAATTGATTTCTTTTCTTTCCAAGTTCAATATATTACCTAGGCATTCTTAATAGTTTCATATTTTACTCTATCTATAGGTGGTTGAAATTATTTTAGAGTTGATTTCATAAAATCTTAACCTCCACATTCCTGAGTGGCTTCCACAAAATCCTAGTTTCTAGTTTTGGAGTGGTTTTCATACAAGCCTAATCTCCTCCTTCTAGAATTGACCAACATTGGCCTCGTTTCTAGTACACATTCAACTATCCATGCCACATTGTAAGATTACAAAGGATTCATGGGCTTCAGGATCCATCTCATACAACACTCATTCATATAATTATCAATTTATAGCTTCACTTCATAGGCCAAAGATGGATCCAAAGGGCAAGCCTTTGTATTCTTGAGCCACCTATTTAAAGGAATTGGACACCTAGTCTAAACATATATTAATGCATGTACAATTGCTTAGCTTCACTTAGTGGGTGAAGATAGAGCCAAAGAGCCAGCCTTTGCATTTTTGAGCCATGCTTAGGGAATTGAGAACTTAGCTCCATTCATTATATTACTCTTGGTACAACACATACCCAATAGTACTTAACATCATCCAACATCACTCAGAATCATAATAGGTTTTGTAATGGTTCATGTACCTGGTAAGGTGTATTCATTCCTTTCTCTTCCTCTATCTTACCCACCTTTACACATTCTTATTTTAGATATAACATATCTAATAATAACTAATATACTCCTAATTTTTTTTTTTGCAGATTTACACTTCATGACATGCTCTCTCTACACACACCCAGTATCACATAACTTTATGGGCTTCATATTTGTAGGTAATTTTAGGTACACTTTCCATTTTTCCTTTATCCTAGTATATCATTTTACTACATCACTAGAATAAAGGGAGGGAAAATGTAGTCATATAAAATATCAAAATTGGTATCTTGATTGTAGATTGTGACACCCAACCCATAAGTTCCCCTTACATACTCTCTTGACCCTTTTAGGCACTTTTTTATTGATTTAAAATCATCCATATGCTTTTGAGACCTAATTCTAGCTCAGCGAGACCCAATTTTCCATGCTTATTCCATCCCTTGGGTCTTTTACCTTTAGGACAATAACTCCTAACTTAAACTATAGTGTTAAACCATAGGTTGTCCCATTTATATCACTCTTATCCAAACACATTTCAATCCAAAGTGACCATTTTCTCTTGATTCCTCTTCATCATTATGTTGGCCTAGCATGAATGCATCTAACCCATGACCAATATATCTTTATAAAATCCCATTCAAAATTCATTTAAAAGGGGATGATAATTATTTCAAAAGTAAACAAGAATATGAACAAGACAACTAAGGAAAACTTCACTATTCTCTACATACAACCATCTAACATAACTACCAACATATTTAAACCCTCACACCAATCCCTAGCCAACTCAAACACACCTATTTTAGCATTTTTTCATCTTCATTACACTATTGCACAAAGAACAACAAGTAGGAGAACTACATATGGCTTGATCCCTCTTTGGATTATTGGTATGTAGATGCATGCCCACACAATGGGTGTGGATACACTGAATACTAACCCCCACTTATTTTTCAAAGTTTTCATTCAAGTTCTAGCATAAGGAATATCTAGGGTTAGAGATTAAATCATCTTTACAAGGAGCTTCATCGATAATCAAGACTTAAAATTTCATAGGTGGACTACTATAAGGACAATGGATAAAACCTAGAAAACTCAAATCTTTGTGAGTAGTTTGGACAATAGTGGTAGGACTTGGACTATAGAACCAAACCCTAAAATGTCTTATTTTTTATGCTCTTATCCTTTCATTCAATGAAATCTAGATCCTAGTTCATAACATTGTCCCTATCCTGCACAACCAATATCAACCTCTATTTCAATTGTATGAGCATAGTTTTAAGATAAGTTATATTTATCCTCTTTTATTACTATTTTTAGAAAGCTAAGAATGTCAAATAAAGTATATAAATCAGTACTTTATTATTTTAATATTAATTATTGATTTAGTCAACTCAAACCTTTAACTAAATTAGGAATAAGACTCCAATATTCCAAAAACTATTAAATCAATTGGCAAACATGCTCTATCAGATCATGATCTAAGGGGCAGAACATCATTGGCTATTGTCTACACTTAGCCCTAAGGTTGTGCCACTTGGGATCCCTATGGCCTTTCTATGTCCCTTACAAATTGTCTTTATGTGCATTGAATGTGTAGTCATATAAAATGCAAAAATTGGTAACTTGAGTATGGCTAATGAAACCCAATCCTTAGGTACCTCTTGATTTTTCTCATGACCCTCTTAGGCTTACATTCATTAATTCTCAATCATCCATAGCCTTATAAACTTGAACCTAACTGATCCAAGACCATTTATTCATGACTAATCCATCCCCCTATGACCTGTCAGCTCAAGACAATAGCATCCAAATTGGATACTAGCATTGGAACCTAGGGTGTCCAACTTTTGGCACTATTATCCATGTGAATCTTAGGCCCCAATGATCACTTCTTTTTGGTTCTTTATCTTTAATCATGTCAGCCTAACATGAATTATTTTAACCCATGACCAATAGATCCATATATAAGCTCATTCAAAGATCATTTAGAAAATATTTGGAAAATATCATTTAAGCAAGAAAGAATACAAGCAAGACCACTCAAACAATATTTATTGTTCTCTCTATAAAACCAACCTATACACTTTCAAGCCAATTCAAGTCCTTACACCAATCCTTAGTCATCTCAAGCACATATAATTTTAATATTTCTTGCATTTTCATTCACTATTTCACCAAGCACTCTTAAAGGGATAACTACATATGGCTTGATCCCTCCTTGAATTATTGGTATGTAGGTAGAATGCCCACACATGGGGTGTTAAACATCTCTAGTACATCTTACACACACTAACCCCTTGTCCCTAATTTCAAACTTTCTATTTAAGTTCATAAAAGGCATAGATGAAGGAAACTAGCTCTATAAGTAGCAATACTGACATCAAGGCTTCAAAAATTTAGAAATAAAGTCTCACAGACCTATCAAACAAAACCTAGAAAGCTTAGAACCTTAAAAATACAACACCAAATAAGGACTATAGCACTGGTACCACTCATATCGACTTTTGGTGCATCTATCCAATCAAAAAATGAAAGCTAAAAACCTATTTGTGATAGTGTCCTAGTCTAGCACACAAATTTATAGACCTTATCTTAGTCAGAGTAGCACAACATAAGATAAGTTTAATTTTCTCTCTCTTGCTACTATTTTTAGAAAAAATATATTTACAAATATATTTCACAAATCAATAGCTTTAATTTGGCATATTATTTATCGATCTTCTCCTACTCAAACCTTTTTATTATTTAGGAATTAAGCACTAATTTTCTCAAAAATAATAAATCATTTGAACTTGACTTGCTTCAAATTGCACATAAAAACCATAGAAACCCTAGGGTAAATTCCTTGGTGATTTTTCCCATAAAATTTTCAATTTTTTCTTAAATATTTTAAGTAAAAATTCATCCCAAATTTTAAAATTTAGTAGTAAATTTTAAAATAGTTTTATTTCAAACCCTAGTTGCATCAACTAGGTCCCAGTAATTTTCCAAGATTAATCCAATAATTTCTTGTTTTTTTGCTTACATATCTAAATCAAAAAATTTATTCAAATTCTCAAATTCAATAGTAATTCAAAAATAATTTAACTTCAAACCCTAGTTGCTTCAACTAGCTTCCAGTAATTTTCCAATATTAATCTAATAATTTCATGATTTTTCGCTTATATATCTAAATCGTAAATTTGATTCAAATTCTCAAATTAAATAGTAATTTCAAAAATAATTTAATTTCAAACCTTAGTTGCATCAACTAGCTCCCAGTAATTTCCAAGTAATTTTCCAATCATTTTCTAAATTTTTAGTTGCATATTAAAATCAAAAAATCACTTCAAATTTCAAAAATTCATAATAAGTTCAAAAAAAAAAAATTTCCTCAAAACCCTAGTTGCATCTACTAGGTCCCATTAAATCAAACACTTTCCCATAAATTTATAAATTTTTACTTGCATACTTAACTCAAAACTTCAATTTCAATTTCAAAAATTCATCATATTTTGCAAAAATAATATTGTCAAAATCCTAGTTGCACGCACTAGCTCCTTTTTGTGTCTTAAGTTATCACCTCACATGTTTGAGAGCTTTGTATGATTTTTACACAATTTCTAATTCACTAATTTTCAAAATTTTCATTTCCTATATTTAGTACTTTCCCTTTCTATCACTTTGCCTATTACAACTTATTGCAAAACATTCAAACACATTTCAAATTGTTTTCCTACTTTAACAATGGTCTAATATATTGGTTTGGATGAAACTAAGATAAGATAACTTCAATAAATTCTAACCAAACATCCTGATATGAAAGATGACATGCTTAGAATTCTACAAGAGGAAAAATAAAAAGTGAATAATGGTCAATCTTGTCAAACCATAGAGCCACTAGTTACCAATGACACTACAGGGGAAACTATGTCTCAAAACCCCCCTATAGCATCCTAACCTACCTCTATGCCTCCAGTTACAACTATTACATCCCTATCTACTAATGTGGTAGCCCTTGTGCAAGAGATAAAATATCTTCAATCCAAGGTGCCACATCTTGAGCAAGGTGCCACTAGACCTACACAGGCTTTGGATTCTTTTGCTCTTCTACATACACCATTGGCATGTCACATTGCCTATACACCCCTTACCATAAGGTTTTGTTCAAACCAAACTTACTCTATATGATAGGAAGGGTGATCCAGAGACATATTTGAGAGCTTTTCATGTAGCTTGTTTATATTATGTACCAAATTACTGACTACTTACCAAGTTATTTCAATGAAGTCTAAAGGATTATGAATTACAATGGTTCTGTAGTCTACCTAATCAATCGATAATTGCATTCAATCCTTTAACTGACATGTACCTAGCACACTTCAGTATCAACATTGGTGATAAGGTTTCATATGCTTAAATTTCTCAATAGAAATAATGACTAAATAAGCATCTCACAAACTATCTTCTTCAGTATACGACCATATTGGCTAAGATGAATAACCCCATGGTAGATCAAGAGTTATAGGACCTCTTCAAACAAAGTCTTCTAATAACACTACATGAATCAATTATGTTCAAAAGATTCTCTTCCTTTGCTGAATTATGTCACACATTAAAGGAAATAGAAATCAAACTAATTTCAATGGGTAAGCTAAATTACACTAATACATCAGACACAACTAATAAGAGTAATACAAAAGTCCCATATAAGGTCAAGTTTAAAGATACTAAAGGGCAATATCAACCTATAGTCAACTCAACTTTAGAGCTCCTCAGTGAATAGTTTTATCAGTACTCCCTCAGTGTATTTTTATAAATCTCCCAGTTCCTTTAGCCAAGGTTTTATAGTAGCTTTTGGATTGTAATATCATATATCTCCTTATTTGGGAAGTTTATCCAACAAAGCCTCTTATAAGGGGATATGATCAACGTGCATTTTATTAGTACCACAGGGCACCATACCACACAACAAATAGATGCATAAGTTTAAAACACACCATATAATACCTAATAGATTAAAAGCTATTGATCTTGGCACTTCAGTAAGCCTCCATTAGCAAAAAAAAATTAGGATAAAACATTAAAAATATTCTTAGATCCATTTTCACAACATTCAAAATAGGATACAAGGGACACATCAAGGTTTTACCATGCATATCATGCACATCCACCACCAGATACATACAGGGAACCTTCAATTGAGTTACATCCTTTGAGAAACATGATTGGTGTATAAAATTCTAGAATTACAACTAGACATTATATCTCCTTAGAAAAGGAGATCATCAAGGATGATTTAGATTATCATGCACTATTTATAAGAGATCACATTTTAATTAGCCTATTCACAATGTGCTTATTGACAATGGTTCTAGTCTCAACATGTGTAGCATGACACTAATACAACACTTGGGTTATTTAGAGAAAGATATAACTCTGATAGACATAGTTATCAATGGTTTTAGTGTGCATATAAAAAGTTTATTGGGAGAGATAGTACTTCATTTATAGGTTGTTCCTACACATGTGGCCATACCATTCACTATAGTTTCTAGCACAAGAGTTTTTAATATGTTACTTGGTCAACCATAGATTCAAAAACTCTGAGTATTACCTTCTAAAGTTCATAGATGCAAGAAATTCATTCATGCTAATCAAGTTATTATAGTTTTTATATTGTCATCTGAGTTACCACTCCCCACTTTAGACCCATATCTACTTTGAAGTCACTAGTTTTAGTTTCACCACCAGTTTAGTTTTTCCACCAGTTTTAGTTTCTCTTGTAGTTTTTGTTACTCTCCCACTTCCAATTTAGACATAGCTAAGTCATCCACCACCAACATAGAAGATTTATACACCTACATAGCTTCAATATTCTAGATAGTTTATAGTTATAGTATTCACACCCAGGGTAGTCTCATTGAGACCTCATGCATCTACACATAGAGGACATGTTTAAAGAGCTTCTCCTACTTCCAAATGGGTCCTTAAGAGCTCTATAGTTGTATCCACTTCTTAGAGTTATAGAGGGATCCTACAATTAGTTTTAGTTTCTACTTTAGATATTTCATAGCATATACAACATATATAGCTTTTAGAGCCACAACTTCAACATTTCCATCATGTTTCATGATCACACATGATTCCACTTCTTGATACATGACACCAAGATAGGGATTCTCATTGAGACTTATCAATTAGTATCATTTTACCTTAGTAGTGCTTGTACATAATCTCTTCTACTTGATTATACATAGTTCAAATGTTTCAAAATACAAAAGTAATATAAAATTTCAAAATATCCAAAAACATTCAAATATGTCAAAAACAACAATTTTTTTTTAATTATATGCATCATCCATGATTTACATTGCTAATAACATGATAGGACTTACATTTGATGTTATATGCTATTGTATGTCAATTTATCTACATTACCATTCTTCACTTGATATTCTTTGAGTGTGTGTAGTGACATCTAGCTACTTGATTTCTTCACTCTATCCATTAAGGGGGCATCCTAATTCCACATTTGAGACACACATCAATATACATACCCATTGGGGGCATCTTCTACATGACTACACCATCCAGGTTATGTCATTCCTACACCACACACTCTAGTTATTATATTGATGTACATTATTTACTAGCTTACACAGATTACTCTATTGACACTCACTAGTATTTAACACTTGTGTATTAATTTGTATATACTTAATATTTTACTAACATGTCTTACATAAATTCAATTCTTTCTTTGATTAGTTAGATGCATTTGTAATTCTGGTTTCTTGCATGTTTTAGTTTTTACTTAGCATTAACTTGATGTGATTTAATTTCTCAGTTCCTATTTTTCTCCTATATGTGCCTTAGGACATTTACCAATGTTTTTTGCATGTATTCATGTGTGTGTCTTGGGACATCTGAGAATGTCCTTTTTTATAATCCTTTATGTGATTGTGGATTTCATGCCAATTTGTTTGTTTCAACTGTATGTATATGTGGCATTTAAACATGCCTTGTATGCTTGATTTCTAGTTTAAGTGACATGTGCCCATGTCCCTTATTTGTTTGGCTCCTTGGACACTATTGTATGCTTCTTTATTCTTACTTTGTATGCTTGTTATTTTATTTCTTCTCAATTGTTCCAATGCCATGATCTGCATCATGCATTCTTCCTATTTTTTTAGATGCCATGATGGATATCATGCTCCATCCCTCCTTCACCAAACTAACAACTAATTTTTTTTGGCTTTAAATTCTAGTTCAATACATTACACATGTTATTACATTGTTACATCTATCTAGGCATATTTCCAATCATGCCTAGATATATTTTGTTGATCTAACAATCTCTTAATTCAAATCATGTTATATCTTGATATATTTTATTTATTATCTTTGTTATATCATGTATATTTCCATTATAACACACTTTCAAGGCTTCTTATTTTGAGGTCAGTCATGGAAGGGTAGTTATTCCTACCCTCAAAAGAGAGGGTAAAAAATAGGGGATTTTTTTATAAAGATCAAAGCTCCTATCAGTTAAAAAAGCTAATTTTAGAACAACCAAAACATTAATTAGTCATCAAACCATTTAAAATAGACCAGATAGATAGTTAAAATTTTAGAATAGTGATTAGTTTCAGCCCAAGACAATATAACTGAGTCTAAATTATAGTATTGTTGGTGCTACTATCCATTTCTAGTTCTCCTCTCCAAATATCAAAAAAACCAAATTTTCCAAAAATAGATAGAAAGGTAAGATTAGTTATAGTTTTATTAACTATAGTTTAGACCAGAATCAGTAATTTTAATATAGTTTTACTCAAATAATCTAGATATAGGGGGAATCATGCACAACATGATGGCTCTCACTTCCAATTTCAGATATGGAAATTGGTATAACTTCTAGATCAAAATCCATGTTTTAGACACTAGTGATAAAAGGTAGATTACACAACACTTTTTGCTTCTTTTCTTTTCAAGTTTAGCATTACCCAAGCATTTATAGGAATTACATGCCTTACTCCATCTATAGGTGGTTAGCATCATTTTAATGTGTCTTTCATACAAGCCTAACCTCCACATTTCTTGAGTTTCTAAGTGGCTTCCACATAAGCCAAATTTTTAGTTTTTGAGTGGCTTTCATACAAGCCTAATCTCCACCTTTTCTAAGTTTGCCAACACTGTCCTAGATTTAGTGTACATTTAGCTATACATGCCACATTATTATATTTCCATAGAATTTAAGTGCTTCAGGAACCATCTCATACAACATACTTATTCACATAGGTATCAGTTTATAGCCTCACTTCATAGAGCAATGGTGGATCCAAAGGGCCAACCTTTGTATTCTCAAGCCACCTATTCAGAGGGATTAGACACATAGTCTAAACATTGATAAACACATATATGACCACCTAGCTTCACTTAGTGGGTAATGATAGAGGAAAATGTCTAGACTTTGTATTCTTGAGCCACCTATTTAGAGGGATTAGACACACAATATAAACACTGATTAACACATACACAATCATTTAACTTAACTTAGTGGGCAATGATGGATCTAAAGGTCCAACCTTTGCATTATTGAGCCACATTTTATGGAATTTAGCACTCAACTCTATTTGTGATATAAATTTTGGTACAACATCATTCAACACATACCCAACAGACATCCTTACTCAACATCACAACAAGTTTTGTATTAGTTCACGTACCCAATGAGGTGTATTCATTCCTTTCTAATCCTCTCTCTCTCTTACCTAGCTTTGTATGTTATTGTTTTATATTTTATATAATAAGAATTGATCTACTCTTTGTTTTCCTTTTATAGATTCACACTTACATAATGTGCTCTCTATGCACTATCCAATATTACTTAGCATCATGCAAGCTTCATGGACTTCACCTTTACATGTAAGTTCATGTATGCTTTCTATTTTTCTTTATCCTAGTATTTCACTTTGTTGTATCACTAGAATAAAGGGGGGAAATGTAGTTATATAAAATGCAAAAATTGGTAACTTGAGCACGGATAATGACACCCAATCTTTAGGTCCCTCTTTCCTACTTTCATAACCCTCTTAGGCTTACTTTCACTAATTCCCATTCATCTATAGCCTTCCAAACTTGACCCTAGCTGATCTAAGACCCTCTCTTCATGACTAATCCATGCCCCTAGGCATCATCAACTTAGGACAATAGCACCCAACATGGACACTAGTACCAATCTCCATGGTGTCTAAATTTTGATGCTATTATCCAAGTGCATCTTAGGCACCAATGGTCATTTCCATTTATATCTTTATATTCAATCATGTCAGCCTAACATAAATTCATTTAACCCATGACCAATAGATCCATATATAAGCCCATTTAAAGATCATTTGGAAAAGGGTTGGTAAATATCATTCAAGAAAATAAGAATACAAGTAAGACCACTCAAGAAATCTTCCCTATTATCTGTATATAGCTAGCCTATACACTTTCAAGCCAATACAATCCTTACACTAGTCCTTATCATCTCAAACACACCCAATTTTAGAATTTCTTGTATTTTCATTCACTATTGCACCAAGCACTCTTAAAGGGAGAACTATATATGGCCTTATCCCTCCTCAGAGTATTGGTATGTAGTTAATGTGCCCACAAATGAGGTGTGAAACATGTCCAGTGCATCTTACACACACTTTCCACTCAAGTGCATAAAAGGAATATATGAATAAAATCATCTCTATAGAGAGCACTACTAATATTAATGATTCACAAATTCAAAAATAGAGTCTCATAGACCTATCAAACAAAACCTAGAAAGCTTAGATCCTCAAGGCAACAACACCAAAGAAGGACTATAACACCAGTGTCACTCCTATCCACTTTTGATGCTCCTATCTAATTAGAAAATGAAATCCAAAAAACTATTTGTGATAATGTCCTAGGCCTACACACAAACTTCTAGACCCTATCTCAATTGGATCAACACAAAATAAGATAAGTTTAATTTTCTCTCTCTCACTACTATTTTTTTATAAAAACTGTAATTACAAAGAAATTTCACAAATCCATATCTTTATTTTGGAATATTATTTACTAATTTTCTCCTAATTAGACCCTTTTATTATTTATGAATTAAACACTAATTTCCCAAAAAATAATAAATTAGAATGCTATAGCACCATGTGGTAGTAACTCACTAGATTTAGAGCCCCCATTGAATTATCAACTCTTTACTTGCATCATTAGATCTTCAAAACATGATTGAAATTTTAACTATGCCCTGTAAGATTGACACTTATCACACCTATGTTGGTCCTAGGTTCCTTTGACTATCTAACTTTGATCATACACCATTAGATCATCCTACTCCATCTTAATGTGCCCATTGGATCTGCCTCCATTTAAACTCAAATGACTATTTCATAGGGCCTAAAATTGATGCTCACATGACTGTCTTAGACCATTTAAACCCTAATGTCTAGTGTTTATAGTTTAAAGTTGATGTCCATGTGCTTGTCAAAATATGTCCATGAGACAATCACACTCATGTAATTTAGGAAAATTCTTTTAGAGCTTTTGTCTTCAATAATTTAGTCTACGAGCTCTTTGTCTTGGCATTAATTTCATTGGGATAATTATTTTATAAGAATTATTGGTTTTCAACCTTTTTGTGTTGGGACTTTCATTCCAAAAAACTTTTGTCTTTAGTATTCCTAATTTGGGCCTTTTTACTTGCATCCCGCAACAATCTCTCTAAAATATTGAGCATATTCAGACCTTTTTCTATGGATAAAATATCTAATAGAATTAATTATTTTAGGTTTTTTTATCATGGACAACTTGCTTGATGGAAATGAGTCTTTAGTACTTCTCATTGTTGGGATATTTATCTTTGATAAAATGTCCAAAAAAATTATCTGAAATAGCTGATCGATTTTCTTGAAACAATTTGACTTTGGCACTTTTGTATTCATTAGGATAATTATTTCAAACAAATTGTCCTAAATAATTTCCCTAAAGAAAGTGAGATATGCACTTTTGCTGATGAAATTAATCTTTACATTTTCATTTATTGAAGGATAATTTCCCTTCAAACTTATTTAAAATGTCCTTTAGATCTTCTAAAAGTGCCCTTCAGATCTTTTGAAACTACCCTTTAGATATTTTGCAAGGGAAAAAGACCTAAAAGAAATGACCCTTCAAGGATTTAGAAAAGGTAAAATAACCCTTAGAAGAATTTTCAAGGGAAAATTTCCCAAAATAAATGACCCTTCAGATATTTTGTAAGGGAAAAATGACTAAAAGGAATAGGGTAATATGTTTTACTCAGGGGAAATAGACCTTTTCAAGTTTTTTTTATCATGGATAATTAACCTAACAAAAATAAGTCTTCAGACCTTTTACATGGATAAAAAACCTAAAGACTTATTTTTTAGGTAAAATGTCTCAACAAAAAACTCAAAAACCCTAAAGCTTAAAACATAAAGTAAAAACTAGATTAATAGTTAGCTAATTAATCAAGAAACATGACCTTTGAAGGAACACTTAGAGATGGATTTTGGGCTAATGACTTAGGAATAGACACTTGATAAGGGCCTAATTTATTTAGTGAAATTTTGGGAGCTAACATTGGCTCTCACTCAGGGATGCATACTCCCTATAGGTGTGCAAAAAACCCTAGAACGTAATATAAGTGCCAATCTATTGGGCCACAGAGTCAAGACTTATCAATTTTAGAAAACATCTATTAAGGCTAAACAAAACATGGTAGACTTACCAAAAATAGATTAGGAGGATCTTTAAATAAACAGAAAATAAAAATAATAAAGGAAACTATATAAATAAGGCCTGAAGCAGAGGGGTTAAAAAGCAATGAAACAACAAAAAAATAAAACACTATACAAATATGTACATGATAAAGTAAGGAAACATTTTAGATGTATACCATTGATTGGTAGCTCCAAAATTCTACTATCCCTTAATCTCTTAATCTCTCCTAGTGGCTTGGTGGTTAAGATGAAGTAAAATAATCTTAGCACATGCCTAAAGGTCCTACTTATAGGCTTTAATATGATAACATATTGAAGAAAATCCTATTTGCATGATCTCAAATCTAGATAAGACCATGCTAAAATATCTTGGTATCTTTTAGCAACTGTAAATATACTTTCTTCTCAGCTACAATCAAATATATACCAAGCAAGAGTGCATCAAGATCAATAATGTCATTCATGCATTCAATGTATGGCTTGAAAGAAATATAAAAAATTTCATCCTTAGGAGCATAAAAGACAACCCCATCTTCATCAAATGACATTTTCCAAATAGCGCCTTCATTATCAAAACCCAACATCAAAAACAACTTGTTGTTCAACAATGTCCATATTCCCAATAGAGCTACCTAATGAAACATCCCTATATATCACCTCTTTCAAAGCACACTTTGGATATTCGATTACATCATGATTGGGTAACTCATTTAATTATGTTATACTATCATCACAAGAAAATTCATATGTTGGGGCATTCATGAATGCACTCCAAAAATGATCAACAATTATATTATTCATCATTTCTATGGAGGCAAAAAACTTACAAGGGAGTTTTGATAATTAAACATCATAATCTCATCATCACCATCAGATGCAGACTCAAGATCAACTACATCTTAATCACTATGTTTAGATGTATCACATTGGGAATGTGTAAGGAAATACTTATCACACTAATCAATGTCTAAATTATAATTCATAGTATTTACCTTGGTATGTAATAGTTTAGCCACTTCCTTTACATCCCATCTATTTTGATTTCTAACATCACATGCAGACCTATGAGGTAACCCCTTCTCAGCTCTATCTAGCTTGTAAGACATCTATTTGACATTAGAGGCCAAAGTCTTAATAGTATCTTCGATCTTGGCTACCTTAGATTACATCTTTTCTAGATCAACCAACTTTGCAACATCCTACTTGTTTAAAGGCATACCCATAGCCTTTATGTTACTCTCAAATTGGATGACCTTATTGGATGCCAATTTTAGGTTTGTGGGAGCCTTTTCCCTCATGTAATATGCATCCTTCTTGTCAAATGCATCACAATATTTGATCAAGCACACTGTCTCACTAGGCCTGATGTTTTCAGACAACCTCATCATAGTCTTGTTGAACCTTGTGTTTATGTCCTACACATAGTCATTAGGGTTCTTTCTAATGTTTTAAAAAAGATAAAAGGAAACTTGAATCAATTCTATTACCATACTAAATTATAAAAACCTTTTTCATTGCTTCTCATGAATCAATACATCCATAGGGAAGAGAGTTCAACCACACACAAGCATCCCCCCCAACATGTGCATAAATAATTTAATGTACACATCCTCATGATCAACCTCATAGTCTTCAATGATATTATGAAAATCCATCAAATGCTAATCACCACTAACTACATTGTTCCCTTGAAATCTTAGAGTGCATTTCCTTACATTGTTTGGGACTTCATTAGGATAACCTTCCATGTCATCAAAATTAATAGGTTTAAATCTTGGAATTCTAAATGTATGCCACTCATTTTCACCTTGATCCTTGTGCCTCATGATTCATTCAATGGTAGGTTCAAGAATAAATGGCAAAGGGATATGAGGGGATGAATGAGGTGGACTTGGTGGACCAAATTTGGGAGGGGATTTAGCTAGTTAAGAAGGAAATGGATAGTAAATGGGGAATTAACATTCTGAATCACTAGAATAGCAATGATCAAAAGAATTATGATAATATTTAGCAATAATAATTTCAAAAAATAAAATCTCAAGATTATTTGAAATTTTGACAACCCACACAGTCTCTAGTATTTGCACTTAGTTCTTCTACAAGACTCCAAACTTGTCTCCTTCTTTGAAGAACACTTAAGGGTGAGACAAGTTTCTTATATGAGTGACCTTTAAAATATGACTTCATTCCTTCTAGTTTTTAAAGTAAAATAACTCTCAAAGTTGAAGATATTGAAGATGGGCACTAATCTTTCTTTGAAACTAGATGATGTTTTGTATTCGTTATTGGAAATAAAATTTTAGAATATAACCATTTACAAACTTGAAATGTTACATATTGAAATCATATCTTGCTGAAGTTAGTGATGATATATGAAAGTAAATACAATGAAATTTTTAATTCATGTTCATCAAGGGGAAACCACATCAAAATAGATAAATCCATGGCTCTTTGAAACAAAAAATAGATGTCAATGATCAAATCTCAAAAGTTATTGACACATCCCCAATAGAGTATTTTGGCATTAACGACCAAGATACAAAGAAAATATCAATAGAGAACTTCACAACATAAGTTCCTTATATCTCTAACTCTCTGCAAGATTTACAATTTCTCTAAAATAATTGAGCACTTTTCCAAAATAATTAGACTTTGACACTTTTATCTTCATTAGGACAATTATTTTAAATAATTTGTATGAAATAATTTCCCTGAAGAAATTTAGTTATTCACTTCTACCGAAGAAATTGATCTTTACATTTTTATCAAAGAAATGACCTATGCACTTTTTGCAAAGCATAAGTACCCTTCAAACTTATTGAAAGTGTCCTTTAGATCTTCTAAAGCTACCCTTTAGATATTTTTCAAGGGAAAAATGCCCAAAATTAATGACCCTTCAAGGATTTTACAAAGGAAAAATGACCCTTATAAGATTTTACAAGGGCAAAATACTTGAAAGAAATGACCCTTCAGAGATTTTACAAGGGAAAAATGACTAAAATAGATAGGGCAATATGTTTTACTCAAGGTCAAAAAAATTGTCAAGTTTTTTGTTATAGATAATTTGCTTGATGAAAATAAGAATTCAAACCTTTTGTGTGGATAAAAATCCTAAAGACATATTTCCATCGGGAAAAATGTCCAGACAAAAAACCTAAAGACCCTAAGGCTTAAAACACACTAAGTAAAAGACTAGATTAAAACTTAACTGATTAATCAAGAAACTCGACCTTTGAAGGAACACTTGGAGATAGAATTTGGGCTAAGGAATTGGGAATTTACACTTGATAAGGGCCTAATTACTTTAGTTTAATTTTGGGAACTAACAAAAGTCACATAAAGTTTGAATCTTTAGATCTTAAACACATTCAAAACTACTTAAGCTTCAGTATTACATCATTCAAATTTCAAAATTATAATGCATTATAAGAAACACACATAAATTTTAAATCTTTGGATCTTTAACAAGTTCAAAACTAGTTAAGCTTTGGTATTACATATCATTCAAATTTCAAAGTTGTGATACATCATGAGAAACATGCATAAAGTTTGAGTCTTTGGTTCTTAAATACTTTCAAAACCACATACTCTTTGGTATTACATATAATTCAAATTTCAAAATTATGATGCATCATAAGAAATGCACATAAAGTTTAAATCTTTAGATCTTAAACACATTCAAAACCACTTAACCTTTAGAATTACATTTCATTCAAATTTCAAAGTTACTATGCATCATGATAAACGTGCATAAAGTTTGAATATTTGGATATTAAACACATTCAAATCCACTTAAGATTTGTTATTACATATCATTCAAATTTTAAAGTTCTGATGTATTATGAGAAATGCTCATAAAGATCAAATCTTCAGATCTTTAACATGTGCATAAATTTTGAATCTTTGGATCTTAAACATGTTCAAAACCACTTAAGCTTTGGTATTACATATCATTAAAATTTAAAAGTTGTGATGCATCATGAGAAATGTACATAAATTTTAATTCTTTGGATCTTAATTTTTTTAAAAACCAATTAAACTTTAGTTTTACATATCATTCAAATTTCAAAGTTGATGCATCATGAGAAACATATATAAATTTTGAATCTTGAAATTTTAAATAGGTTCAAAACCGCTTAAGCTTTGGTAATACATATCCTTCAAGTTTCAACATTTTGATGCATCATGAGAAATATTCATAGTGTTTGAATATTTGGATCGTAAACATATTAAAAATTATTTAAGCTTCGGTATTACAATACATTCAATTTTAAAAGTTGTGATGCATTATGACAAATGTGCATAAAGTTAGAATATTTGGATCTTAAACACATTCAAAACCACCTAAACTTCAGTATTAAATATCATTCAAATTTCAAAGTTGTAATGATTTATTAGAAACATGCATACAATTCAAATATTTGGATCTTAAACATGTTTACAACCATTTAAGCTTTGTTATTACATATGATTCAAATTTCAAAGTTTGAATTTTTGGATTTTGAATATGTTGAAAAGCACTTAAGCTTATTATTATATATAATTCAAAATTTAAATTTGTGATGCATTATGAGAAACACACATGAAATTCAAATATTTAAATCTTAAAAAAGTTTAAAATTGATTAACATTCGATATTACATATCATTCAAATTTTAAAGTTGTAATGCACTATGAGAAACATGGATGACAAATGTGCATAAAGTAAGAATATTTAGATCTTAAACACATTCAAAACCACCTAAGCTTTAGTATTACATATCATTCAAATTTCAAAGTTGTAATGATTTATTAGAAACATGCATAAAATTCAAATCTTTGGATCTTAAACATGTTTATAACCATTTAAGCTTTGTTATTACATATGATTCAAATTTCAAAGTTATGATGCATTATGAAAAACACACATAAAATTTGAATTTTTGAATTTTGAATATGTTTATAATCACTTAAGCTTTATTATTCTATATAATTCAAATTTTGAATTTGTGATGCATTATGGGAAACACACATGAAATTCAAATATTTAGATCTTAAATTTTTTTAAAATAGATTAACCTTTGATATTACATATCATTCAAATTTTAGAGTTGTAATGCACTATGAGAAACATGGATGATGCTCAAATCTTTGGATATTAAACACATTCAAAATAGATTTAGATTCAGTATTACATATCATTCAAATTTCAAAGTTGTGATGCATTATGAGAAACATGTATGAAGTTCCAATATTTGGATCTTAAACATGTTTAATACCTCTTAATCTTTGGTGTTACATATAATTAAAATTTTAAAGTTATGATGCATTGTGATAAAGTTTTAGTGTATTACATGAAGTATAACTTTAATTATTTTTTAGTTGTACATGCGGGTGTTGTTAGTGGCATACTTCACTAATACTAAGCCTAGTTAGGTTTAGTATAGGTGATGCTAAGTGTGAATTAATGCATTAGTTAACTTGAATTAACATTAATAGATCTTCTTATATGTACACTAATCTTCTCCATTTAGTATATGATAAACCAATCTTCTTTACAAGTTCATACTTTTAACTAAGAGATTTTAGCATATTTCTACATGGTCTCAGAGTAGATATGGATTGGCTATGCAATTTTTTATTGTTGATGTTTTTTTTAAACATGTTGTGAGGATTGATGGTGTCAAAAGATATAGGGTGTATTTTAAGGGTCAAGTGTTGTCTAAACCATCACCACCACTGCTATCATAATTGAATTAAATTATAAGTGCATAATTATAGATCAATGTAGATTATTGTAGGGGTTAGTTATTATAGAAATCAATTTTTGTAATAAGGCCAAAGCTATTGACCCTCCTAACATGGATTGTGGATATTCATTGCAGAGATTGAATGGGGTTTTCAAAGTGTGAGTTCCACATCTGTATCAAGAAATGATAGAGGTAAAGCACATGGTCAAAGGAATTTTTATCTCATTCAAATCATAATAAATTAAAATCATTGTACATGCATTTTTTAATTTCTTTGTCTAAACTAGCCCTTTATCTATTAAAGCAGTGATCTTTCTTTTAAAAATCACAAATGGGTGCTTGGTGTATATGGTCAAATACATGTATGTGTTGATTGAGATGTATATGGTTCAAATCCCACCTTGTTGTTTGAATGTAAGTGTTTCACCTTTGGGTCAAGTGCATTTCAATTTTTAAGTGCAAATAGAAAGAACTTAAAAATATTGTATCTTTTGATTGGCCACTTAGAATTGAGTGACATTTTTTATAAAAGTACTTATTTATTTGAGTCTAATCTATTGGGAACTATTTCACACTATTTATATAAAGTTTCTTTTTTCATCCTAAATTGATTGAATCTATGCACTAATAATATGAAGTTCCAAAATTCATGGGGGATCTAAAATTTAATCAAGGGGGTGGTCTTGTGTTGTCTGTACTTATACATTTCCTTTTAATATTTTATTTCCATGCATCTTAATTCTACATTTCTTTATTTTTTTGTAAATAAACTCATATTATTTGTAATGGATCATAATTAAGTTGACACACCCTTAAACTATCATGAATGGGAGGCTTCCATGTCACTCACCTTGCAAAACAAGAAGCTCTACAAGATAACTATAGGTATGCAAATTGAACCAGATACAAATAAAAAATGGGTTGACATGTGTGATGAAACCTTTGGTTTTCTATGCCTTTCTATGTCACCATATCTTCACGTTCACATTAAATCAACAAAAACACCCAAGGAAGTATGGGATACCCTAGGGAAACTCTTTGGTAATTTGGATGAGATGAGAGGGAATGATCTAGAAAATCAGTTTATTTGTCTTAGCCCTAGATATTTTGACACACTTTAGGATTAATTCAACAGATTCAAATCATTGAGATTGCAACTAAAAGAATTTAGAATTGATAAAAAGGATTCACAAATTATAATTTCCATCCTAAAAAAACTTGGACCTGACTATTTTGCTTTCACCCTACTTTCCATGCAACCAAGATATCACTTGGTACTTTAGGGACTATGCCCTCATTTGATGAGTTTGTTTTTGAATTGACTTAGGAATAAGATAAAATAATTTAGATGGGACCATACATCAAAAAAATTTCAATATAGAATAAATAGAACACCAAGGATCATGAGATCAAGAAGGGTCAACCCACCACCAAACCAAACTTTGACACTTCCTCTTCTAGTGTCAAATCCAAAAAAGAGAGGATCAAATTTGGGTATTACATGAGAAAACATGATGAAATTAAGTGTTTTAAGAAGCATATTGATCACCTCATAAGTCTTATTGATAAGAATAACATTGGTGTTCCTAAGTCTATCAAACCTCTAAATCAACCCATGAATCCAAGGAAAATGACAATGGAAAAACAAAAGGGAAGGAATTTAATAAAGAGAGAAAAAAAGGGTGAGCTCTATTTATACTAGTACCTCTATATCCTACATGGGTTATTGATTCTAGTGCATCCCATCATATGGATTCTTCACACGTAGAGTTTACTTCCTTGGAGCCATGTGACATGTCTTCTATTCTACTAGATGATGATACTCATACACATATTTTTGGGAGAGGGTCTATTGACATGAGTGGTGGAACATTTAATAATGTTATAATTATTCCTTCACTATTAACTAATCTCCTATCAGTCTATCAAATTACTCATCTTGGTTATGGCACGTGAGTTGAGTTCATCTAGACTTAGTGTATGTCAGAGAATTGCATAGTGATAATATCATTCAAATGGGTTTAGTTGATCATGAGACATATATATTATTTCTATCACTTTGTCCCTATTTTAGATTCTTCATCAATTTCACCTATAATTGATAACACTTTAGATCTTGAGAATATTTCTAATGTTGATGAATTCTCTTCTATCACATATGAGTATAGTAGTGATGGGGATGTAATTTCACCATATCTTTGACACCTTTCATGTCTTGAGGATTTATTTATGGACCCACCTACTTATATTCCACCATAAACTTTTCAAGGAGAAAAAACTTTGATTCAAGACACATCAGACATTGGTTAGTCTTTTACACAGTTGCAGGACCTTCCATACTCCTTTGCTTTTGCTTTAGATATACCATCACTTCATGAAGTAGTTGTGATTTATAATTTGCATGAGGAGTATATTTATTTGTGGGAAACACACCTTAGTTAGAGATCCATTAGATACTTGGTAGATTCATTCACTTTATCATGGTTATTAACTCTTCACTACATCTAATTTTGATCCATAGTCACTCTAGGAAGATAATTTGTAGGATATAGGGTGTCTACAAGTAGTTTTAGCTTTAAGTGGGTCTTTCTAGTCCTATTTTCTCTTCTTTATATCTATTTTAGGGGGAGTGTTTTTCCCGCTGGGTTTTTTCCTTTTACTCTACTTTTTGAGAGATTGTTTTGTATTTGGGTACCTTATCAGACCTAGTTGTCAGGACCTAGTTTCTTTATGTCCAGTTAAGCTATGCTTAAGTGGGTGTGTTAATTTATTACATTAAGTATAACTTTAGTTAGCATCTAGTTATACATGCAAGTGCTATTAGTGTCATACTTCACAAAGATTAAGCCTAGTTAGGTTTAGTATAGGTGATGTTAATTGTGAGTTAATGCATTAGTTAAGTCCACTTAACACAAATGGATTTGCTTATGTTTACACTCATCCTATCCATTCAATATAAGTTGAACAAATGTTATTTATAAGTTCATATTTTTAATGTAGAGATTTTGGTGTATTTCTAGATAAACATTCATAAAGTTCAAATCTCTTGATCTTAAACATGTTTAAAACTGTTTAAACTTTAGTATTACATATCATTGAAATTTCAAAGTTGTGATGCATCATGATAAATATCCATAAATTTCAAATATTTGGTTATTAAACATGTTCAAAACCACTTAAGCTTTAGTATTACATAATATTTAAATTTCATAGTTTCAATGCACCATGATAAATATGCATAAAGTTAGAATCTTTGAATCTTAAACACAATAAAAAATGATCAAGATTCAATATTATATATCTTTTAATTTTTAAATATGTGATTTATTATGATAAATAGACATAAATTTTGAATCTTTGGATCTTAAATATGTTCAAAACCGCTTAAGATTTGGTATTACATATCATTCAAATTTTAAATTTGTGATACATCATGAGAAACACACATAAAGTTTAAATCTTTATATCTTAAACACATTTAAAATTGCTTAAGCTTTAGTCTTACATATCATTCAAATTCAAAATTTGTGATGTATTATGATAAATGTTCATATAGTTCCAATCTTTGGATCTTAAACACATTCAAAACTGCTTCAGCTTCAATAATACATATAATTCAAATTTTAAAATTATGATGCATCATAAAAAATATGCAAAAATTTGAATATTTACATATTAAGTAAATTCAAAATTGGTTAAACTTTTATATTACATATCATTCAAATTTTAAAGTTATGATGCATCATGAGAAACATGTATAAAGTTTGAATCTTTGGATCTTAAGTACATTCAAAATGGCTTACACTTCAATATTACATATCATTCAAATTTCAAAGTTATAATACATCACAAAAAACATTCATAAAGTTCAAATATTTGGATCTTAAACATATTCAAAATGCTTAAGCTTTTATATTACATATCATTCAAATTTCAAAATTACAATTCATTATGAGAAATGCAAATAAAGTTTAAATCTTTGGATCTTAAATAGGTTCAAAATTGCTCATGCTTTAGCATTATATATCATTTAGATTTCAAAGTTGTGATTTATCATGAAAAATTTCCATAAAGTTCAAATATTTAGATCTTAAACAATTTCAAAACCACTTAAACTTTGATAGAACATATCATTCAAATTTTAAAGTTTCCATGCAGATAAATGCACATAATGTTTGAATATATGGATCTTAAACATGTTCAAAACTGCTTAAGATTTTTTATTACATATTCAAATTTGAAAATTGTAATACATCATAAAAAACATGCATAAAGTTCAATTTTTTAGATCTTAAACACATTTAAAACTACTTAAGCTTTGGTATTACATATAATTCAAATTTTAAAGTTGTGATGCATCATGAGAAATGTGCATAAAGTTAGAATGTTTAGATCTTAAACATGTTTAAAGCCACTTATGGTACTTTATTACATATAATTCAAATTTCAAAGTTTCAATTCATCATGAGAAAAGTGCATAAAGTTTAAATCTTTGGATCTTAAACATGTTAAAAATTGCTTAAGCTTTGGTATTACATATCATTCAAATTTCAAAATTGCAATGCATAATGAAAAATTTAGATAAAATTGAAATATTTGGATCTTAAACACATTCAAAACTGATTAAAATTTAGTATTAGATATCATTCAAAATTTAAATTTGTGATATATCATGAAAAATGTACATAAATTTCAAATCTTTGGATCTTAAACATGTTCAAAATGGATTAAGATTCGGTATTACATAGCATTCAAATTTCAAAGTTTTAATGTATCAAGAGAAATGTTCATAAAGTTTGAATTTATAAATCTTAAAAACATTCCAAGCTGATTAAGACTATGTATTTCATATCATTTAAATTTCAAAGTTGAGATACATCATGAGAATCAAGCATAAAATGAATCTATGGATCTTAACACCTTCAAAACTGATTGTGCTTCGATATTACATACCATTCAAAATTCAAAGTTGATATACATTATGAGAAATGTCTATAAATTTCAAATATTTGGATCTTAAATACATTCAAAACCACTTAAGCTTATGTATTACATATCATTCAAATTTCAAATTTGTAATGCATCATGAGAAATGTAGTCATATAAAATGCAAAAATTGGTAAGTTGAGTGTGGCTTGTGACACCCAACTCATAGGTCCCTCTTGCTTGCTATCATGACCCTCATAGGCATATTTTCAGTAATTTTCAGTCATCTATAGCTTTTTAAAATTAATCTTAGCTAAACCAAAATACTCTTTCCATAACTGATCCACCCCCCCAAGTCACGTCAGCTCAAGACAATAGTTCCACACTTGGACTATAGCACCAATGCCACTCGTATCTTCTTTTAGTGATCATATCCAAGTACATTTTTGTCCCTAATGGTCAATTTATTATAATTCCCCATACTTCTCCTTGTCAACTTAATGTGAGCACATTCAACCCATAGCCAATAAATCCCTATAAAATCCCATTCAAAGATCATTTGGAAAGGGTTGGAAATTATCACTAAGCAAGCAAGACTACTCAGATATTCTTCCTTATTCTCTATATACATCTAGACAATACACTTAAAAGATTATTAAAATCCTTACACCAATCCTTAGCCACATCAAGCACATCTAATTTAGTATTTTTCATATTCATACACTCTATTGCACAAAACACATGAAGTGGGAGAACTACATATGGCTTGGTCCTTCTTCAGAGTATTGGTATGTAGGCAGCGTACCCATACAAGGGGTGTGGATACATGTTTAATGAATTTTACACACCTTAACCCCCCTTATTTATTAAAATTGGTCAAAACAGAATGGAGGATAGGGTTTGAAGATAAAATATGCTCTACAGGGTCACATAGGTATTATGAACAAAACCTAGAAAGCTTAGATCTCCTAGACAGTAGTGGCCGAGTTGGACTATAACATTAATGCCACTCCTATCAAATTTTTATGCTCATATCCAATCATAAAATGAAGGTTAAATCTTAGTTTACAATAGTTTCGCATTCTTGCACATTGAATCCCAAACCCTATCTTAGCTGTATTAGTTAGTTTTTAACTACATCTTATTTTTTCCCTCTTATTACTATTTTTAGAAAGGAAAAATTGAAATCTAATTTACACAAATAATTAGCTTAATTATTGCATATTTATTTACTAATTTTACTACTTAGACCCTTTAACCAAATTAGGAATAATACACAAATATTTCCAAATAGGTTAAATAAAAAAACATGCATAAAGTTTGAATCTTTAGATCTTAAACATGTTCAAAAACACTTAAGCTTCAGTATTACATATCATTCAAATTTCAAAGTTGTGATACATCATGAGAAATGTTCATAAATTTTAAATCTTTGAATCTTAAAAAAATTCAAAACTTCTTAAGCTTTGATATTACATATCATTCAAATTTGAAGGGTGTGGTACATCATTAAAAATGTATATAAAGTTTGAATATTTGGATCTTAAACACATTCAAAACCATATAAGCTTCAATATTACATATAATTCAAATTTCAATGCTGTGATGCATTATGATAAATTCACATAAAGTTTAAATATTTGGATCTTAAACATGTTCAAAACCAATTAAGATTCAATATTACATATCATTTAAATTTTGAAGTTAAGATGCATGATGGGAAATATGCATAAAGTTTGAATAGTTAGATATTAAGCACATTCAAAACCACTTAAGCTTCAGTATTACATGTCATTAAATATTAAAATTTATGATGAACTATGAGAAATATGCATAAATTTTGAATCTTTGGATCCTAATCATGATCAAAACCTCTTAAGCTTTAGTATTACATATCATTCAAATTTCAAAGTTGTGATGTGTAGTCATATAAATTTAAAATATTAGTAACTTGAGCATGGATAATGACACCCAACCCATAGGTCCCTCTTACTTGCTCTCATAACCCTCATAGGTTTATTTTCACTGATTCTTAGTCATCTGTAGTCTTTCAAACCTAATCCTAGCTGAGTAAGGATCCTTTTTTCATGACCAATCCATCCCCCTAGGTCTCATTTTCCTAGTACAATAGCACCAAACTAGGACAATACCACTAATGTCACTCCCATCTTCTTTTGGCACTATTGTCCAAGCTCATTTCTATCCCCAATGGTCAGTTTTATCTAGTTCCCCATCATTTTCCTTATCAGCCTAATGCAAGCAAATTCAATCCATGACCAATAGATCCCTGTAAAGTCCCATTCAAATATGATTTAAAAAGGGTTAGAAAATATTATCAAGAAAGAAAGAATACAATTGAAACCACTTAGACAATCTTCCCTATTATTTGTATACAACCATCTCATATAGTCCTAAGCACATCTAAATCTCCACATCGATCCCTAACCACTTCAAGCACATCTAGTTTAGAATTTCTTACATTCTCATATAATAATTGCACCAAGTACTTTCAAAGTAAGAACTACATATGGCTTGATCCCTCTTTGGAGTATTGGTATGTAGGCAGTGTGCCCACCAATGGGGTGTGAAGTATGTCTAGTGCATCCTACACACACTAAGCCCTTTTTCCCTATTTTCTAAAGTTTTATTCAAGTACATTGAAGGCATAAAATTGAAGAAAATCCACACTATAGAGAGCACTATTGATATCAAGGCTACACAAATTCAAAGATAGTATCACATAGACCTACTGAATAAAACCCAAAAAGCTTAGATCCTCAAGACAATAGTGTCATACAAGGACTACAGTGTCAGTGCCACTCCTATCCACTTTTGATGCTCTTTTACAATTAGAAAATGAAAGCTAGAATCCTATTTTTGATAGTGTCTTAGGCCCGCACAGTGAATATCAGACCCTGTCTCAATCGAATTAGCACAATTTAAGATAAGTCTTATTTTCTCCCTCTTATTACTAATTTTATAAAATCTCTAATTAAAAATAAATTTCCTAAATCAATAGGTTATTTATTGCATATTATTTATCAATCTAAAACCTTTAAATAAATTATGAATAAAACCCTAATATTACCAAAAAATTTAAATCATTTGGCGAACCTGACTTACTTAATTTATGCACAAAAACCCTAGAAACCCTAGTGTAAAATTCCTATTGATTTTATAATAAATTTTTGAATTTTAATTGAATTTTTAAATTAGAAATTCATTTCAAATTTTTAAAATTTAGTAGTGAAGTTTAAAATAATTTTCTTTCAAACCCTAGTTACCCATACTAGGTCCCAATATTTTCCAACATTTTTTTGAATTTTTACTAGTATATTAAAATAAAAAAATCCTTTCAAAATTTAAAATTCAATAGTTATTTCAAAAAAAATATTTTTCTCAAAACCCTAGTTACACCTACTAGGTCTTGTTAAATCACTAATTTTTTGAAAATTTAGTTGTATATTTAAATCATAAATCCAAATTCATTTTCAAAATTTCATAGTAATTTATAAAAATTATCATATTTCAAATCCTAACTACATATAATAGGTCCTATTGCTTCTTTAGATATCACCTTACATGTTTGTGAGCTTCGTATCCTTTTTATGAAATTTTTAGTTAACTATTTTTAGGACTTTACATTTCTTATATTCAGTATTTATTTATTTTTCACTTTACCTATTAAATTTTTTTCAAAAAATTCAATAAAATTTTAGCTTGTTTTCCTACCTTAACAATGGCCCAATATACCAATTTTGATGAAACTGAGAAGAGGGAACTTCAAGAACTATTAACTAAACACCCTAACAAGCAAGATGACATGATTAAAATACTATAGGAATAATAACATAGAGTGAACAATAGTCAATCTTCTCAAACCATATATAAACCAATTGTAAATGATACTACAAGGGAAACTATGTCTCAATAACCGCCTATAACAACCCAACCTACCTCTATGTCACCAACTATAGTTAGTAGATCCCTATATTCTAATGTAACAATTCTTGTGTAAGAGGTAATATATTTTCAATCTAAGGTGATAAATATTGAGAAAGGTGCCATTGGATCTACAAATGCTTTGGATTCTTTTGCTCTTCTACATACAACATTGGCACATCACATTGCTTCTACACTATTACCACAATATTTTGTTGAACCCAAGCTTACTCTATATGATGGCAAGGGTGATCTAAAGACACATTTGAGAGATTTTCATGCAACATACTTGGACTACGTACCCAATGACTAGTTACTTATCAATATATTTCCATGAAGCCTAAATGTTTATGCTTTACAATGGTTTTACAATTTACTGAATCAATCAGTTAATGCATTCAATTATTTATCTGACATATTCCTAGGTTATTTTAGTATTAACATTAGTGATAAGATTTCATATGCTCAAGCTGCATAATAGAAAAAAAGGTCAAATGAGCATCTCAAATATTATTTTCTATGATATAAGACTATTTTAGCTAAGATGACTAGCCCTATGGCCGATCAAGAGTTACAATATCTCTTCAAACAAAGTCTCTTACTAGATTTGCATGAATCAATTATGTTCAAAATATTCTCTTCTTTCACTTAATTTTGGCATACACTAAAGGAAAGATAATTCAAGTTAATTTTTATTGGAAAAATCAAGTACACAAGTATCTCAGACATAATAAACAAGAATAACAACAATGTCCCATACAAAGTAAAGGTCAATGATAATAAGAGTCAGAATCAACCTATAATTAATGTAGCTTCAGATCCCCCTTAGTGATTGGTTTTATCAAAACCTCCTTAGTAAACCTTCACTATATCTACCATTTTGTCTAGCTAGAGTTTTACAGTAGCTATTGGATTATAACATCATATCTCTCCCTCCTATTTGAGAAGTTGATCCAATAAAGCATCTTCTATGGGGTTATGATCAACATGAATTTTGTAAATTTTGTAGGGCACCAAGCCATACAACAAATAGATGCATCAATTTGAGACATAAGATGCATGATTTAATAGATGGTAATCATATTAATCTTGGCACTTTAGTTAAGATTCCTTAGGAAAAACAAATATAGGATAAAACATTGACAATCTTTTCAAATCCTTTTCCACAACATTCCAAACAAGAGACAAGGGACACATCTGGGGTTCACCATGCATATCATGCACATACACCACTAGATTCATACAAGGCACCTTTAGTTGAGACACATCCTTTGAGCAACATGATTGGTTTATACAATTCTAGAGTTCCAACTAGACCTTCCATCTCCTTCTCAAATTAGGAGATCATCAAAGATGATTTAGATTATCATGCACTCTTTATCAAAGCTTACATTCATAATCATACTATTTATAGTGTTCTTGTCGATAATGGATCTATTGTAAACATGTTTACTATAATTTTTTTGTAGCATTTGGGATATTTAGAGTAGAATATTACTTTGATGGACATAATTATCAGTAGATTCAATGGGCACATATAAAGTTCATTGGGTGAGATTGTACTTCTTTTACAGGTTGGTCCAACACACATGGCCACACCATTCATTATTTTTCCTACAAGATTTTTTTATATGTTACTTGGCTGACCATAGATTCAAAAACTTTGAGAAGTACCTTCTACAGTTCACAGATGCATGAAATTCACTCACACTAATCAAGTTATTATAGTTGGTGGATTTATATATGAGTTACCACTCCCCACTTCCAAGCCATTTTATAAAATACAATCACTAATTTTAGTTTATCTTCTAGTTCCAATTTATCCACCAATTATAGTTCTTCCTCTAGTTCTAATTTAGACATAGTTGAAGAATCCATCACTAACATATAAAGTTCATACACCTCCACAATTTTAGGATTCTAGATAGTTTCCAGCTATAATGTCCACACCCAAGATAGTATCATTGAAATCTCATGCATCTACTCATAGATCACATGTTCAAATAGCTTATCTTACTACCATATGGGTCCCTCAAATCTCTACAATTGTATCCACTTCTCAAAAACATAAGGGGACCCCACACTCAGTTTATACTTTAGAGATTTCAGAGAATTTATACCATATACAGCTCTCAGAGCCATAGTCTTAGCATTTCCATCATTTTTCATGATCACACATGATTCCTATATTTTATATAGGACACCATGATAGGGAGTCTCCCATGAGACTCATCGGTTAGTATCATCCTTTCCTAGATTGTCTGTACATAGTTTATTATGCTTACTTTTACATAGTTCAAATATTTCAAAAATTCAAAAATAATTTAACATTTCAAAACATAACAACATTCAAATATATAAAAAATAATAAAAACACTTCAACTATATGAATCATCCATGCCTTAAATTTCTATTATTATGCTCACCTTGCACTTACTATTATATGTTTATTTTTTGTCAATTTATCTACATTAATATGCTTCACTTGATCTTCTTTGAGTGTGTATAGTAACATCTAGCTCTATGATTGCTTCACTCCACCCATGTATGGGGTATTCTACTTCCACATTCGAGACATACATTGGTATACATACCCACTAGAGGCATCCTCTACATTACTACACCATCTAGGTTATGTCATTCTTAAATGACACACTCTAGTTATCATGTTGATGTACATTATTTACTAGATTATAGAGATTATTCTATTGATACTCACTAGTATATAAAACTTGTGTATTTTTTAGCATATACCTAGTCTTGTACTAGTATATCTTGCATACATTCACTTCTTACTTTGATTAGTTAGATGCATTTATAATTATAGTTTCTTACATGCTTTATTTGCTTGCTTAGCATTACCTTGATGTGATTGTATTTTATCAGTTCTTATTTATCTCTTGTATGTGCCTTAGGATATTCACTAATATTCTTTGCTTCTATTCATGTGTGTGCCTTAGGACATTTGACAATGTCCTTTATTCATACTCTATGTGATTTTGGCTTCCATGACAACTTGCTTATTTCAACTGTATGTGTATGTGGCATTTGACCATGATTTGTATGTTTATTTCTATTTTGGGTGACATGTGCCCATATCCCTTGTTTTCTTAGCCCCTTGGTCACTCTTGTATGCTTCGTGATTCTTGCCTTATGTGTTTTTTGCTTGATTGCTTTCAATTGTTTACAATTCCATGATTCATATCATGCATTATTAATGTTTTCTTGGATGCCATGATGGACATCATGCTCCATCCCTCCAACTAACAATTAACAACTAATCAGACTTTAAATTATAGTTCAGTAAATTATACATGTTATTGTATTTTAAAATCTATCTAGGGATACCCTGATTGATATAATAATCTCTCATAATAAATCATGCCATATCTTACCAATTATTATTACTATATCATATATTTTACATCATAACACACTTTTAGGGGTCTTTCTTCTAAGGGTAGACATTACAGGGTCTCCATTCCTACCTTAATAAGAGGGGGAAATAAATAGGGTTTTTGTCACAGAGATCAAAGCTTCTAATAGTTGAAAAAAAATGTTTAAAATACCCAAAACATCGAGTAGACATCAAACTAGTTAGAACAGACCAAATATATAGTCAAGAATCTAGAGCAGTTATCAAATTTGGTGTAGGAAACAACACCGATACTAGACTATAGTCCTAGTGGTGCTACTATCCATTTTCAACACTCCTATCCAAATAATAGAAGAACCAATATTTCTAGAAATAGATAGAAATATAAGTTTAGTTATAGTTTTGTCAGCTATAGTTTAGGCCAAAATAAATATTCTTAGTGTAATTTTCTTAGAGAATCTAGATTTAGGGGGTATCATGTATGGCATGATGGATTTTGCTTCCAATTTTAGATAGGGAACTTGGTACATCTTCTAGATCAAAATCCATGTGCTAGACACCAATGATTGGGGGCAATGTGTATGGTACATTTGTTTTCTTTCTTTCTAAGTTTAGCATTAACTAGGCATTCTTAGCAGTTGCATGTCTTACTCCATCTAAATATGATTGTCATCATTTTGGTTTGGATTTCATACAAGCCTAATTATGAGTTCCCAAGTTCTTGAGTTCTTAAGTGGCTTCAACATAAGCTATATTCTTAGTTTTAGAGTGGCTTTCATATAAGCCTAATCTCTATTCTTTAGAATGGCCAAGAGTGTCCTAGTTTCTAGCATACATTTAGTTATCTATGCCAACATTGTTAGATCATAGTACATTCATAGGTTTTAAGAACCATCTCATAGGACACACATTCCATACTAGTATGAATTTATAGCTTCACTTGATGGGGCATTGATGGAGCTAAAAGACTAGCTAGCCCTTGTATTCTTGAGCCACTTATTTAGAGGGATTAGACACATAGTCTAGACATCAATCAACACATGCAAGATCATCTATCTTTACTTAGTAGGTGATGATGGAGCTAAAGGGCTAGCCTTTACATTCTTAAGCCACTTCTAGGGAATTGAGCACTCAAATCCGTTCATGATATTACTCTTGGTATAACACCTATCTAGTATTACTCATCATCACTTAGAATCATAATAGGTTTTGTATTGGTTTATGTACCTAGGGAGGCATATTAATTCCTTTCTATTATTTTCTCTCTAACCCATCTTTATACGTTCTTATTTTAGATATAGTGTATCTCATAAGAACTGATCTACTCTTTGTTTTCACTTATAAATTAACACTTCATAGTGTTATCTCTCTATGCACACCCAAAATCACACAACTTTATGAGCTTCACCCTTGTAGGTAAGTTTATGTATGATTTATATTTTTCCTTTATCTTAGTATTTCACTTTGATACATCACTTAAATAAATAGGGAAAAATTATAGTCATATAAAATATAAAAAATGGTAACTTGAGCATGGCTAATGACACCCAACCCATAGTCCTTATTGCTTTCTCTCATGACCCTCATAGACTTGTTTTCATTGATTCCTAGTCATTCATAGTCTTTTGGACCTGATCTTAGCTGAGTCAAGACCCTATTTTCATGATCAATCCACCCCCCCAAGTCCTATCTACCTAGGACAATAGAACCACTCTAGGACAATAGGGCTAATGCCACTCCTACATGTTTTTATTTCTATTATCCAAGCCTATTTTTGGCCCCAATGGTCAATTTATTCTAGTTCCCCATCCTTCTCCTTATCGACCTAACATGAACAAATTCAATCCATGATTAATAGATCCCTATAAAATCCCATTCAAAGATCATTTGGAAAGGGTTGGCAAATATTATCAAGCAAACAAGAATATAATTGAAACTACTCAAGTAATCTTTCCTATTCTCTGCATACAACCATTTAGTACAGTCTTAAGCACATCTAAATCATAGTAGCAGTCCCTAGCCATCTCAAACACATCTAGTTTAGCATTTATTTTATTCTCATATCAAAACTAAACTAATTACTTTCAAAGAGAGAATTACATATGTCTTTATCCCTCTTTAAAGTATTGGTATGTAGGTAGCATTCCCACACATGGGGTGTGAAGCATGTCCAGTTCATCTTACACATACTAACCCCTTTTTTTCCCTATTTACCAAAGTTTTATTCACGTAAATTGAAGGCATAGAAATTAAGAAATTAAACTCTACAAGGAGAACTAATGACAACAAGGCTTCATAAATTTAGAGGTAGTGTCACACAAACCTACTGAACAAAACCTAGAAAGCTTAGATCCTTATGACAATATCACTGGATAAGGACTAGAATACCAATGCCACTCCTATTTACTTTCAATGTTCCTATCCAATAAAAAAATGGAATATAAAATCCTATTTATGATAGTGTTTTAGGCTTACATAGTGAATATCAGACCTTGTCTCAGTCAGATTAGCATAGTTTAAGCTAAGTCTTATTTTATACCTCTAATTGCTATTTTTAGAAAATCTCTAATTACAAATAAATTTCAAAAATCTATAGGTTATTAATTTCATATTATTTATTGAATTATCAATCCAATCCTTTAACTGAATTAAGAATAAAACCTCAATATTCCCAAAAAAATTCAATCATGATGCATCATGAGAAATGCACATAAAATTTGAATATTTATATCTTAAACATGATCAAAACTGCTTGAGCTTCAGTATTACATATAATTTATTTTTAAAATTTGTGATGCATTATAAGAAATGAAGATAAAGTTTGAATATTTATATCTTAAACACCTTCAAAAGCACTTAAGCTTTAGTATTACATATCATTCAAATTTTTAAGATGTTATGCATCATGATAAATGCGTATAAAGTTTAAATCTTTGGATCTTAAATACCTTAAAAAATGCATAAGCTTTGGTAATATTACATATCCTTCAAACTTTAAATTTGCAATGTATCATGATAAATATGCATAAATTTATAATAGTTGGATCTCAAACATGTTCAAAACCATTTAAGATTTGGTATTAAATATCATTCAAATTTCAAATTTTCAATGCATCATGAGAAAATCAAAATGAATTTTAAATATTTAGATCATAAACATGTTCAAAATCACTTAAGCTTTGGTAGTACATATAATTCAAATTTTAAAGTTGTAATGAATCATAAGAAATGTGCATAAAGATCAAATCTTTGGATATTAAACATGTTTAAAATAGTAGTCTTAAGCTTCGGTATTACATATCATTCAAATTTTAAAGTTGTGATGCATCATGAGAACTATGCATAAAAATCAAATCTTTGGTTCTTAAAAAAGTTCAAAACCATTAAAAATTCAGTATTACATATCATTTAAATTTTAAATTTGGGATGCCTCATAAAGAAATCAAATAAAGTTCAAATATTTATATCTTAAACACATTCAAAATTACTTTAGCTTCAATATTACATATCATTCAATTTAAAAATTTGTAATGAATTTTGAGAAATGTGCATAAATTTTGAATCTGTAGATTTTAAACACATTAAAAAATGATTAAAATTTGGTATTACATATTATTCAAATTTCAAAGTTGTAATGCATTAAGAGAAACATGACTAAATTTCAAATCATTGGATCTTAAACATATTCAAAACTACTTAAGCTTTAGTATTACATATCATTCAAATTTCAAAGTTATGATACATAACAAGAAATGTGTATAAAGTTTGAATCTTTAGAATTTAAAAATGTTCAAAACCACTTAAACTTAGATATTATATATCATTCAAATTTTTTAGTTGGGATGGATCATGAGGAATGTACATAAATTTCAAATATTTGGATCTTAAACATGTTCAAAACCATTTATTCTTTAATATTACATATCATTCAATTTCAAAGATGTGATGCATCATGAAAAAAATACATAAAGTTTGAATATTTGATCTTAAACACGTTCAATACAAGTTAACATTTGGTATTATATATCATTCAAATTTCAAATTTATGATGCATCATAAGAAACACGTATAGAGTTTGAATCTGTGAATTTTAAATATATTCAAAATAGTGCACATAAGCTTTAGTATTACATATCATTAAATTTCAATGTTTTGATGCATCATGATAAATGTGCGTAAATTTTAAATATTTAGATCTTAAACACATTAAAAACCACTTAATTTTTGGTATTACATATCATTTAATTTTTGAAGTTGTAATTTATAAAAAAATGTGTAAAAAGTTACATATCATTTCATCTTCATTATTACATATCATTCAAATTTTAAAGCTATGATGTATCATGAAAAACATGAATAAATTTTGAGTCTTTTAATATTAAACACATTCAAAACTACTTAAACTTCGGTATTACATATCATTAAAATTTCAAATTTGTGATGCATCAAGAGAAATATGAATAAATTTCAAATCTTTGGATCTTAAACACATTCAAAACTATTTATGTTTTGGTATTACATATTGTCCAAATTTCAAAGTTGTAATAATTCATAAAAAAAACAAAGTTAAAATATTTGGAACTTAAACACATTCAAAACCTCTTAAGCTTTGGTATTACATATCATTCAAATTTCAAAGTTATGTTGAATCATAAGAAACAATACATAATGCTCAAATATTTGGTTCTTATTCACATTCAAAACCACTTAAGATTTGGTATTACTTACCATTCAACTGTTAAAGTTGTGATGAATAATGAGAAATGTGCACAAAGTTTGAATCTTTGTACCTTAAACATGTTGAAAACCACTTAAGATTAAGTATTACATATGATTCAAATTTTAAATTTGTGATACATCATAAAAAATCTCATAAAGTTTGAATTTATGTATATTAAACACATTCAAAGCAATGTGCTTAAACTTCAGTATTACATATCATTTAAATTTGAGTATTCTAATGCATCATGAGAAATACACAGAGTTTGAATCTTTGTATCTTAGACACATTCAAAAACTTTAAACTTCGATATAATTATCATAAGAAATATGCATAAATTTTGAATCTTTTGATCTTAAACACATTCAAAACTGCCAAAGTATTAGTATTACATATCATTCAAGTTTTGAAGTTGTGGTGCATCATGAAAAACATGCATAAAGTTTGAATCTTTGGATCTTAAACATGTTCAGTACCACCTAAGCTTTGGTATTACATATCATTTAAATTTTAAAGTTACAATACCTTATATGTAATGCACATAAAGTTTGAATCTTTGAATCTTAAACATATTCAAAATAATTTTTTTAAGCTTCATTCTTACATATCACTCGATGTTCAAAGTTGTGATGTATCATGAGAAACATTCATAAAGTTTAAATCTTTAGATCTTAAACATGTTCAAATCCACTTAAACATCAATATTACATATCATTTAAATTTTCATGTTATGATGCATCATGAAAATGCACAAAGAGTTTAAATCTTTGGATCTTAAATAAATTTAAAATCACTTAGACATTGATATTACATATCATTCAAATTTTAAAGTTGTGATGCATCATGACAAATATTCATAAAGTTCAAATATTTAGATCTTAAATATGGTCAAAACTCTTTAAGTTACAGTATTATATATCATTCAAATTTTAAGTTTGTAATGCATTATGAGAAACATAGATAAAATTTAAATCTTTGGATCTTAAACACTTTCAAGACTACTTAAGCTTCAATATTACATATCATTCAAATTTAGAAGTTGCAATGCATCATGATAAACATGCATAAAGTTTAAATCATTTGTCCTTAAAGATGATCAAAAGCATTTAAACTCTGGTATTACATATCATTCAAATTTTAAAGTTATTCTACATCATGATAAACATGCATAAAGTTCAAATCATTAGATCTTAAATACATTCAAAACCCTACTTCGATATTACACATCATTCAAATTTTAGATTTTTGATGATTCATCATAAAAATATATAAAGTTTGAATTCTTGGATCTTAAACACATTTAAAATCTATTATCCTTCGATATTACATATCATTTAAATTTCAAGGTTATGATGAGTCATGATAAATATGCATAAAATTTGAATATTTAGATCTTAAACATGTTCAAAACCATTTAAACTTTGGTATTACATATCATTTAAATTTTAAAGTCATGATGTATCATGATAAATATGCATAAATTTTAAATCTTTGAATCTTAAACACATTCAAAACCTCTTAAGCATCAGTATTATATATCATTCAAATTTCAAAGTTATGATGCATAATGATAAATGTACATAAAGTTTGAATTTTTAAATCTTAAACACGTTTAAAAACACTTGAGATTCAATATTGCATATCATTCAAATTTTAAAGTTGTGATGCATTATGATAAACATGCACAAAGTTTGAAACTTTGCATATTAAACACATTTAAAACTACTTAAGCTTCAGTATTAAATATCATTCAAATTTCAAAGTTTTGATGCATCATGAGAAATGTGCATAACATTTTAATCTTTGTCTTTTAAACACATTCAAACCTGCTTAAGCTTTAATATTACATATAATTCAAATTTTAAAGTTATGATGCATCATGAAAAACATGCATAAAGTTTGAATCTTTAGATCTTAAAACCCTTTAAAACAACTTAAACTTTGGTAATACATATCCTTCAAATTTCAAAGTTTCTATTCATCAGGAGTAACGTGCATAAAATTCTAATATTGAGATCTTAGAAATGTTTAAAGATAGTTAATTTTTGGTAATTACATATTATTCAAATTCTAAATGTGTGATTCATCATGATACACATGAATAAATTTTCAATCATTGGATCTTATTATTACATATCATTCAAATTAAAAAATTATGATGCATCATGAGAAATGCACATAAATTTAAAACTTTTAGATCTTAAACATGTTCAATATAGTAGGCTTAAACATTGGTATTGCGTATCATTAAAACTTAAATGTTGTAATGTATCATAAAAAATGCACATAAAGTTTAAATCTTTGGATCTTAAACACCTTCAAAATTATTTAAATTTCGCTATTATATATCATTCAAATTTCAAAGTTGTGATGCATCATAAAAAATGTGCATAAAGTTAGAATATTTAGATTTTAAACACATTCAAAAATTCTTAAGATTTGGTATTACATATCATTAAAATTTTAAAATTGTAATACATCATGAGAAATATGTATAATGTTTGAATCTTTGGATCTTAAACATGTTCAATACTACTTAAGCTTTAGTATTACATATCATTCAAATTTAGAAGTTATGATGCATTATAAGAAATGTGAATTATCTTTGAATATTTGGATCTTAAACACATTAAAAATAATGTGTTTAAGCTTCAATATTATATATCATTAAGTTTTTAAAGTTGCGATGCATAATGGGAAATGTTCATAAAGTTTGAATCTTTAGATCTTAAACACTTTCAAAATTGATTAATCTTTACTATTGCATAGCATTCAAATTTAAATTTTTTGATGCATCATTAGAAATGAATATAAAGTTTGAATCTTTGGATCTCACATGTTCAAAACTACTTTAGCTTCAGTATTACATATCATTCAAATTTCAGAGTTATAATGCATAATGAGAAACGACAATAAGATTTGAATCTTTAGATTGTAAACTCAGTCCAAACCACTTAAACTCCTTGAATCTTTACATATCATTAAATTTTAAAGTTTGCAATGCATCATGATAAAAACATATAAATGTCAAATATTTAGATCTTAAACATGTTCAAAACTACTTAAGATTCGATAGTACATATCAATCAAATTTTAAAGTTATGATACATCATGAGAAACATGCATAAAGTTTGAATCTTTGGATCTTAAATACATTAAAAACTACTTAAGATTTGGTATTACATATCATTCAAATTGTAAGTATGTGATGTATCATGAAAAACACTAATAAAGTTGAAATTTTTGGATCTTAAATATTTTAAAACCTACTTAAGCTTTGGTATTTATATCATTCAAATTTCAAAGTTGTGATGCATCATTAGAAACACTCATAAAATTCAATGTTTTAAATCTTTAACACATTCAAAACTACTTAAGCATTGGTATTTTATATTATTCAAATTTCAAAGTTTTGATGCATTATAAGAAATACACATTAAATTCAATTATATGGATCTTAAACACATTCAAAACCACTTAAATTTTGGTATTATATATCACTAAAATTTCAAAGTTGTGATGTATTATAGTAAACACACATAAAGTTTGACTCTTTGTATCATAAACATGTTTAAAACAATATAATTTTTTCTATTACATATCATTTAAATTTCAAAGATGTGATACTTTAATAAAAATGTACATAAGGTTTGAATCTTTTGATCTTAAACACATTCAAAACCACTTAATCTTTAGTATTATATATCATTCAAATTTTAAAGTTGAGATGCATCATGATAAATGTGCATAAATTTTAAATATTTTGATCTTAAAGATGATCAAAATTGCGTAAAATTTGGTATTACATATCATTCAAATTTTAAAGTTATAATACATCATGATAAATTTAAATAAACTTAGAATCTTTGGATCTTAAACACGCTCAAAACTATTTAAGCTTCACTATTACATATCATTCAAATTTCAATATTGTGATGTATCATTTAGAATGTGCATAAAGTTTCAATCTTTAGATCTTAAACTTTTTCAAAACTATTTAAACTTTAGTATTATATATCATTTAAATTTCAAAGTTGTGATTCGTTATGACAAATGTGCATAAATTTTAAAACTTTGGATATTATTTTTTTTAAAAAATTGCTTAAGCTTTTTTATTACATATCATTCAAATTTTTAATTTGTGATGCATCATGAGAAATATGCATAAAGTTCAAATCTTTGGATCTTAAACACTTTCAAAACCACTTAAGCTTTTATATTACATATCATTAAAATTTTAAAGTTATGATGCATCATCACAAACATGTAAAAAACTTGAATATTTAGATCTTAAACACCTTTAAAACTACTTAAGTTTTAGTATTACATATCATTCAAATTTGAAAGTTGAGATGCATCATGAGAAACACACAAGTTTGAATCTTTTTAAACACTTTCAAAACCACTAAAGCTTCAATATTAAATATATTTCAAATTTAAAAATTATGATGCATCATGAAAATTGTGAATTTTTGAAAGTTAAATACACTCAAAATCACTTAAGCTTTGGTATTAAATATAATTTAAATTTCAAAGTTGTGATGCATCAGGAGAAATGCACATAAGATTTGAGTCTTTAGATATTAAACATATTCAAAATCACTTAAGCTTCAATATTATAAATCATTCAAATTTTGAAGTTGTGATTCATCATGAGAAACACACATAAAATTTAAATATTTGGATTCAAAATACTTTCAAAAATATTTAAGCTTTGGTATTACATATCATTCAAATTTAATAGTTGTAATGCATCATGAGACATATGTATAAAGCTTGAATATTTGGATCCTAAATGTTTAAAATGACTTAAGTTTCAGTATTACATATTCAAGTTTTTAAGTTGTGATGCATCATGATAAATGTGCATATAGTTAGAATTTTCGGTTCTTAAACACATTCAAAATTACATAAGATTTGGTGTTACATATCATTCAAATTTTAAAGTTGTGATGCATCATAATAAATGCACATAAAGTTCAAATCTTTAGATCTTAAATATGTTCAAAACTGTTTAATATTTAGTATTACATATCATTAATATTTTAAAGTTATGGTGCATTATAAGAAATGTACATAATATTTGAATCTTTGGATCTTAAACATGTTCAAAATCATATAAGCTTCACTATTACATATCATTTACATTTTAATGTTATGATGCATTGAGAAATGTGCATAAATTTTGAATCTTTAATATCTTATATACATTCAAAACCACTTAAGCTTTGGTATTAAATATCATTAAAGTTTCAAATTTGTGATGCATCATGAGATTTCATATCATTCAAATTTCAAATTTGTGATGTATCATAAGAATTTTGCATAAATTTTGAATCATTGGATCCTAAACACATTCAAGACCACTTAAGTTTTGATAATACATATCATCTAAATTTCAATGTTGTCATGCATCATGAGAAATGTGCATAAAGTTTGAATCTTTATATATTAAACACATTCAATATTGATTAATATTTGATATTACATAACATTTAAATTTCAAAGATGTGAATCATTATGTGAAATATCCATAAATTTTAAAATTTTGGATGTTAAACTTTTCAAAAACGGTTTAAGATTTAGTATTACATATCATTCAATTTTTAGAGATACAATTCATCATGATAAACACATTTGAATTTGGAATCTTTGGATCTTAAACTCTTTCAAAACTATTTAAACTTCAGTATTATATATCATTCATATTTTAGAGTTGTGATATTTTTTGATAAATGCATTTAAAGTTTGAGTCTTTAGATCTTAAACACCTTCAAAACTATTTAAAATTTAATATTACATATCATTTAAATTTTAAAGTTGTAGTGCATTATAAAAAATGTGCATAATGTTCAAATATTTTCATCTTAAATATGTTCAACATCGCTTAGACTTTGATATTATATATCATTCAAATTTCAAAGTTATGATGCATCATGATAAAGTTCATAAAATTGAATCTTTATATCTTAAAGACATTCAAAACTACTTAAGATTTAGTATTACATATCATTCAAATTTCAAAGTTGCAATTTATTAAGAGAAATGTACATAAATGCCAAATCCTTAAATCTTAAAGATGTTAAATACTACTTAAGTTTTGGAATTACATATCATCTAAATTTTAAAGTTGTGATGTATCATGAGAAACATACATAAAATTTGAATCTTTGGATCTTAAACATGTTCAAAACTATTTAACCTTCGGTATTACCTATCATTCAAGTTTATAAGTTGTGATGCATTGTGAGAAACATGTATAAAGTTAAAGTATTTGGATCTTAAACACATTAAAAACTACATAAACTTTGGTATTGCATATCATTCAAATTTGAAAGTTGTGATGCATCATGAAAAACATGATTAAATTTTAAGTCATTGGATTTTCAACACATTCAAAATCACTTAAGATTTAGTATTACATATTATTTAAATTTTAAATTTGTGATGCATCATAAGAAACATGCATAAAGTTTGAATCAACAGATTTTAAAGATGTGATGCATTATGAGAAATGGACATAGAGTTTAAACCTTTGGATCTAAAACATGTTTAAAACTTCTTAAGCTTCAGTATTACATATCATTTAAATTTCAAAATTGTGATGCATCATGATAAATGTGCATAAAGTTCAAATTTTTGGATCTCAAACATGTTTAAAACTATTTAAAATTCAGTATTACATATCATTCATATTTCAAAGTTAAAATGCATCATGAGAAATGCACATAAATTTTGAATCTTTGAATCTTAAACACCATCAAAATTGCTTAAGATTTCTATATTACATATCAATCAAATTTAAAAGCTAGGATGCATCATGAAAAATGTGCATACAGTTCAAATATTTAGATCTTAAACACGTTAAAAACTAGTTAATCTTTAGTATTACATATCATTCAAATTTCAAAGTTATGGTACATAATGAGAAATGCACATAAAGTTTGAATCATTACTTCTTAAACATATTCAAAACCACTTAACCTTTAGTATTACATATCATTAAAATTTAAAAGTTATGATGTATCATGAAAAATATACATAAATTTAAAATCTTTAGATCGTAAACACCTTCAAAAACATCTTAACCTCTAAAATTACATATAATTCAAATTTCAAAGTTGCAATGCATCACAAAAAATATGCATAAACTTCAAATATTTGAATTTTAAACATATTTAAAAATTCTTAAAATTTGATATTACATATCATTAAAATTTTAAATTTAAGATTCATTATGACAAATATGTATTAAAATAGAATCTTTAGATCCTAAACATGTTTAAAACCTCATAAGCTTAGGTATTACATATCACTCAATTATTAAATTTGTGATGCATCATAAGAAACATGCATAAAATTTTCTTGGGAATCAAACACAGAAAGCATCTAAAGATTGAGACAAGGTGACCCTTTATCCCCCATCTTTTTTGTAATTATGGCTGATTGCTTGGGGAGATATATTGGGGATTTGGTCCATAAAGGTTTATTTAAGGGTTTAAAACCTTCTTCCCATCCTCTTATTTGTTCTCATGGACAATTTGTTGATGATACTATCTTTATGGGGAACGCTGAAGTTAAGGAAGCAAGAAATTTGAAGCAAGCTATTAATTTATATTCTTCTACCTCTGGGCAATTGATTAACTAGAATAAAAGTGTAGTGTTATTTATTAACACCCCTATCCAGAGGCAAAATAAAATTGCAAAAATTATTGAATGTTCTATAGGATCTCTCCCTTCTTCTTACTTGGGTCTTCCTCTTGGTCTGAAAGTCCCTGATGCCTTCTGGGAGGACTTTATTAACAAGTTCACCAAGAAACTTGCAGGATGGAAAGGAAACCTTTTAAGTCAGGCAGGAAAGTTAACTCTTCTCAAAACTTGTCTTCAAAGCATACCTACTTATGCTTTAAGTCTATTCAGAATTCCTATTAAATTTGCAGAGTCTATTGAAAAAATTCAAAGAAATTTCCTATGGACTGGTATGGAGAAAAATTTTTTGGGACAATGTTTGCAAACCTTTCAAGGAAGGGGGACTAGGAATTAGGAAAATTATAAGTATGAATAAAGATATTTTAGCCAAATTGGGATGGAGAGTTTACCATGAAAACAAAGAGTGCAGTACTATATGGAAACATAAGTACCTCTTCAATGCTAAATCCATTTCTGAGTTCTTTTCTTATCCTGATGTAATTCATCCCTCTTCCATATGGGGGCCTGTTTAGGGGACAAAAAAACTTTAGAAAAAGGATGCTCCTGAAAATTTGGTAATGGACTTAAGGTGAAATTCTGGGATGATGTCTGGTTAAAAGATTATCCTTTGATGGAAAATTTTCAAGATAAGGATTTAGTTGATCAATGTAAGCAAAGATATGGTTTATTAGTTAGTCAGTATTGGCAAAATGATTCCTGAATAAATTTAACTGATGTTAATCAAGGCTTCAGCAACATCCAATTATCTCTAAATGTTATCTCTCTTTATCCCTACCTGGAGGATAAGATTATTTGGCATGATGATCCAAGTGGACAATTTAAAGTCTCTACTATCTTTACTTCAAAGGAAAAGGGTAATCAACCTTTGTGGTCTCAAGCCTGGATGAAGGGGCTTATTCCTAAAATTAATATCTTCTTTTAGACTCTACTTCAAAATAAAATCCTGACCCTTGACAATTTGCAGAAAATAGGAATAAATGTGGTTAACAAGTGTATTTTATGCAAAAATGGATATGAAGATAGAGACCATATGTTTTTGAACTGTTCCTACACTCAGTAAGTTTGGACTGAGATCCTTAAATTTTGGGGTATAACATGGGTACATCAAAAAAATGTGGATCTAGTTTTTAAAAGCTAGTATTGCGCCTCAAAGAATCTCGATGTTCATTTTTTCTAAAAATTAACACTTCCTCATACATGGTGGGGTATATGGAAAGAAAGAAATAATAGAATATTCAAAAGTAAAGAACTTCTAGGATGGGTGCTTGGTCAAAATATTATTAGAGCTATTAAGGAGAATTTTAAATCACAGATGGATCCTGATCAAACCTTTCAATTTGATAACCCCTTACGATCTGAAAGGCCTAATTTGAAAATTGATAATCCAAGATTGACTGTAAAATGGAATGCCCCTCCTACTAGATGGATCAAAGGCAATTTTGATGGAGCAGCTAAAGAGAATTCGAGAAAAGTGGGATGTGGAGGAATTCTGAGAGATCATGTGGGAAATGTAGTTGATTCTATTGCTATCCCAATTGGTAAGTCGAATAGTCATATTGCTAAAGCTACTGTAGCCCTTTACACCATTAAACTAGCTGTTGAGTTGGGATTTTCTAAATTATGGTTAGAAGGTGATTCTTTGAATATTGTAAACATCCTCAATAACAAAAACTCAATTTCATGGTCTATTGAGGCTACGGTGATGGAAATTAAAGCTTTAATTCTAAAGTTTGAAAAAGTGACCATATCCCATACATTTCGAGAAGCTAATGGGGTTGCTAACTGGATAGCTAATCATGCTATTCAAACGGGACATAAGGTGAGATGGCATGATGCATTAAATAAGCACGTTGATCTCAAAGCACTTATTAATTATGACACCATTCATTCTAAAGAGGAAAAGATCTGCCTGAATTAGTAATTTAATGATTCAGTGGAATGGCCTTACGATGGAAAGATTACTTTCATTAAACAGGTACATTCATGAGAATGTAATGTGGAGTTCGCATGTGACAACAAATGGGCAATTTCCATTTCACACAAAGAACATTTGGGTCCATTTTTTTGCCTTAAGTGTTTGGGTGTTGTTGGAATATTGTTTTCTTTACAAAATGAAGGGTGAACCGCGAAAGCAAGAGTCAAAAAATTGTGAAGACTGAAAGGATAGACATGATGTATGGAAGATTCTTTAGAAAGGGAAAGTGGTAAGTTATCTGGAGAGATTGCATGGATCTAAACCCCATATTATGATGACATTCTTCAAAAACTAGGTTGATGATAGGGTAACTCTCCATGGTGTTACTGTGACGCTTATAGAGGATTTCATTGCGGAGGTTACAGGGCTTCCCACAGGTGGCATTAAATTCTCCAAGCAGACTAGTATCTCTAATGCGGCATATAAATTTTTTTTGAAGATGGAGGCAGAGGAGAAGCAACTGAAAAAGAGTGGAGATTTTTTCAATTTGGAGCAAATAAAAGAAATATGGAGAGATGTTTTAAGCTACATTCATGAGTATTTTATCTTAGATGGTAGGAGTAAAAGTGTACATAAATTTCATTTTGTCTTTCTTAATCATTTTAGGCATAAAGACAGAATTTCCTTCCCTTTCTATTTACATTTTTCACTGCTCCAAAGTCTGTTTGCCTATAGAAAGAAAGAATCTAGACCTATTTTACATGGACTAATTCTTATCATAAAAGGCTTTTGCAAAAACAATGCCTTAGTTTTGACTCCTTATTCAGACAAAAATAAGGATTCACAGGGTAAAAGGAGTGGAAAAGTGAAGGGGAAAGAAAAAGTAAAATCTAAACCTTTTAGTTTTAAAAAACAAAATGTTGAAGAGGAATCTGAGTGGGAAAGTACATAAAGTTTTAAGAAGAATGTTGTGGAGGAAGAGGAAGGAATGGAAACTATGGATTTTAGTTCAAATCTGGAAGGTTATCAGGAAAATAAAGAAAAAAGTGAGAAAGAAAATGAAGGGGATAAAATTGAGAGTAATACAGAATAGAATAATTCTAATCATGAAGATAAACAAACTGTGCTGGGAGGAAGTGTTAAAGACACAAATATTGTACTTGAAGATCCAACTTTGATAAGAGAAAAGGAACATATGGCTCTGATTTCCAATCATCCTATGGAGATTAGGGAAAAAGAAAAAGATGATCATGACTAGCATGAAGACCCTACAGAGACAAAAGAGGAGAAATTGATGGAAATGGAGGACCAAACTGAAAAGGATGAGACCTCTCATTAGGAGAATGCAGATGATAATTATGATGCTAGGTAGAGGGACACTAAGATTTCTTTCATAAATTTAGCCAAATTCAAAGTTGATGCTATTCTCTAAGTTGATGCGTGGATGTATAAGGAAATTATGGAGCTGAAGAAGAAAGTAGAAATAATGCAACATAACTAGGAAGTTGATAGGATCAAAATTAATAATTTGGAGAAGCAAATGAGTGATATTCCAATTAAACTCAAGGATTAGGAGAATAATCTGAGAAGGCTCATCAAGGAAAGCAGAACGAAAATGGAGGAGGTTACTTCAAGCATATGTGCAGCTGCAGTTAACCTTGAAAAATGAGCTAAGAGGAAATAAAATCTTTGGAGGGGCCAAGTAAGAGGACCAGGCAGAGCTCGATGAAGAAAGCCATGCAAGAAGTTGCTACCTCAGCTGCAATATCCATACAGGATACTGCAATGATTGGAAATAAGACTGTGAAGATGATCCTAGAATTAGAAGACTAGGGTCTTCTTTGTTGCTATAGTTTTTGTTTTGGTCCTGTCTGTTGGATGTTATAACTGGTTCTAAAATTTGGTTATTAGTTTTAAGTCTTATTTTGAGTTTCTAAGTCTCTGTAAAACTTGTGTTCTTTTTCTCTTTTTTATGGGTTTGGTCTGTGGTTTCAGGGCCTTGTAAAACCTAATTTTATTGTTGATTTTCAATAAGTTTTAAGAATGTACTTCCTATTGGGTGTTATCGCTTCATCTTTCCTTCTCTATTAAAGGGTTTTGGGGTCCCTTCAAAACCTGCTTTTACCGTAATCTAAAACATGCATAAAATTTGAATCTTTGGATCTTAAATACATTCAAAATAGTGTAATTAAGCTTGAATATTTTATATCATTTAAATTTTAAAGTTGCAATACATCATGAGAAATGTGCATAAAGTTTAAATCTTTAGATTTTAAACATGTTCAAAGATGCTTATGCTTTAGTACTACATATCATGTAAATTTCAAAGTTGTGATGCATCATGACAAATATGCATAAATTTTGAATCTAATGATCCTATACATGTTCAAAAATCAAGGCTAGTATTGGATATTACATATCATTCAAAATTTAAAGTTATGATGCATCATGAGAAATGTGTAAAAAATTAGAATCTTTAGATATTAAACACATTCAAAATCACTTAAACTTTGATATTACATATAATTCAAATTTTAATGTTGTGATGTATCATGATAAGCATGCATAAATTTTGAATCTTTAAATCTTAAACATGTTTAAAATTGCTTAAGTTTTGGTATTACATATATTTCAAATTTCAAAGTTGTGATGCATTATGATAAATGTGCATAAAGTTTGAATCTTTGGATCTTAAATACCTTCAAAACTATTTAAGATTCGGTATTACATATCTTTAAACTTTCAAAGTTGTGATGCATCATGAGAAACATGTAGAAAATTTGAATCTTTGGATCTTAAACACTTTGATAACCACTTAAATTTCAGTATTACATATCATTGAAATTTTAAACTTGTGATGCATCATGAAAAAATGTGCATAAAATTTTAATCTTTGGATATTGAAGATGTTCAAAACCACTTAATCTTGAGTTTACATATCATTCAAATTTTAAATTTGTGATGCATCATAATAAATGTGCATAAAATTCAAATCTTTGAATCTTAAACATAATCAAAACAACTTAAACTTTTGGATTACATATTATTTAAATTTAAAAGTTACAATGCATCATTAAAAATATTCATAAAGTTTGAATCTTAAACACATTCATAAAAACTTAAGCTTGAGTATTACATATCATTCAAATTTCAAAGTTGTGATGTATCATGAGAAATGCACAAAAAGTGTGAATATTTAGATCTTAAACACCTTCAAAATCATTTAAGCTTTGATATTACATATCATTCAAATTTTAATGTTACATTAAATCATGAAAAATGCGTATAAAGTTGAAATCATTTTTTTTAAGCAACTTAAAAATTACTTAAGCTTCAGTGTTACATATCATTAAATTTTTAAAGTTGTGATGCATCATAAGAAATGCATATAAAGTTTGAATATTTGGATATTAAACACGTTCAAAACCACTTAAGCTTCAGTATTACATGTCATTCAAATTTAAAAGTTATGATGCATTATGTAAAATGTGCATTAAATTTGAATCTTTAGATCTTAAACATGTTCAAAGCCACACAATTTTTGGTATTATATATCATTCAAATTTCAATATTGTAATGCATCATGAAAAATATGCATAAATTTTAAATATTTAGATCTTAAACATATTCAAAATCAGTTAATCTTTGGTATTATATATCATTCAAATTTCAAAGTTATGATGCATCATGAAAAATTCATATAAAGTTTGAATCTTTAGATCATAGACATGTTCAAAATATTTTAAGCCTTGGTATTGCATATCATTCAAATTTCAAAGTTGCGATGCATCATGACAAATGTACATAAAATTAGAATCTTTGGATCTTAAACACATTTAAAATAATGTGTTTAAGCTTCAATATTACATATAATTTAAATTTTAAAATTGTGATGCATCATGAGAAATTCACATAAATTTTAAATCTTTGGATCTTAAACACATTTAAAACCTCTTAAGCTTTGGTATTACATATCATTCAAATTTTCTATTCTTGATGCATCATGAAAAATGCACATGAAATTGAAATCTTTGGATCTTAAACACATTCAAAAGTTCTTAAGATTTGGTATCTCATATTTAAATTTCAAATTTGTGATATATTATGATAAATTTACATAAAGTTAAAATCATTAGATATTAAATAAATTTATAACCATTTAAGCTTCATTATTACATATCATTCAAATTTCAAAGTTGTGATGCATCATTATAAGTTTTTATAAAGATCAAATTTTTGGATCTTAAACACATTCAAAACTGCTTAAACATTGATATTACATATAATTCAAATTTCAAAGCTATGATGCATCATGATAAACATGCATAAATTTTGAATCTTTGGATCTTAAATATGTTTAAAACCACTTAAGCTTCGGTATTACATATCATTAAAATTTTAAAGCTTTGATACATCATGAAAAACATGCATAAATTTATAATTTTTAGATCTTAAACATGTTAAACAAATATAAGCTTTAGTACTGCATATCATTCAAGTTTTAAAGTTACAATGTATCATGAGAAATGTGCATAAAGTTTTAATCTTTGGGTCTTAAACATCTTCAAAACCACTTAAAATTCAATATTACATATCATTCAAAATTTAATGTTGTGATACATGAAGAAAAATGCAAATAAAATTTGAATCTTTGGATCTTAAACATGTTCAAAACCACTAAAACTTTAGTATTACATATCATTCAAATTTCAAAGTTGTGGTGTATTATGAGAAACACATATAAAGTTTGAATATTTGGATTTTAAATATGTTTAAAAATGCTTAAGCTTTAGTATTACATATCATTCAAATTTCAAAGACATGATGCATCACTAGAAATATGCATGAAATTTGAATCTTTGAAATTTAAACACATTCAAAATTGCTTAAGTTTTAGTATTACATATCATTCAAATTTAAAAGTTGTGATGCATCATGAGAAATTCCCATAAAGTTTGAATTTTTGTATATTAAATATGTTCAAAACCATTTAAGCTTCATTATTACATATTATTGAAATTTTAATGTTGTGATGGATCATTATAAATGCATGTAAAGTTTTAATCTTTGAATCTTAAACACATTCAAGACCACTTTAGCTTTGGTATTACATATCATTTGAATTTCAAAGTTATAATGCATCATGATAAACTTGCATAAAGTTTGAATCTTTGAATCTAAAACACGTTCAAAATATATTAAACTTTAGTATTACATATCATTAAAATTTAAATTTATAATACATCATGATAAACATGCATGAATTTCAAATATTTTTATCTTAAACACATTCAAAACTATGTAAGTTTTGATATTACATATCGTTCAAATTTCAAAACTACAATGCATTATGAGAGATGCGAATAAATTTCAAATATTTGGATCTTAAACAAGATCAAAGATGCTTAAAATTTAGTATTATATATCATTTAAATTTTAAAGTTGTATGCATCATAAAAAAATAACATAAAGTTCAAATCTTTAGATCTTAAATAGTTTTAAAACCACTTAAACTTTGATATAATATATCTTTCAAATTTCAAAGTTGTCAGGCATCTTGTAAAATGCACATAAAGTTCAAATATGTGGATCTCAAATGTGTTAAATATTGATTAATATTTTATATTAAATATCATTCAAATTTAAAATTGTAATACATCATAAAAAATGTTAAAAAAATCAAATTTTTAGATCTTAAACATGTTTAAAATTACTTAAAATTTGGTATTACATATCATTCAAAATAAAAAGTTACGATGCATCATGAGAGATGCAAATAAATTTAAAATATTTGGATCTTAAACATGTTTAAAACCACTTAAAGTTATATATTACATATCATTTAGATTTTAAATTTATGATGCATCATGTGAAAAGTGCATAAAGTTTGAATCTTTGCATCTTAAACATGTTCAAAACCGCTTGAGCTTTGGTTTTACATATCATTCAATTTTAAAAGTTGTGATGTATCATGAAAAATTTAGATAAATTAGAATCTTTAGATCTTAAACACATTCAAAATTTATTAAGTTTTAGTATTATATATCATTTAAATTTCAAGGTTATGATGCATCATGAAAAATGCACATAAATTTCAAATCTTTAGATCTTAAACACGTTAAAAAATGATTAAGCTTCAGTATTAAATATCGTTCAAATTTCAAAGTTGTGATGCATCATGAAAATTTTAGATAAAGTTAGAATATTTATATCTTAAACACATTAAAAATTGATTAAGATTCAGTATTACATATCATTTAAATTTCAAAGTTATAACACATCATGATAAATGTGCATAAATTTTAAATTTTTTGATCTTAAACACATTCAAAATCGATTAAGCTTAAGTATTACACATCATTCAAAATTTAAAGTTTTAATGCATCATGAGAAATGTGCATATAATTTGAATTTTTAAATCTTGAAAATGTTCCAAACCAATTAGGCTTATGTATTACATATCATTCAAGTTTCAAAGTGGAGATGCATCATGAGAAATGTGCATAAAGTATGAATCTTTGGATATTAAAGATGTTCATAACCAATCAATCCTTAGTACTACATATAATTCAAATTTCAAAGTTGTGATGCATTATGAGAAATGTATATAAAGTTTAAATCTTTGGATCTTAAACACATTCCAAACTACTTAAGCTTAAGTATTACATATCATTCAAATTTCAAATTTGTAATGCATCATGAGAAACACACATAAAGTTCAAATCTTTGAATCTTAATAATATTCAAAATCACTTAAGTTTTAATATTATATATCATTCAAATTTTAAAATTGTGATGCATCATGAGAAATATGCATAAATTTTAAATATTTGAATCTTAAATAAATTCAAAACCACTTAAGATTTGGTATTACATATCATACAAATTTAAAAGGTGTGGTGCAACAGGAAAAATATGCATAAAGTTTGAATTTTTAGATCTTAAATACGTTAAAAAACACTTAATCTTCAATATTACATATCATTTAAATTTTAAAGTTATGATACATCATGAGAAATTCACATAGATTTGGAATCTTTGGATCTTAAACATTTTCAAAATCACTTAATTTTAGATATTACATATCATTCAAATTTAAAAATTGTGATACACCATGAGAAACATGCATAAATTTTTAATAATTGGATCTTAAGCATATTAAAAATCCCTTAAGATTTGGTATTAGATATAATTAATATTTAAACGTTATGATGCATCATGAGAAACACAAATTAAGTTTAAATCTTTAGATTCTAAACATGTTTAAAATTGCTTAAGTTTTTGTATTACATATCATTCAAATTTTAAATTTATGATGCATCATGAGAAATTCATATAAAATTTAAATCTTTGTATCTTAAAGATGGTTAAAATTACTTAAATTTTGGTATTACATAAAATTCAATTTTCATAGTTGCATTACATTATGAGAAATATAGATAAAGTTTAAATCTTTGTATCTTGAACACTTTCAAAACCACCTAAGCTTCGGTATTACATATCATTCAAATTTCTAAGATGTGATGCATATAAAGTTTAAATCTTTGGATCTTAAATACCTTCAAAACTAAAAAACTTTTGGTATTACATATCCTTCAAATTTTAAATCTATGATATATCATGATAAATATGCATAAATTTCTAATTTTTAGATCTCAAACACATTCAAAATTGCATAAGCTTCATTATTACATATAATTCAAATTTCAAAATTTTAATGCATCATGAGAAATGTGCACATGAATTTTGTATATTTGGATCATAAACATGTTCAAAATCACTTAAGCTTTGGTAGTACATATCATTCAAATTTTAAAGTTGCAATGAATCATAATAAATATGCATAAACTTCAAATCTTTGGATCTTAAACATATTTGAAATAGTAGGCTTATGTTTCAATATTACATATCATTCAAATTTTAAAGTTGAGATGCATCATGAGAAAAACTCATAAAGATCAAATATTTAGATCTTAAACACATTGAAAATCACTTAAAATTTAGTATTACATATCATTCAAATTTCAAAGTTGTGATGCATCATGATAAATACATATAAATTTCAAATATTTGGATTTTAAATAAATTCAAAATCACTTAAGATTAAATATTACATATCATTCAATTTTAAAAGTTGTGATGAATTATGAGAAATACACATAAAGTTTTAATATTTATATCTTAAACACGTTCAAAACTACCTATCCTTGAAATTTCAAAAGTTGCAATACATCATAAAAAACTTAACTAAAATTTGAATCATGAGATCTTAAACACATTCAAAACGACTTAAGCTTCAGTATTACATATTATTCAAATTTCATGGTTGTGATGTATAATGAAAAATGTGTTTAAAATTTGAATTTTTGAATTTTAAAAACATTTAAAACCACTTCAACTTGCATATTATATATCATTCAAATTTCACAGTTATAATGAATAAAAAAAATTCACATAAATTTTAAATCTTTGGATCTTAAACACTTTCAAAACCATTTAAGCTTCGCAATAACATATCATTCAAATTTTAATGTTGTGATGCCTCATGAGAAACATGCATAAAGTTCAAATATTTCAAATTTAAATGTTTCAATGTATCATGAGAAATGCATAAAGTTTAAATCTTTGGATCTTAAACACATTTAAAACTACTTAAGCTTTGGTATTACATATCATTCAAATTTCAAAGTTGTAATTTATCATGAAAAATGTGCATAAATTTTAAATCTTAGGATATTAAACACATTCAAAACCACTTTATATTTTGTATTAAACATCATTCAAATTTTAATGTTCTGATGCATCATGAAAAATATGCATAAAATTTGAATCTTTTGACATTAAACACATTCAAAATTACTTAATCTTTAGTATTACATATCATTCAAATTTTAAAGTTGCAATTCACTATGAGAAACACACATAAAGTTGGAATTTTTGATCTTAAACATGTTCAAAAATACTTAAGCTTTACTATTTCATATAAATAAAATTAAAAATTTGTGATGCATCATGCTAAACATGCATTAATTTTGAATCTTTGACTCTTAAATAAATTTAAAATTGCTTAAGTTTTAGTGTTACTCATTTAATAGTTTTAGAAATATTGGTTTATTATTCATAATTTAGTTAAAGGGTCTGAGTAGTAAAATCAATAATAAATATGTAATAACTAAGCTAATAATTTATATAATTTTATTACAATTTGAAATTTTTTAAAAATAGTAATAAGGTTAAAAAATAATACTTAGCTAGAAATTGACTAATATGACTGAGACAAAGGCTAAAATTCACTGTGCAAGATTGAGACACTATCACAAATCAAGATCTAGCCTTTGTTCAGTGAAAGGATATGAGCATAAAAATAAGACACCCAAGTCTCTAGTGCTATAGTCCACCTCTACCCCTATTGTCCCAAATATCTGAGCCTTTTGGGTTTTGTTCACTAGGTTTGTGTGACCCTACTTGTGAAGTTTAGATAGCTGAAAGTCTATAGAGATCTTTGTAGAGATAATTTAGTCTTCAAAATTTCATTATGCTTTTACCAAATTTGAGAAAGAAGGGGGAATTAGTGTGTGTAAGATTCATTGAACATTTTCCCACACCCTTTGTGTGGGCACACTGTCTACACACCAATACTCTGAAGAGGGATCAATCCATATGTAGTTCTCCCACTTAATGTGATTTGTGAAATAGTGTATGTGAAGATGTAAAATGCTAAATTGGGTGTGATTCATATGAATAGGGACTAATGTAAGGATTTAAATAAGCTAAAAATAGTATTGGATGGTTTTATGTAGAGAATAGAGAAATATTCTTGAGTAGTCTTGCTTACTTTGTGATAGTTTCCAACCCTTTATAAATAGACTTTGAATGGGATTTTATAAGGATCTGTTGGTTATGGGTTGAATGCATTCACATTGGGTTGACAAGGAGGATAGAAACTAAAAGGAAATGACCATTTAGGCTTGAAATGTGATTGGATATGAGTGCCAAAAATGGGACACCCTAAGGTTTGGTGCTATAGTCCTAAGCTGATGGAACTTATGGGGATAGATATGTCATGGAAAGAGTACTTGTGAAGTTTTGATAGCTGAAAGTCTATAGAGTTCCTTGTAGAGATAATTTTGTCTTCAAAATTTCATTATGCTTTTACCAAATTTGAGAAATAAGGGGGAATTAGTGTGTATAAGATTCATTAAACATTTTTCCACACCTTTTGTGTGGGTACACTTCTACACACCAATACTCTGAAGAGGGATCAATCCATATGTAGTTCTCCCACTTAATGTGATTTGTGAAATAGTGTATGTGAAGATGTAAAATGCTAAATTTAGTGTGCTTCATATGAATAGGGACTAATGTAAGGATTTAAATAAGCTAAAAATAGTATTGGATGGTTGTATGTAGAGAATAGAGAAATATTCTTGAGTAGTCTTGCTTGTATTCTTGCTTACTTTGTGATAGTTTCCAACCCTTTATAAATAGACTTTGAATGGGATTTTATAAGGATCTGTTGGTTATGGGTTGAATGCATTCACATTGGGTTGACAAGGAGGATAGAAAATAAAGGAAATGACCATTTAGGCTTGAAATGTGATTGGATAGGAGTGCCAAAAATGGGACACCCTAAGGTTTGGTGCTATAGTCCTAAGCTGATGGGACTTATGGGTTTAGCTAAGCTAGGATCAGGTCTAGAAGGTTATGGATGATTGAGAATTAGTGAAAAGAAGCCTTTGAGGGTTATTAGAGAAAGCAAGAGGGACCTATGGGTTGGGTGTCATTAGCCACACTTAAGTTATCAATTTTCACATTTTATATGACTATATTTTCCCCCATTTTATTATAGTGATGTAACAAAGCGAAATACTAGCATAAAATAAAAATAGAAATCATATCCAAAATTACCTATAAGGGTAAAGCTCATGAAGCTATGTGATTTTGGGTGTGCATAGAGAGAGCATACTATGAATTATAAATATGTAAGAGAAAACAAAGAGTAAATTAGTTCTTAATATATATGATATATCTAAAATAAGAATGTATAAAAGTTAGGTAAGAGAGAGAGAGATATGAAAATAAAGAAATGAAAACACCTCACTAGGTACATGGACCAATACAAAACTTATTGTGATGCTAAGTGATGTTGTATGTGTGTTGTACTAAGAGTAATATCACAAATGGAGTTGCATGCTCAATTTCTCAAAAGTGGCTCAAAAATGCAAAGACTAGCCTTATAGCTCCATCATCACCCACTAAGTAAATCTAAGTTGTCATACATGTGTTGATCAATGTTTGGACGATGTATCTAATCCCTTTGAATAGGTAGCTTAAGAATAAAAAGGCTAGCTAGTCCTTTGGCTCATCATTGCCCTGTGAAGTGAAGCTATGAACTAATACATGTATGAAATGTATGTCTTATGAGATGGCTCCTAAAGCCCATGAATGTATTTTGATCTAACAATGTTGGTATGGATAGTCGAATGTATGCTAAAACTTAAGCCAGACTTGGCCACTCCAAAAGATGGAGATTAGGCTTGTATGAAAGCCACTCCAAAACTAGTGCATTAGGCTTATATGAAAGACAATCCAAATTTTGGAAGTTAGACTTGTATGAAAGGAACTCTAAAATTACGTCAACCACCTACAAATGGAATAAGGTTCATAACTATTGAGAATGTCTAGGTAATGTTGAACTCAAAAAGAAAATAAATGTGCCACATACATTACCCCTAATCACTATAGTCTAAAACATGGATTTTGATCTAGAAGTTATACCAACTACCATATGTATAACTAGAAGTGAGAGCCATCATATCGTGCATGATGCCCCCTATATCTGGATTCTCTGATCAAAAGTTTACTAAAAACTATTTATTCTAAACTAGTTTGATTATGCAAAACTGTAGTTGAACCTACTTTTCTACCTTCTTTTGTATAGTCTAGTTTTTCTACTATTTGGATAGGAGCATTAAAAGTGGACACTAATGGCACCAACACTATTATCCAATCTTGGCACTATTTTTTTGGGCCAAATCTGGTAACTGTTATTACATTTTCATTATCTACCTAGTCTATTCTGCCTGGTTTGATGTCATGTTGTTATTTTGGGTTCTAAATGTTGCTCTTTTGACCCTTAGGATATCGGATCTCTATGACAAAACCCTATTTTTTCCTCATCTTTTAAGGGTAGGAATATAGACCCTAAAATGACTACATTTATAAGAAAAAGCCCTACAAGTGTGTTATTCTAAATAGATACATGATATAGCAATGATAATCGACAAGATATCTCAAGATATATCATGATTTGTATTGAGAGATATTAATAGAGGTATGCCTAGATAGATATAACAATGTAATAATATGTGTAATATATTAGATTAAAACTTAGAACTAGAAGTTTAGTTAGTTGTTAGTTGTTAGTTGATAAGGAGGGATGGAGCATGATGTCCATCATGGCATCCAAGATAAAAATATAATGCATGATGTGGATCATGGCATTTCAAACAATGAAAAGCAAATAAGTAACAAACACACAAGGCAAGAAGAAAGAAGTGTACAAGAATGGATAAAGGGCCATGAAAATAAGGGATATGGGCACATGTCACTCAAACGAGAAAACAAGCATGCAAGGTATGTTCAAATGCTATGTACACATACATTTGAAAACAAGCAAGGTTGGCATGAAATCCAAAATCATATAGAAGAGTATAGGAAAAGGACATTGGAAAATATTCTAAGGCACACACATGAATAGAAGTAAAGGACATTGGAAAATGTCTTAAGGTACATATAAGAGACAAAATTGAAATGGATAAATACAATAATCTAGTTATGATAAGAAAGAAAGTAAAGCATGTAATAGATAGAAACACAACACATCTAACTAATCAAAAAAAGAAGTGAAAGTATGTAAGACATGTTAGTACAAGAGTAGGTATATGCTAAAAATACATGAGTGTTATATACTAGTGAGTGTTGATAGAGTAATCTTTGTAAACTAGTAAGTAATGTACATCAACATGATAATCTGGAGTGTGTGGTGTAAGAATGACATAACCTAGATGGTGAATTCAAGTAGGAGATGACCCTAGTGGGTATATATGTTGATATGTGTCTCAAATGTATGAATTAGGATGCCTCATCAATAGGTAGAGTGAAGCAATCAAGGATCTACATGTCATTACACATACTCAAAGAAGATCAAGTGAATCATGGTAATGTAGCTAAATCAATGAACAATAACATATAATGACAAATTTAAGTCTAGCATGATAGTAGAAATGTAAAACATGGATGATTCATACAATCAAAATATTTTTAGTGTTTTAAATTATTTGAATGTTTTTGGATTTTTGAAATATTTCAATGTTTTTGGATATTTTGATATATTTGAATGATTTTGATATTTGAGCTATGTATAATCAATCATAGGAAGAATATGTATAAGATATTGAGAATGAACTATGTACAAGAAGTCATAAGGAAACTATGTATAGGAAATGCTGAGAAGAGATGATACTAACCAATCAATCTCATAGGAGACTCCATATCATGGTGTCTTGTATCAAACAAAATAATCATGCATGATTGTGAAGCATGAGGGAATGCCTATGAATATTACTCTAAATATTTGGATTAATTGTCAGTATCCTAGAAATCATAATAATCTGTATTGTTCTACTCATCATTATCATCTTGATTTTGAACCAATGGAATGCTGATGTTGAATTTTGTTGTATCTGGATCATTTCATTTGGTAAATTATGTCTAAGAATGATTTGACTTAGGATGTTCAATAAATCCCAAACCTTGGTGACAAACCTTATCAACTGCTGGAATATTAGTAGTTATGCCTTGAGCGTGCTTTCCCAACCCTTAACCTTTATAATAACACTATTGTAGATATTTTTGACCAAAACCATATTGATTTAGAAGGTGAGCATTATTTTGGAGAGGCATATTTTCATATTTTTTATGCATGACTTGTATTTGTGGTTGTTTTTTTACTCTGATATTAATTTTTGTTCCTTTTGTTGTTCTAATTTATTCTTTGGTAACCACTTTTGTATTGTTTTTAGATTTGACCCTTTGTGATTGTGTTCTTATGTCACTATAGATTTATTGAATGGTTTACCTTATATAGGGTCCTCATTAGAAATTATTTGTTGTATATGTTATTTTAATGCCAAACATGAATATGTGTGATTCCCATGCATACTATGATATGCATAATAATATCTAGATCTTGTCACTGGATGTAGAGGGGGTAGCTTTATCAATTTAGATTTAATCATTTACCTTAGTACCTCACTTAAACTCTTATTTAATATTTGCATGTTGTTTGAATCACTAGTTGGAGAGTTACTTTGTTGTGATTTCTTATTTTGAAATGTACCATTGCTTACAACTAATTGACTAGGTAAAGGTGCATTTACATGATTGACACTAGGGTGCCTTTGAGGTTTTTGTATTATAATTTGATTTTCCAATTTTGTGATCCTTTCATGTAATATTTGATTTTGCATTTAAAAATTTAAGATTAACTTGCTCATACTGGTGATTTTATCCCTTAGAGTCTCACAAGTGCAAACCCTAGTAGCTTCTGATTGAACATGGAATAACATACATTGAAGAGGTTTTAAATAAGATATAGGTTAAATGCATGAATTAAGAGAAATAATATGATTTGCCTCACCATTTGGAGGGGTGATGGCATGAGCCTGGTTAGATAGAAAGTAGATAACACCCTATTGGGGGAGAGGAGGAGAAGGAAACTATTTCCTATGCATAAGATGTGACATTGAAACTTGACAGGTGGTTGTTAGCTTATATAATGGATCCTCTAGGTATAAACTATGTATGTGGGATGAAATTCATGTAATTAGAGTTATAAGTTGTATAAAAATATGTTTATAAAGAGCATTCCACATGAGAGATATAAAGTTTGGGATAGAAAGCATGAATGTATAAAAAAACTTTGGCATGTGCAATAATATTTATAATGTGTTTAGCATGATAAACCTAAATTTTTTTCCATATGAGAGGTAGAAATAAAGAGATAAAAAGCATGAATTTGTGCATGAATGCATAAAAAACATTGAATTTTAAGATAACATTTCTAACGTGTTCAATAAAATAGAGTTTTAAATTATTCCACATGTTTGTGTGAGAGAGAGAGAGTATGCAAAGGAGATATTTAAATCTTGTGCATTCTTAGCAATACTTTTTTTAATATCATCCCTTATTATGAAAATTAAGCATGAAATAGAAAGAATGAAGATAAACATTAACATATGGTAAAATTCATTATTCATGTACACAATAGGACCAAGTATGGTCTCCTTATTATTTTCAAGAAATGCAAGAAATATGTGTAAATAATTGAGATTCATTCATGCTTGTTTTTATGTGAAATCTGATTTTAGATGTAAGCTGATACCTCAAAAGCAAAAGGGGAGCTAGTATATGCAGCTAGGGTTTGAAAGATGATTAATTTTAAAATTAATATTAAATTTAAAGTGAATTATAAAGTTAGGTATGCAAGTGAAAAATTATAAATTTATTGGAAAATTTGTGATTTAATGAGACCTAGTATATGCTACTAGCATTTTGAAAAAATAAATATTTCTAAAAATTACTATTAAATTTTGAAATTTAAGGTGATTTTTGATTTTAATATGATATTAAAAAATAAAAAATTTATTAAAAAATTATCAAGAAAATACTGGGATCTAGTATGGAAAACTAGGGTTTGAAAGAAAATTATTTTAAAATTATTACAAAATTTTAAAAGTTAATTCTAATTTATGATTTTAATGTGTAGGTAAAAAATAAAAAAATAATAATAATAATTAGTAGGAAATTTATTCTAGGGTTTCTCAGGTTTTTATGCGCAAACAAAGTAAGTTGGGTTCACCAAATGATTTAACAATTTTAAGAATATTGGTGTATTATTACTAATTTAATTAAATCATCTGAGTAATAAAATCAGTAAATAAATATGTAATAACTAATCTATTGATTTGTATAATTTAATTGTGATTTAAACTTTTATAAAAATAATAATAAGGGTAAGAAAATAAGACTTAGCTATAAATTGATTAATACAACTGAGATAGAGGCCAGAATTCACTATGTAGAACTGAGACACTATCCCAAATAAGGATTTGGCCTTCCTTCAATGAAAGGATAAGAGCAAAAAAAATAATACACCCTAGTGTCTAGTTCTATAGTTCACCTCTACTACTGCTATCTTGAAGATCTAAAAATGTTGGGTTTTGTTTGCCAGGTCTGTGCGACCCTACCTACGGAGTTTTGATAACTAAAAGTCTATAAGTCTCTTTATAGATCAAATTTTGTCTTCAAAACCTTGACTCCATTATGCTTTGACAAAATTTTAGAAATGGGGGGTTGGTGTGTGTAAGATTTACTAAACATGTTTCCACACTCTTTGTATCAGCACGCTACTTAAATACCAATACTTTGAAGAGGGATCAAGCCATATGTAGTTCTCCCACTTAATATGCTTTGTGCAATAGTGTTTATGAAGATGTAAAATGCTAAATTAAGTGTTCATGAGATGATTAGGGACTAGTGTAAGGATTTTAATAAGCTAAAAATAGTATTGGATGGATGTATGTAGAGAATAGGTAAATATGCTTGAGTAGCCTTACTTGTATTCTTGTTTGTTTTATGATATTTTCTAACCCTTTCTAAATTAACTTTGAATTTGGTTTTATAAGGATCTTGGTTATGGGTCAAATGTATTCACCTTAGGACAATAAGAAGGAAGATATGAATTGAAAGGAAATCACCATTTTGGGATCAAAATGTGATTGGATAGGATCATCAAAAATGGGACACCCTAGGGTCTAGCATTATAGTCCATATTAGGTGCTATATTTCTAAGCTGACATGACCTAAGGGGATGGATCTATCATAGAAAGAGTAGTGTGACTGAGTTGGGATCAGGTTTGGAAGGCTATGAATGATTAGGAGTTAGTGAAAATAATCTTATGAAGGTCATGAGAGCAAACAAGAGGGACCTATGGGTTGGGTGTCATTAGCCACACTCAAGTTACCAATTTTTAAATTTTATATGACTACAGTTACATATCATTAAAATTTTAAATTTGTGATGTATGATGTGAAACATGCACAAAGTTTGAATCTTTAGATCTTAAATAAATTTAAAACTAATTAAGATTCAATATTACATATCATTCAAATTTCAAAGTTATGATGTATCATAACAAATGTGCATAAAGTTCAAATCTTTATATCTTAAACATGTTCAAAACTACTTAAGCTTCAGTATTACCTATCATTCAAATTTCAAAATAATGATGCATAAAAAAATGTGCATAAAGTTTGAATATTTGTATCTTAAACACATTTAAAACCCATTAAACTTTTATATTACATATCATTAAAAATTTAAAAGTTGTGATGCATTAGAATAAATGCACATAAAGTTTAAATATTTATATCTTAAACACATTCAAAACCACTTACGCTTTGGTAGTACACATCATTCAAATTTCAAAGTTATGATGAATCATAAAAAATGTGTATAAAGATCAAATATTTGGTTCTTAGTCACATTCAAAACCACTTAAGCTTCGGTATTACATATCATTCTAATTTCAAAGTTGTGATTAATCATGATAAATTTGCATAATGTTTGAATATTTGAACCTTAAACATTTTGAATACCACTTAAGCTAAGGTATTAAATATGATTCAAATTTCAAAGTTATGATTCATAATAGGAAAATCACATAATGTTTGAATTTATGGATCTTAAACACATTCAAAACAATGAGTGTAAGCTTTGATATTACATATCATTCAAACTTAAATGTTTTAATACATCATGATAAATGCACATAAAGTTTGAATATATGGATCTTAGACACATTCAAAACTATTTAATTTTTGATATATCATATGATTTAAATTTTAAATTTGTAATGCATCATAATAAATGTGCATAAAGTTTTAATCTTTAAATCTTAAATATGTTCAAAACCACTTAAGCATCAGTAATATATATGATTCAAGTTTTAAAGTTTCCATGCATCATATTAATCATTAAAATTTATAAGTTGTCATGCATCATGATAAATGCATATAGAGTGATAAATCTCTAGATTTTAAACATGTTTAAAACTTTTTAAGCTTTAGTATTACATATTATTTGAATTTGAAAGTTTCAATTCATCATAAGAAATGTGCAAAATGTTCAAATATTTAAATCTTAAATACATTCAAAAATACTTAATATTTAGTATTACATATCATTCAAATTTCAAAGTTTCAATGCATCATGAAAAATATGCCTAAAGTTTGAATCTTATGATCTTATATAACTTTGAAACTTCTTAAGCTTTTGTATTACACATCTTTCAAATTTCAATGTTGTGATGCATCTTGAGAAACACACATAATTTTTTATTTTTTGAATCTTAAACACATTCTAAATTTCTAAATTTTTAATATTACATATCATTCAAATTTCAATGTTGTGATGCATCATGAAAAATGTGCATAAAAGTTGAATCTTTAAATCTAAAACACCTTCAAAACAACTTAAAATTAAATATTACATATCATTCAAATTTTAAAGTTATGATGCATCATGAGAAACATGCATAAATTTCAAATATTTAGATCTTAAATATGTTTAAAACTTGCTTAAGATTTGGTATTGCATATCTCTTAAATTAAAACTTGCACTACATCATAAGATACACACATAAACTCTGAATCTTTAGATCTTAAACAGATTCAAAACCACCTAAAATTCTATATTAAAATTCATTTAAATTTTAAATTTTGGATAGATCATGAGAAATGTGCATAAATTTAAAATCTTTGGATCTTAAACATATTCAAAATTGATTAAACTTTGATTTTACATATCATTCAAATTTCAATGTTATGATGCATCATAAGAAATATGAATAAATTTAAAATCTTTGAATATTAAACACCTTCAAAACCACTTAAGCATTGGTATTAAAAATCATTTAAATTTCAAAGTTGTAATGCATCATTAAAAATGTGCATAAAGTTTAAATATTTGTATCTTAAACACATTCAAAACTGCTTAAGCTTTAGTATTACGTATCTTTGAAATTTTAAAAATATTATGTATGATGAGAAAAATGCTTAAAGTTCAAATCTTTTAATATTAAACACATTCAAAACTTCTTAAAATTTAGTTCTACATATCATTCAAATTTTAAAGTTGTGATGTATTCTAAGAAATATGAATAAAGATTGAATCTTTAGATATTAAGCATGCAAAACATTGCTTAACCTTCAGTATTACATACTATTCAAATTTTAGAGTTGTAACACATTATGAAAAATTCACATAGAGTTCAAATCTTTGATCTTAAATAGGCTCAAAATTGTTAAAGCTTCGGTATTACATATCATTCAAATTTTAAAGTTATGATGCATTCTAGAAAATGCACATAAAATTTGAATCTTTGGATCTTAGACACATTCAACACTATTAAATCTTCAATATTACATATCATTTAAATTACAAATTTGTGATGCATTATGATAAATGCTCAATTTTTTTGAATCTTTAGATCTTAAACATGTTCAAAATTGCTTAAAATTTGGTATTACATTTTATTCAAATTTCAAAGTTGTGATGCCTCATGAGTAACTAACATAAATTTTGAATCTTTGGATCTTAAACACATTTAAAATTACTTAATATTTGGTCATACATATCATTCAAATTTCAAAGTTATGATGCATCATAAAAAATTTACATAAAATTTAAATCTTTAGATCTTAAACACAAACTATTTATTCTTCGGTATTAGATATCATTCAAATTTAAAAATTGTGATAGATCATGACAAATGTGCATACAATTTAAATATTTGGATCTTAAACACCATCAAAATTAATTACTTTTTGATATTATATATCATTCAAAATTTAAAGTTATGATGCATCATGGAAAATGTGTATAAATTTCAAATATTTAGATCTTTAACAATTTCAAAATTGTTAAAAATTCAAAATTACACATCATTAAAATTTCAAAGTTTTAATGCATCATGAGAAACATGCATAAAATTTTAATCTTTAAATCTTAAACATGATAAAAAATTTTTAAACTTTAGTATTGAGTATCCTTGAAATTCTAAAGTTATGATGCATTATGATAAATGCACATAATGTTTGAATCTTTGTATCTTAAACACATTTAAATTTAATTTAGCATTAGTATTACATTTTATTCAAATTTAAAAGTTAGGATGGATCATGTAAAATCCATGTAAATCTTGAATCTTTAGATCTTAAACATGTTCAAAACCACTTAAGCTTTGGTATTACATATCACTCAAATTTCAAAGTTATGATGTATTGTGAGTAATGTGCATAAAGTTTGAATTTTTAGATCTTAAACACATTTAAAAATATTTAAGCATTGGTATTACGTATCATTCAAAATTCAATGTTATAATGTATCATGAGAAACATGCATAAAGTTTGAATTCTTAAATCTTAAACACGTTCAAAATAGTGCACTTACGCTTTGATATTACATGTCATTCAAATTTAAAATTTGTAATGCATCATAAGAAACATGTATAAAGTTTGAATCTTTGGATATTAAATAGGTTTAAAACCCATTAAGCTTTCATATTACATATCTTTCAAATTTTGAAGTGGCAATGCATCATAAGAAATATGCATAAAATTTAAATTTTTGGATCTTAAACATGTTCAAAACCACTTAAGCTTTTATATTACATATCATTCAAATTTCAAAGTTTGGATGTCTCACATGAAAAGTTCATAAAATTTAAATCTTTGGATCTTAAACATGTTCAAAATATCTTAATCTTCAATATTACATATTTTTCAAATTTCAAAGTTATGATGCATAGTGAGAAATATGAATAAATTTCAATTGTTTGGATCTTAAATACATTGAAAACCACTTAATCTTTGGTATTAAATATTATTCAAAATTCAAAGCTCTGATGCATCATAAAAAATAAATATAAAATTTGAATCTTTAGATCATAAATAAGTTCAAAACTACTTAAGCTTCGGTATTTTACATATCCTTAAAAATTTAAAGTTGTGATGCATCATGAGAAACATGCATAAACTTTGAATCTTAAACATGCTTAAAACCTCTTAAACTTTTGTATTACATGTCATTAAAATTTCAAAATTGTAATATATCATGATAAATACACATAATGTTTGAATCTTTCAATCTTTTATATATTCAAAATCATTAAGTTTATGTATTACATATCATTAACATTTTAAAGTAGTGATACATCATAATAAAAGTGCATAAATTTATAATCTTTAGATCTTAAACAAATTTAAAACTTCTTAAGCATCAGTATTAGATATCATTCAAATTTTAAAGTTGTGATGCATCATGAGAAACATGCATAAAGTTTGAATATTTAAATCTTAAACATGTTCAAAATAGTACATTTAAATTTTAGTATTACATATCATTTAATTTTTAAAGTTGTGGTGCATGATGATAAATGTGCATAAAATTCAAATACTTGAATCTTAAACATGTTCAAAATTGCTTAAACTTTGGTATTATATATCATTTAAATTTTAAAGTTGTTATGCATCATAAGAAACGTCCATAAATTATAATCTTTATATCTTAAACACATTTAAAACCACTTAAGATTTTGGTATTACATATCATTAAAGTTTTTAAAGTTACGATGAATCATAAAAAATATGCTTAATGTTTAAATCTTTAGATCTTAAATAAGTTCAAACTTGCTTAAGCTTTGATATTATATATCATTGAAATTATAAATTTGTGATACATCATGAGAAATGCACATAATGCTTGAATATTTAGATATTAAACATGTTTAAAACTACTTAAGCTTCATTATTACATATCATTCAAATTTCAAAGTTGTGATGCATCATGAGAAACACAAATTTTTAAACTTTGGATCATAAACACTTTCAAAATAATTAATCTTTGGTATTACATATCATTCAAATTTTAAAGTTGCGAAGCATCATTAAAAACATACATAAATTTTGAATATTTGGATCTTAAACACCTTAAAAATCATGAAAGATTTAGTATTACATATCATTCATATTTAAAAGTTGCAATGAATCATGAAAAATATGCATAATGTTTGAATCTTTATATCTTAAATATGTTCAAAATTGATTAAGCTTTGGTATTACATATAATTAAAATTTTAAAATTGTGATGTATCACGAGAAACACGTAAATTTTGAATCTTTAGATCTTAAACACCTTCAAAACCACTAAAATTTTGATATTATATATCATTTAAATTTCAAAGTTTAGATACATCATGAGAAATGTGCTTAAAATCTAAATCTTTGGATCTTAATTAGCTTCAAAATTACTTAAGATTTATTATTACATATCATTAAAATTTAAAAGTTGAGATGCATTATTATAAATATACATAAAGTTTAAATCTTTGGATCTTAAACACGTTCAAAAGTGCATAAGCTTTCATAATAGATAGCCTTAAAATTTTAATGTTGTAATGCATCATAAATATTGCACATAAAACTCTAATATTTGGATCTTAAAGAGATAAAAAATGGCATAAGCTTTGGTATTACATATCATTCAAATTTTAAAATTGAGATGGATCATAAGAAATGAACATAAATTTTGAATATTTATATCTTAAATACATTGTGATACATCATGGCAAATAAACACAAAATTTAAATATTTGAATCTTAAACACATTCAAAACTATTTAAGCTTAGTTATTACATATCATTAAAATTTAAAACTTATGATGCATCAAATAAAATATACATAAAATTTTAATTTCTAAATTTCAACATATTCAAAATAGAATGCTTAAGCTTCAATATTACATACCATTCAAACTTTAAATTTGTGATGCACCATGAAAAATTCACATAAAGTTCAAATCTTTAGTTCTTAAACATGTTTAAAACCACTTAAGTTTTGATAATACGTATCATTTCAATTTTAAAGTTATGGTTCATCATGATAATTACTCATAAGGTTTTAATCTTTAGATTTTCAACATGTTCAAAATCACTTAATCTTCGATATTATATATCATTCAAATTTCAAAATTGTAATGGATCATGATAAATGCATGTAAAGATTGAATATATAGATATTAATCACATTTAAAATCACTTAAACTTTAGTACTACATATCATTCAAATTTTAAAGTTGTGATGAATCATGAAAAATACACATAAATTTCAAATCTTTAGATCTTAAACATGTACAAAATTGCTTAAATTTTGGTATTACATATCATTCTAATTTTTAAATTGTGATGCATAATGAAAAATGAATACAAATATCAAATATTTAGATCTTAAATATGTTCAAAACTACTTAGGCTTTGGTATTATGAATCATTCAAATTTTAAAGTTGTGATGCATCATGAGAAACATGTATAAAATTTGAATCTTTGTATCTTAAACACTTTTCAAACTACATATAATTTGGTATTACATATCATTTAAATTTTATAATTGTGATATATCATAATAAATATGCTTAAAGTTTGAATATTTGGATCTTAAACATGTTTAAAATCAGTTAAAATTTGATATTACATATCACTCGTAGTTTAAAGTTGTGATGCATCATTAGAAATGCACACAAAATTAGAATCTTTGAATTTTAAACACAATAAAACATACTTAAGCTTTGGTATTACATATCATTAACATTTTAAAGTTGAAACGGATCATGAGAAATGTACATAATGTTAAAATATTTGAATCTTAAATATTTTTAAAATTATTTAAGTTTTGGTATTACATATCATTCAAATTTCAAAGTTGAAATTCATCATGATAAATGCACATAAATTTTAAATCTTTTGATCTTAAACACATTTAAAACCACCTAAGCTTCAGTATTACATATCATTTAAATTTTAAAGTTTTGATTCATCTTTATAAATGTCTATAAAATTTAAATCTTTAGATCTTAAACGCTTTCAAAACTATTTAAACTTCAGTATTACATATCATTTAAATTTTAAAGTTATAATGCATCATTAAAAATGCAAATAAAATTTAAATATTTAGATCTTAAACACATTCAAAATTGCTTAAACTTTGGTATTACATATCATTCAATGTTCAAAGTTGTGATGGATCACTATAAATGGGTAAAAAGTCAAAATGTTTGGATTTTAAATTTTTTTAAAATCTCTTAAGTTTTGTATTACATATCATTCAAAATTCAATGTTATGATGTATCATCAAAAATGCACATAAATTTCGAACATTTTTATATTAAACATGTTCAAAACTACTTAAGCTTTGATATTACATATCATTCAAATTTTAAAGTTGTGATATATAATAAGAAACACACATAAAGTTTGAATCTTTAGATCTTAAATATATCTAAAACTTCTTAAGCTTCGATATTAGATATCATTCAAATTTTGAAGTATTATACATCATGAGAAATGCACTAATGTTCATATCTATGGATCTTAAACAGATTTAAAATTACTTAAGCTTCAATATTACATATCATTCAAATTTTAAAGTTGTGATAGATATTGAGAAATGTGTATAACATTTGAATCTTTAGATTTTAAAAACATTCAAAACTTCTTAATCTTTGGTATTACATATTAGAATTTATAAGTTGTGATGCATCATAAACAATCTGAATAGAGTTTTAATTTTTGGATATTAAACACTTTCAAAAAAATTTAAGGTTCAATATTACATATCATTCAAATTTTAAAATTTTCATGTGACATGAGAAACATGCATAAAATCTAAATCTTTAGATGTTAAATAAATTTAAAATTATTTAAGATCTAGTATTACATATCACTCAAATTTTAAAGCTATAATGCATCATTAAAAATGCACATAAAATTAAAATATTTGGATTTTAAACACATTTAAAATAGTGCACTTAATCTTTAGTATTACATATAATTCAAATTTTAAAGTTGTGATGCATCATAAGAAACACACATAAAATTTAAATTTTTGGATTTTAAACACTTTAAAAACTATTTTGGCTTTTGTATTACATGTCATTTGAATTTCAATGTTGTGATGCATCTTAAACACGTTCAAAATTACTTAAATTTTGGTATTAGATATCATTAAAATTTAAAAGTTATAATGCATCATGAAAAATATGCATAAAGTTTGAATTTTTAGATCTTAAATATGTTTAAAACTACTTAAACTTTAATATTACATATCATTCAAATCTAAAAATTGTGATGCATCATGATAAATATGCATAAAATTTAAATCTTATGAACTTAAACACATTTAAAATTGTTTAAGCTTTGATATTACATATCATTCAAATTTTAAAATTCTGATAGATCATGAGAAATATGCATAAAGTTTAAATATAGGGATCTTAAAAATATTTAAAATTTTTAATTTTTGATATTACATATCATTCAAATTTTAAAGTTGAGATGGATCATAAGAAACGTGTATAAAGTTTGAATGTTTGGATTTTTAACACGTTCAAAACCACTTAATCTTCGATATTACATATCATTCAAATTTGAAAGTTGTGATGCATCATAAAAAATATGCATAAAATATGCATCTTTGGATCTTAAATATATTCAAAATTGATTAATCTCTAATATTGCATATCATTCAAATTTCAAAGTTTGATATCTTATTAGAAACATACATAAAATTCAAATCTTTAGATCTTAAACATGTTTAAAACCAATTAAATTTTGGTATTAAATATAATTTAAAATTTTAAAATTGTGATGCAACATTTAAAATGTGCATAAACTTCAAATCTTTAGATTTTAACCATGTTTAAAATGATTTAATCTTTTTTATTACATATCATTCAAAATTCAAAGTTGTAATGTATCATGATAAATGCACATAAATATTAAATTTTTAGATCTTAAACACCTTTAAAACAAATTAAGGTTCAATATTATATATCATTCAAATTTTAAGGCTATGATACATCACAAAAAATATGCATAAAGTTTTAATCTTAAATACCTTCAAAACTCTTTAAGTTTTGGTATTACATATCATTCAAATTTTAAAGTTGTGATGCATCAAAAGAAACACGTATAAACTTGAAATATTGAGATCTTAAACACATTTAAAATCACTTAAGCTTTGATATTATATATCATTAAAATTTTAAATTTATAATGCATAATAAAAAATACACATAAAATATGAATATTTGGATCTTAAACCCCTTAAAAATTAATTAAACTTCAGTATTATATATAATTTAAATTTTAAATTTGTGATGCATCATGAGAAATGTGCATAAAGTAAAAATATTTAGATATTAAATATGCTATAAACTACTCAAGCTTTGATATTACATATCATTCAAATTTTAAAATTTTGATGCATCATGAAAAACGTGAATAAATTTTGAATGTTTGAATCTTAAACATGTTCAAAACTTCTTAATCTTTGGTATTATATATTATTTAAATTTTAAAGTTATGATGCATTATGAGAAATATGCATAAAGTTTTAATCTTTAGACCTTATAAACGTTCAAAACAATGCACTTAATATTTGATATTACATATCATTAAAATTTCAAAGTTTGGATGCATCATGATAAATATGAATAAAATTAGAATCTTTAAATTTTAAAAACATTCAAAACCACTTAAGCTTCGGTATTACATATCATTCAAATTTTAAAGTTATGTTAGATCATGATAAATGAACATAAAGCTCAAATATTTGAATTTTAAACACCTTCAAAATAACTTGAGATTTATAATTACATATCATTTAAATTTTAAAGTTACAATGTATCATGAGAAACATGCATAAAATTTGAATCTTTAGATCTTAGATACACTAAAAATTACTTCACTTTTGGTATTACATATAATTAAAATTTTAAAGTTGTTATGTATATTGAGAAATTTGCATTAAGTTCAAATATTTTTATCTTAAAAATACTCAAAATGACTTAAATTTTAGTACTACATATCATTCAAATTTTAAAGTTGTGATGCATTATGAAAAATATGTATAAATTTTGAATTATTTGATATTAAAAATATTTAAAACTATTTAAGCTTTGATATTACATATCATTAACATTAAAAAGTTGTGATGCATCATGAGAAACATGCTGAAAATTCAAATATTTGGATCTTAAATATGTTCAAAAACATTGGAACTTTGACATTTCATATCATTCAAAGTTAAAAGTTACGATGTATGATGAAAAATGCATATAAAGTCTAAATCTTTAGATCTTAAACAAGTTAAAAAAAGATTAATTTTTGATATTACATATCATTCAAATTTTAAAGTTGCATTGCATCATAAGAAATATACTTAAATTCTAAATGTTTGGATCTTAAATATTTTGAAAATTTCTTAAGCTTCCATATTACATATAATTCAAATTTCAAAGTTATGATGTATTACAAAAAATGTGCATAAAGTTTGAATATTTGAATGTTAAATACCTTCAAAACTATTTAAGCTTCAGTATTACATATCATTTAAGTTTAAATATTTGAATTTCAAACATGTTTAAAAGTTTTTAAGATTCAATATTACATATCATTCAAATTTAAAAATTATAATGCATCAATAGAAATGAACGCAAATTTCAAATCTTTGGATCTTAAATAAGTTCACAACTGCTTAAGCTTTGGTATTATATATCATTCAAATTTCAAAATTATGATGCATCATGAGATATGCGCATAAGGTTTGAATCTTGTGATCTTAAACACATTCAAAACTACTTAAGATTTGATATTGCATATAATTCAAATTTTAAAGCTATGATGGATCATGAGAAATGTATATAAATTTAAAATATTTTGTTCTTAAACATGTTCAAAACCACTTAAGTTGTATTATATATATTTAAAATTTTAAATTTTCAATGCATCATGAGAAACACACATAAAGTTCTAATTTTTAGATTTTAAACACATTTAAAATAGCATGTTTAAGCTTTAGTATTACATATCATTAAAATTTTAAATTTTTGATGCATCATGAGTAACACACATAAAATTTTAGTATTTTGATCTTAAACACCTTTAAAAATACTTGAACTTTGGTATTACAGATCATTTAAATTTCAAAGTTGTGATGTATCATGAGAAACATATATAAAATTTAAATCTTTAGATCTTAAATGCATTAAAATTTTTATAAGCTTCTATATTATATATTATTCAAATTTTAAAGTTGTGATTTATCATGAGAAACATGCATAAATTTTGAATCTTTAGATCTTAAACACATTTAAAACCACTTAATCTTTAGTATTAAATTTTATTCAAATTTCAAAGTTATAATGCATTAGGATAAATGTGCATAAAGTTGAAATATTTATATCTTAAACACCTTCAAAATATCTTAAGAATTGAGATTGCATATCATTAAAATTTCAAATTTGTAATTCAACATTAGAAATGTGCATAAAATTAAAATCTTTAGATCTTAAACAAGTTTAAAACTACTTAATATTCAGTATTACATATCATTAAAATTTATAATTTTAATTAATTATGAAAAATATGCATAAAGTTCAAATATTTATATCTTAAACACACTCCAAATTGCTTAGGCTTTAGTATTACATATAATTCAAATTTTAAAGTTACGATGCACAATGAAAAATGTGCAAATTTTTTAAAACTTTTGATCTTAAACACATTCAAAATCAATCAATATTTAATATTACATATCTTTTAAATTTCAATGTTGTGATGCATTATCATAAATGTGCATAAAGTTTGAATCTTTAGATCTTACATATGCTCAAAATCATTTTAGTTTTAATATTAGACATTATTCAAATTTTAAAGTTATGATACATTATGATAAATGCTCATAATTTTTGAATATTTTGATCTTAAAAACACTTAAAAAATCTTAAGCTTCTATATTACGCATCATTTAAATTTCAAAGTTGCGATGCATTATGATAAATATGTATAAAATTTAAATCTTTAGATCTTAAACATGCTTAAATTTTAGTACTACATATCATTCAAATTTCAAATTTTTGATGTGTTATGTGAAACATGTATATATTTTAAATTTTTGTGTCTTAAACATGTTAAAAACTCCTTAGGTTATAGAATTACATATCATTGAAATTTTAAAGTTCTGATGCATTAAGAGAAATGTGCATAAAATTTAAATCTTTAGATCTTAATCAAGTTCAAAATAACTTAAGTTTTGGTATTATGTATCACTCAAATTTTAATGTTACGATGCATTATGAGAAACATGCATAAAGATCAAATATTTGGTTATTAAACATACTCAAAACTAATTAACCTTCAGTATTACATATCATTCAAATTTTAGAGTTGTGATGCATTATGAGAAATGCAAATAAAATTTAAATCTTTAAATCTTAAACACACTCAAAATTTTATAAGTTTAGGTATTATATATAATTAAAATTTCAAAGTTGTGATGTGTTATGATAAATGCACATAGATTTAAAAATTTTAGATCTTAAAAATATTCAAAATTGCTTAAAATTTAGTGTTATATATCATTCAAATTTTAAATTTGTGATGCATTATAAGAAATACTTATAAAATTTGACTTTTTGTATTTTAAACACATTCAAAATCACTTAAGCTTTGGTATTACATATCATTCAAATTTCAAAGTTGTGATGAATCATGATAAATGTGCATAAATTTTAAATCTTTAGATCTTAATCATATTTAAAAAATTTTAAGCTTCATTATTACATATGATTTAAATTTTAAATTTGTGATATATCATAAAAAATGTGCATAACGATCAAATATTTTGATCTTAAACACATTAAAAAATACTTAAGCTCCAATATTACATATCATTCGAGTTTTAAATTTTTGATGTATCATGAGAAATGTACATAAATTTTAAATCTTTTGATCTTAAACACAATCAAAACAACTTAAATTTTGGTATTACATATCATTCATATTTCAAAGTTGTGATGCATCATGATAAATGATGATAAAGTTTGAATCTTTGGATATTAAATATATTTAAAACTTCTTAAGGTTCAATATTATATATCATTCAAAATTTAAAGTTGTAATACATCATGAGTAATGCACATAAAGATCAAATAGTTGTATCTTAAATATGTTTAAAATCACTTAAGTTTCGGTATTAGATATCATTCAAATTTTAAAGTTGTGATGCACTATAAAAAACATGCATAAAGTTCAAATATTTATATTTTAAACATGTTCAAATTCACTTAATCTTTGATATTACATATCATTAAAATTTGGATACAATACGAGAAATGTATATAAATTTTAAATATTTGAATCTTAAATACCTTCAAAATTTTTTAAACTTCAGTATTATATATCATTCAAATTTAAAATTTGTGATGAATTATGAGAAATGTGTACAAAATTTAAATATTTGGATCTTAAACACCTTCAAAACCACTTAAGCTTTGATATTACATATCATTTAAATTTTAAATGTTGCAATGCATAATGATAAATTTTCATAAAGTTTGAAGCTTTGGATCTTAACTACGTTCAAAACTACTTAAGCTTTGGTATTACATATCACTCAAATTTCAAATTTGTGATGCATAATTAGAAACATGCATAAAGTTTCAATCTTTGGATCTTAATTTTTTTTAAAATTTCTTAATCTTTAGTATTACATTTCATTCAAATTTAAAAGTTATAATCTATTAAGAGAAACATACACATTTTAAATATTTGGATTTTAAACATATTCAAAATCACTTAAGTTTTGGTATTATATATTATTTAAATTTTAAGATAATGATGCATTATGATAAATGCACATAAATATGTTTAAAATTTCTTAAGCTTTGATATTACATATCATTCAAAGTTCAAAGCTATGATAGATCATGAGAAAAATGCATAAAGTTTGAATCTTTGAGATCTTTTACACATTCAAAATTTTTTAGACTTCTTTATTACATATCGTTCAAATTTCAAAGTTGTGATGCATCATGATAAATGTGCATAAAGATCAAATATTTGGATCTTAAATAGATTTAAAACTAATTAAGCATTTATATTTTATATCATTTCAAATTTAAATATTATGATTTATCATGAGAAATGTGAATAAAGTTTAAATTTTTGAATCTTAAACACATTCAAAATAGTGCACTTAAAATTAAATATTACGTATTATTTAAATTTTAAATTTATGATGCATTAAAATAAATGTACATAAAATTTAAATATTTTCTATCTTAAACACATTTAAAATTGCTTAAGTTTTAGTATTACATATCATTCAAATTTCAAAGTTGTGATGCATCATGAAAAATATGCATAAATTTCAAGTCTTTAGATATTAAACATGTTTGAAAGCTACTTAAACTTTGATATTACATATCATTCAGATTTTAGAATTGTGATGCATCATAAAAAATATGTATAAAATTTAAATCTTAAAAATATTCAAAATATATTATCTTTAAGCGTTAGTATTACATATCATTCAAATTTCAAAGTTGATATGGATCTTGAGAAATGCACATAAAATTCAAATTTTTAGATCTTAACATGTACAAAATTATTTTAAACTTTGGTATTATATATGATTAAAATTTATAAATTGTAATGCATCATCAAAAAAATACATAAAGTTTGAAACTTTGGATCTTAAACACCTTCCATGCCGCTTAAGTTTTGGTATTACATATCATTCAAATTTTAAAGTTGTGATGCATTATGAAAAATAGACATAAATTTTGAATTTTTAAATATTAAACACATTAAAAACTACTTAAAATTTGGTATTATATATCATTTAAATTTTAAATTTGTGATGTATCATGTGAAATATGTAAAATTTTAAAATCTTTAGATTTTAAATATGTTTAAAACTACTTAAGCTTCGGTATTACATATCATTAAAATTTCAAAATTGTGATGCATCATGAAAAATATGCATAAATTTTGATCTTTGAATTTTAAACACATTCAAAACTATTTAAGCTTTGGTATTACATATCATTAAAATTTCAAAGTAATGGTGGGTCATGATAAATGCATGTAAATATTAAATCTTTAGATCTTAAACACCTTCAAAACTGCTTAAAATTTAGTATTACATATCATTCAAATTTAAAAGTTGTGATTCATCATGATAAATGCACATAAATTTTGAATTTTTGAATCCTAAACATGTTTAAAACTTTTTAACCTTTTGTATTACATATCAGTCAAATTTTAAAGTTGTGATGCACCATGAGAAATGTTCATAAAGTTCAAATTTTTGGATTTTAAACACATTCAAAACCATTTAAACTTTAGAATTAGACAAAATTTAAATTTAAAAATTACAATGCATCAAAACACATATAAAGTTTGAATATTTAGATCTTAAACACTTTTAAAATCACTTAAACTTTGGTATTACATATCATTTAAAATTTAAATTTGTGATTCATCATGCGAAATGTGCATAAAATTTGAGTCTTTAAAATTTAAACATGTTAAAAATAGTTAAGATTTGGTATTATATATCATTTAAATTTTAAAATTATTATCCATCATGATAAATGCATATAAAATTAAAATATTTAGATCTTAAATACCTTTAAAACTACACAATCTTTGATATATATTATTTAAATTTCAAAGTTGTGATGTATCATGAGAAACGTGCATAAAATTTAAATCTTTAGATTTTAAATACATTCAAAACTACTTAAGCTATGCTATTATATATCATTTAAATTTCAAAGTTACTATGTATCATGATAAATGAATAAAAAGTTTAAATATTTAGATCTTATACACATTCAAAGCTACATAATCTTTGGTATTACATATAAATCAAATTTTAAATTTGTAATGCATTACAATAAATACACATAAAATTCAAATCCTTGGATTTTAAACACATTCAAATCCACATAATCTTTGATATTATATAACATTCTAATTTCAAAGTTGTAATCAATGATGAGAAATATGCATAAAGTTTAAATCTTTGGATCTTAAATAGTTTCAAAAGTACTTAAGCTTCTTTATTATATGTTATTCAAATTTTAAAGTTGCAATAAATCATGAAAAATGCACATAAAATTTGAATCTCTTGATATCAAACACTTTCAAAACCACTTAAACTTCATTATTACATATCATTAAAATTTGAAAGTTGTAATGCATCATGGGAAACATGCATAAACTTTAAATCTTTGCATCTTAAACATGTTCAAAACTAATTTAGCTTCAGTATTACATATAATTCAAATTTTAAATTTATAATACATCATAAGAAATATGTAAAAAATTCAAATCTTTAGATCTTATATACATTTAAAACTACTTAAACTTCAGTATCACATATCATTCAAATTTCATAATTGTGATGCATCATAAAAAATATGCATAAATTTTAAACTTTTGAATCTTAAATACATTTAAAATCATTTAATTTTTTGTATTACATATCTTTCAAATTTTAAATTAGAGATGCATCATGATAAATATGATTTTTTTTTGATTCCATAGATATTAAACATGTTCAAAATGACTTAAGCTTCAGTATTACAGATCATTCAAATTTCAAAGTTGTGATGCATCATGATAAATGCACATGAAATTTAAATTTTTAGATCTTAAACATATTCAAAACTTCTTAAACTTTGGTATTAGATATCATTCAAATCTTAAAGTTGTGATGTATCATAAAAAACATGCATAAAATTTAAATCTTTAGATCTTAAACACATTCAAACTTGCTTAAGATTAGGTATTACATATCATTCAAATTTTAAATTTATTTATATCATGAAAAATATGCATAAAATTCAAATATTTAGATCTTAAACATATTTAAAACTATTTAAGATTCAGTATACATATCATTCAAATTTTAAAATTATGATTCATCATAAAAAATGCACATTAAAATTGAATCTTTAGATATTAAACATGTTCAAAACCACTTAAGATACACCATTCTGATTTCAATGTTGTGATACATCATTATAAATATGCATAAAATGTAAATATTTAGATCTTAAACATGTTCTTAACCACTTAAACATTGTTATGACATATCTTTCAAATTTTAAAGTTGTGATGCATCATGAGAAACATGAATAAGGTACAATTTTAAGATCTAAAACTAATTCAAATCCACTTAAGTTTAGGTATTATATATCATTCAAATTTTAAAGCTGTGACGTATCATAAAAAATACATAAATTTTGAATCTTTAAATATTAAACAAGTTCAAAACCACTTAAGATACATAATTCTGATTTCAATGTTGTGATACATCATTATAAATGTGCATAAAGTTTAAATATATAGATCTTAAACATGTTCTTAACCACTTAAATATTGTTATGACATATCTTTAAAATTTTAAAGTTGTGATGCATCATGAGAAACATGAATAAGGTATAATCTTAAGATCTAAAACTAATTCAAATCCACTTAAGTTTAGGTATTATATATCATTCAAATTTTAAAGCTATGACGTATCATAAAAAATACATAAATTTTGAATCTTTAGATATTAAACATGTTCAAAAAATTTTAAGCTTCAGTATTACATATCATTTAAATTTCAAAGTTTTGATGTATCAAAAAAAAGACATAAATTTCAAATCTTTGAATCTTAAAAATGCTTAAAACTACTTAAGCTTCAATATTACATATTATTCAAATTTCAAAGTTGTGATGTAACATCAAAAATTCACATAAAGTTCAAATATTTGAATCTTAAACACCTTCAAATTTTTTTAAGATTAAGTATTATATTTCATTCAAATATTAAAGTTGTGATTCATCATGAGAAATATGCATAAAATTTTAATCTTTAGATCTTAAAATTACTTTAAAACTATTTAATCTTCAATATTACATATCATTCAAATTATAAAGTTGTGATGCATCATGAAAAATATACATAAAATTTGAATATTTAGATCTTAAAAACTTTTAAAATTAATTAAGTTTAAGTATTACATATCATTCAAATTTTAAATTTGTAATCATCATGAGAAACATGCATAAAGTTTAAATTTTTAGATCTTAAACATATCAAAAACTACTTAAATTTTGGTATTATATATCATTCAAATTTTAAATTAGTGATGCATCATGAGAAATGATCATAAAATTTAAATTTTTGGATATTAAACACCTTCAAAATTGCTTAATCTTTAGTATCACATATCATTCAAATTTCAAAGTTGTGATGCATAATAGAAAATGTAAATAAATTTTGAATATTTAAATCATAAACACCATCCAATCAATCTTTGGTATTACATATCATTCAAATTTTAAAGTTGTGATGGTGTGATGGGAAGCATCATGAGGAATGTGAGTAAAGTTCAAATTTTTATATCTTAAAAATATTTAAAACTACTTAAGCTTCAGTATAATATATCATAAATATTTTAAAATTGTAATACATCATAAAAAATAAATATAAACTATGAATTTTTGAATTTTAAACATGTTTAGATCTAATTAATCTTTAGTTTGACATAAATTGAAATTTCAAAGTTGTGATGCATCATGAAAAATAAGCATAAAGTTTGAATATTTAAATATAAATATTAAATCTACTTAATCTTTGATATTACATATCATTTAAATTTTAAAGTTGTGATGTAACATGAAAAATGTGCATAAAATTATTTTTTTTGATTTTAAACAAATTTAAAATTGCTTATGTTTTAGTATTATATATCATTCAAATTTTAAAATTATAATGCATTATGATAAATGCACACAAATTTTGAATCTTTGGATCTTAAACATGTTAAAAACTACTTAAAATTTTATATTACATATCATTGATAGCAAATTTTAAAGTTTTAATGCATCATGATAAATATGCATAAATTTCAAAACTTTATATCTTAAAGATACTCAGAAAAACTTAAGCTTTGGTATTATATATCCTTAAAATTTCAAACTTGCAATGAATCATGATAAAAATTTAAAAAATATTTGAACCTTTAGATCTTTAACACATTAAAAAATGTTTAAACTTTAATATTATGTATCATTCAAATTTTAAAGTTACAATGCATCATGAGAAACATACATAAAATTTGAATCTTTAGATCCTAACACATTCAAAATCATTTAAACTTTGGTATTACATATCATTCAAATTTTAAAGTTACGATGCATCATGATAAATATGCATAAAATTCAAATATTTAGATCTTAAACATGTATAAAACTCTTTAAACTTTTGTATTAAATTTTATTCATATTTTAAAGTTATAATACATCATATGAAACTTGCATAAGATTTGAATTTTTAGCTCTTAAACATGTAGAAAAGTGTTTTGTTTGTTGTTCTTTTACTTTTGTTTTTTCTAAGATTTACTATTATATTTCATTTAAACTTTAAAGTTGTGATGTACCATGATAAACATGCATAAAATTATAATCTTTAGATCTTAAACATGTTTAAAACTACTTAAGCTTTGGTATTACATATCATTCAAAGTTTAATGTTGTGATACATCATAATAAATGTGTATAAAGTTTAAATCTTTTGATCTTAAACACAATCAAAATTACCTACTAATTTTTTTATATTATAAATTATTCAAAATTTAAGTTTGTTATGTATTATGAGAAACACACTTAAAGTTTGAATATTAAAAATATTCAAAATAGCTTAAGCTTCAGTATTACATATCATTCAAATTTTAAAGTTGTGATTCATCATGTAGAATGCACATAAAGTTTGAATATTTGTATCTTAAACGTGTTTAAAACCACTTAAGCTTCATTATAACATATCATTCAAATATCAAAGTTGTGATGAATCATAAGAAATGTGAATAAAATTTTTATCTTTGAATTTTAAACACCATAAAAACCATCATAATAAATGTGCACAAAGTTTTAATCTTTAGATCATAAACACATTCAAAACCATTTAATCTTGGGTATTACATATCATTCAAATTTTTTTGTTGTGATGTAGCATGATAAATGTGCATAAATTTTGAATCTTTAGATCATAAACACATTCAAAACTATTTAAGCTTCACTATTACATACCATTCAAATTACAAAGTTGAGATGCATCATATAGAATGTGTATAAAGTTTCAATCTTTGGATCATAAAAACCTTCAAAATAGTTTATGTTTTAATTTTAAATATAATTTAAATTTCAAAAAATTTATACATCATGAAAAATACACATAAATTTTTAATCTTTTGATCTTAAACACGTACAAAATTACTCAAGTTTCGATATTACATATATTAAAATTTCAAAATTTTGATGCATCTCGATAAATTATTTAAGCTTACTTAAGCTTCATGTATTACATATCATTTAAATTTAAAAAGAATGATGCATCATGAGAAATGCACATAAAATTTGAATCTTTAGATCTTAAACATGTTTAAAATTTCTCAAGATTTATTATTACATATCATTAAAAATTTAAGGTTGTGACACATCAAGAGAAACATTCATAAAATTTAAATCTTTTATAGATGTTCAAATCCACTTCACCTTTAGTAATACATATAATTAACACTTTAATGTTGTGATAAATAATAAAAAATACACATAAAATTTAAATCTTTGGATCTTAAATATATTCAAAATTGTTTAAGTTTTGGTATTATATATCATTCATATTTCAAAGTTACAATACATCATGAGAAACATGCATGAAATTTAAATTTTTAGATCTTAAATATGTTTAAAACTACTTAAGCTTTAGTTTTACATATCATCTAAATTTAAAAGGTGTAATGCATCATGATAAATGTGTATAATGTTTAAATATTTGGATCTTAAACATGTTCAAAACTACTTAAGTTTAGGTATTACATATCATTCAAATTTTAAAGTGGTGATACATTGTGAAAAAATAAGCATAAATTTTAAATCTTTGAATCTTAAACATGTTCAAAACTACTTAAGCTTTAGTGTTATATATCATTCAAGTTTTAAAGTTATGATAGATCATAATAAATGCACATAAAATATGAATTTTTGGATATCAAACACATTCAAAACTACTTATAGTTTGATATTATAATACATTCAAGTTTCAAAGTTATGATGTATTATGAAAAATATGTATAAAATTAGAATCTTTAGATCTTAAACATATTTAAAACCACTAAAAATTCAGTATTACATATCATTTAAATTTCAAAGTTATGATGTATCATGAGAAATATGCATAAAGTTTGAATCTTTAGATCCTAGACATGTTTAAAACCACTTAAATTTTGGTTTACGTATCATATAAATTTCAAATTTGTATGCATCATGAAAAACATGTATAAAATTTGAATATTTGGTACAATTCAAAACCATTTAAGCTTTGGTATTACATATAATTATAATTTTAGATTTGTGATGCATCATGAAAAATACACATAAAATTTAAATTTTTAGATCTTAAATATTTTTAAAACCACTTAAATTGTAGTATTACATATCAATCAAATTTTAAAGTTGTGATACATCATGAGAAATACACATAAAATCTAAATATTTAGATCTTAAACATGTTAATTTTTTTTTAAGCTTTGGTATTACATATCATTGAAATTTTAAAATTGTTATACATCTTAAAAAACACACATATATTTCAAATTTTTGAATCTTAAACATGTTAAAATATACTCAAGCTTCTATATGATATATCATTTAGATTTTAAAGTCATGATGCATCATGATAAAATAAGATTTTTTTTAATTCTTTAAATCTTAAACACATTCAAAACTACTAAAAATTTGGTATTATGTAACATTCAAGTTTCAAAGATTTGATGCATCATGAGAGATGTACATAAAGTTCAAATTTTTAGATATAAAACACATTTAAAACTGCTTAAGCTTCAACAGTGCAATACTTTCAAGTTTTAAAGTTGTGATGTATTGTAAGAAATTCACATAAAGTTTGAATCTTTAAATCTTAAAAATGTATAAAACTACTTAAACTTCAGTATTACATATCATTTAAATTTTAAAGTTTTCATTCATTAGAAAAATTTGCATAAATTTTAAATATTTAGATCTTAAAATACATTCAAAACTTGTTAAATTTTGGTATTACATATCATTCAAATTTCAAAGTTGTGATGCATCATGAAAAATATGCATAAAGTTTGAATCTTTAGATCTTAAATACGTTCAAAATCACATACACTTTGGTATTACATATCATTCAAATTTTAAAGTTGTAGTGTATCATGACAAATGTGCATAAATTTTAAAAATTTAAATCTTAAACATGTTTAAAAGTATTTTACCTTTGGTATTACATATCATTCTAATTTCAAAGTTGTGATACATTATGACAAACACAAATAAAGTTAGAATCTTTGGATCTTAAACATGTTCAAAACTATATAAACTTTGGTATTACATACCATTCAAAGTTCAAAGTTATGATACATTATTATAAATGGAAATAAAGTTAGAATCTATAGATCTTAAATATTTTAAGATCGCTTAAACTTTTTTCTTAAACATATGCAAAACAATGCACTTAAGCTTCAATATTACATATCATTCAAAGTTTAAAATTATGATGCAGCATGAGAAACATGCATAATGTTTAAATATGTAGATCTTAAATACATTGAAAATCGCTTAAGCTTTAGTATTCAATATTATTCAAATTTCAAATTTATGATGCATGATAAGAAATGCACATAAAGTTTGAATATTTAGATCTTTTACATGTTCAAAATGATTAAAGCTTCTGTATTACATATCATTCAACTTTAAAAGTTATGATGCATCATGATAAGTGAGAATAAAGTTTATATAAATCTAAAATATATTAAAAATTTATTAATCTTTTGTATTATATATCATTCAAATTTGAAAGTTGTGATGCATCATAAAAATTGTGCCTAAAGTTTGAATCGTTAGATCTTAAACATGTTTAAAACTACTTATGCTTCTATATTACATATCATTTAAGTTTAAAATTAGGATGTATCATGATAAATATGCATAAATTTTAAATATTTGGATCTTCAACACATTCAAAATTTTTTAAGCTTTGGTATTACATATCATTTAATTTTCAAAGTTGTGATACATCATGAAAAATATTTATAAAATTTAAATATTTAGATCTTAAACATTTTAAAAATTATTTATTCTTCTGTATTACATATCATTAAAATTTTAAAATTACAATGTATCAAAATATATATGCATAAAGTTTAAATATTTAGATCTTAAACGTTTTCAAAACTGCTTAATCTTAGGTATTACATATCATTTAAATTTAAAAGTTGTGATGCATTATGAGAAATATGCATAAATTTTAAATCTTTAGATCTTAAATATGTTCAAAATTACTTAAAATTTGATATTACATATCATTTAAATTTAAAATATATAATGCATCATAATAAATATGCATAAAGTTTGAATCTTTAGATTTTAAATACATTCTAAATCTTAAAAGCTTCATTATTACATATCATTTAAATGTTAAAGTTGAATTGTATCATAATAAATGCACATAAAAATTGAATATTTATATTTTAAACACATTTAAAACCACTTACATTCTAGTGTTACATATCATTCAAATTTCAAAGTTGTGATGCACAAAGTTCTAATTTTTAGATCTTAAACACATTCATAACCACTTAAACTTGTATATCACATATCATTCAAACTCTAAAGTTATGATTTCTTATGAGAAACTCACATAAAGTTGTAATATCTAGATCTTAAACACATTCAAAATCACTTAAGCTTCAAAATTATATACCAATCAAATTTCAAGGTTACAATGCATTATGAAAAATATGAATAAAATTTGAATCTTTAGATCTTAAATGTATTCAAAATTACTTAAGCTTTGGTATTATATGTCATTCAAATGTTAAAGTTATGACACATTATGAGAAATATGCATAAAGGTTAATGAATCTTTAGATCTTAAACATGTGAAAATTGCTTAATCTTAGGTATTACATATCACTCAAATTAAAATGTTTTGATGCATTAAGAAAAATATGCATAATTTTTGAATTTTTGGATTTTAAATACATTTAAAACTACATAATATTTGATATTACATATCATTTAAAGTTAAAAGTTGCAATGCATTATCAAAAATACGTATAAAATTTAAATCTTTTGATCATAAACACTTTTAGAACTAATTAATCTTTGGTATTACATATCATTCAAATTTTAAAGTTGTGATGCATCATTAGAAATATGTAAAAAATTTAAATCTTTAGATTTTAAATACATACAAAATCACTTAAGCTTTGATATTACATATCATTAGAATTTCAAAGTTTTAAAATATCATGAGAAATATATGTGAAGTTTGAATCTTCTGATTTTAAACATGTTTAAAACCACTTAAGCTTTAGTATTACATATTATTAAAATTTAAAAGGTATGATGTATCATGAGAAATGCTCATAAATTTTGAATATTTATATCTTAAACATGTTCAAAACTTTTTATATTTTAATATTAAATATTAATCAAAATTTAAAGTTATGATGCATCATGGAAAATGTGCATAAAAGTTAAATCTTCAAATATTAATCATGTTCAAAACTTCTTAAGCTTTTGTATTATATATCATTTAAATTTTAAAGTTACAATCCATCATGATAAATGTGCATAAATTTCAAACCTTTAGATCTTAATGATATTCAAAACTGTTTAAACTTTAGTATTACATATCATTTAAATTTTAAAGTTGTGATGCATCATGAGAAATATTTATAAAGTTTAAATATTTAGATCTTAAACATGTTCAAAACCATTCAAGCTTTTGTACTACATATCATTCAAATTTTAAAGTTGTGATGCATCACAAAAGACATGCATAAATTTTAAATATTTTGATTTTAAGAATGTTTAAAATTGTTTAAACTTCAGTATTACTTATAATTCAAATCTTAAAGTTTTAATGCATCATGATAAATATGGATAAAGTTCAAATATTTAGATCTTAAACATGTTCAAAATCATTTAATATTTGGTATTACATATCATTCAAATTTAATTTTTTTGATGTAACATGAAAAACATGCATAAATTTTGATTCTTTAAATCTTAAACACTTTTAAAACAATTACATATCTTAAACTTTATTTACATATCTTTTCAATTTCAAAGTTACGATGAATCAAAATAAAAATTCATAAAGTTTAAATCTTTAGATTTTTAACATGTTTAAAACCACTTAAAATTTGGTATTACATATCATTCAAATTTAAAAGTTATGATGTATTATGAAAAATATGCATAAAATTTAAATCTTTGAATCTTAAACATGTTTAAAGCTCTTTAAGATTTTAGATTACATATCATACAAATTTTATAGTTGTAATACATTATGAGAAATGTGCATAAATTTAAAATCTTTAGATTTTTAAATATATTCAAAACTACTTAAGCTTCAATATTACATGTCATTCAACTTTTAAAGTTGTTATACATTATGAAAAATATGCATAAAATATGATTCTTTGGATAAATAATACATTCAAAACAACCTAAACTTTGGTATTACATGTCATTTAAATTTTAAAATTGTGATGAATTATGTGAAACATATATAAAGATTGAATTTTTTGATCTTAAATATTTTCAAAACTACATAAACTTTGATATTACATATCAATACGATTCTAAACTTGTGATGAATTATGATAAATGTGCATAAAGTTAGAATCTTTAGATCTCAAATGCATTCACAATTATTTAAGCTTTGATATTACATATCATTTAAATTTCAAAGTTGTGATGAATCATGATAAATACATATAATGTTTGAGTCTTTGAATTTTAAATACATTCCAAATTATTTAAGCTTTGATATTAGATATCATTTAAATTTTAAATATATGATGCATCATAAAAAATGTGCATAAAATTTAAATCTTTGAATCTTAAATGCATTCAACCTGATTAAGCTTTAGTATTATATATCATTGAAATTTTAAAGTTGTGATGGATCATGAGAAACATACATAAAATATAAATATTTAAATCTTAAACACTTTCAAAATCGCTTAAGCTTTCATATTATAGATAATTTAATTTTAAAATTTACAATACATAATGAGAAATGCACATAAAGTTTTATTCATTAGATCTTAAACATGTTTAAAATCATTTAATATTTTATATTACATATTATTTAAATTTTAAAGTTGTGATGCATTATGAAAAATGTGCATAAAATTTGAATATTTAGATCTTAAAAATGTTAAAAATTAATTAAGCTTCAATTTACATATCAATCAAATTTCAAAGTTGTGATGCATTATGAAACATGTTCATAAAGTTTAAATCTTTGGATCTTAAAAATGTTCAAAACCACTTAAGCTTTAATAGTACATATCATTTAAATTTTGAAGCTATGATGAATATGAAAAACATGCATAAATTTTGAATCTTTAGATCTAACATTCATTAAATATCACTTAATTTTTAGTATTACATATCATTCAAATTTTGAATTTGTGATGCATTATGAGAAACATGCTTAAAATTTGAATCTTTAGATCTTAAACATGTTCAAAACTACTTAACTTTCTATATTACATACCATTCAAATTTGAAAGTTGTGATGCATTATGATAAAATTATATAAAGTTTAAATATTTAGATCTTAAACATGTTTAAAACTTCTTAAGCTTTGATATTATATATCATTCAAAGTTCAAAGTTGTGATGCATTATATAAAAATTAAATTTTGAATCTTAAGATATTAAACATGCTCAAAACCACTTAAAATTCAATATTGCATATCATTCAAATTTTAAAGTTATGATACATTATGATAAATATTCATAAAGTTTAAATTTTTAGATCTTCAACATGATCAAAACCACTTGAAGTTCAGTTGTACATATCATTCAAATTTTAAAGTTGTGATGCATATGAGAAATATGCATAAAGTTTAAATATTTAGATATTAAACATGTTTAAAATTTCTTAAGCTTTGGTATTACATATTATTAAAATTTAAAAGTTTTGATGTATTATGTAAAGTGTGCATAAAATTTGAATATTTGGATCTTAAACATGTTTAAAATCATTTAAGTTTTAGTATTACATATCATTCAAATTTTAAAGTTGTGATGCATTATGAAAAATATGCATAGAGTTTTAATCTTTAAAAATTAAAAATGTTAAAAAAAACTTAATCTTTAATATTACATATCATTCAAATTTAAAATTTGTGATGTATCATAAGAAATGCATATAAAGTTTAAATCTTTGGTACACATTCAAAACTATTTATGCTTTGAAATTACATATCATTGAAGTTTCAAATTTGTGATGCATTATGAGAAATAAGCATAAAGTTTTAATCTATATATCTTAAACATATTTGAAACCACTTAAATTTTAGTATTACATATCATTCAAATTTCAAAGTTATGATGCATAATGATAAATGTACATAAAGTTTGAATCTTTAGATCTAAAACATATTCAACACCTTTTAAACTCTTATATTACATATAATTAACATTTAAAAATTGTGATGTATAATGAGAAACATGCATAAAGTTTAAATATTTAAATATTAAACACATTCAAAATCACTTAAGCTTCGGTATTACATATCATTATAATTTTAATATTTTAATGCACCATGAGTAACATGCATAAAGTTTGAATCTTTGGATTATAAATACATTCAAAATTACTTAAGCTTCATTATTACATATTAATCAAATTTTGAAGTTGTGATGCATCATGAAAAATAAGCATAAAGTTCAAATCTTTGGATCTTAAACACTTTTAAAATTACTTAAGCTTTGGTTTTACATAACATTCAAATTTAAAAGCTATGATTCATCATAAAAAATGCATATAAATTTATAATTTTTGGATCTTAAGCATGTTCAAAATCATTTAAGCTTCGGTATTACATATCATTCAAAGTTAAATGTTGCAATGAATCATGATAAATATGTATAAAATTTGAATTGTTGGATCTTAAACATGTTCAAAATCACTTGAACTTGGGTACTACATATAATTAAAATTTAAAATTTGTGATGTATCATGAGAAACTTGCATAAATTTTAAATACTTGGATATTTGATATGTTCCAAATTGCTTAAGTTTTTTATATTACATATCATTTATTTTTTAAAGTTGTGATGCATAATGAGAAATATGCATAAATTTTAAATCTTTGGATTCAAACACATTCAAAACTGTTTAAGCTTTGATATTACATATCATTCAAATTTTAAAATTATGATACATTATTATAAATGCACATAAAATTTAAATATTTGAATCTTAAATATATTCGAATCCACTTAAGCTTTGGTATTACATATCATTTAAATTTAAAAATTGTGATGCATCATGAAAAACATGAATAAAGTTCGTATCTTTAGACATTAAAAATGTTCAAAACCACTTAAGTTTTAATATCACATATCATTCAAATTTCAAAATATCAATAGATTATGAGAAATGTGCATAAAATTTGAATCTTTAATTCTTAAATATGCTCAAAATTATTTAAAATTTGGTATTGCATATCATTTAAATTTTATAATTTGATGCATCATGACAAACTTGCATAAATTTTGAATCTTTAGATCCTAAGAATTCTCAAAACTACTTAATATTTAGTATTACATATCATTCAAATTTCAAATTTTCAATACATTATGAGAAACATGCATAAAATTCAAATATTTGAATTTTAAACACGTTCAAAATAGCATAAACTTTTGTATTACATAGCATTAAAATTTTAAAGTTGCTATGCATTATGATAAACAGATATAATATTTAAATCTTTGAATCTTAAACATGTTCAAATTTACTTAAAATCTCATATGAAATACCATTCAAATTTCAAGGTGAGAATATAGTATGAGAAAATATGCTTAATGTTTCAATTTTTGAATCCTAAACACATTCAAAACTACTTATGTTTTGGTATTACATATCATTCAAGTTTAAAAGTTACAATTCATCATGAAAAATGTGCATAAATTTTAAATATTTAGATCTTAAATAAATTTATAAATACTTAAGTTTCTTAATTAAAGATCATTCAAATTTCAAATTTGTGATACATTATGAGAAATGTGCATGAATTTTCAACCTTTAAATCTTTAACACATTCAAAATTATTTAAGTTTTGGTATTATATATCATTCAAAATTAAAAATTTTAGATACATCATTAAAAAGATGCATAAAATTTAAATTTTTAGATCTTAAACATATTCAAAACTATTTGAGCTTTGGTATTACATATCATTCAAGTTCAAAACTGTTTAAGTTTTGATATTACATATAATTCAAATTTCAATGTTATGATGCATCATGATAAATGCACATAAAGTTCAATTCATTGGATCTTAAACATGATCAAAATTGCTTAAATTTTGATATTTCATATCATTAAAATTTCAAATTATTATACATTATAAAAATTGCATATAAATTTTGAATCTTTGGATATTCAAAATATTCAAAACCACTTAAGCTTCGGTATTCTATATCACTATAATTTTAAAGTTATGATGGGTCATGAGAAATATGCATAAAGTATATTTTTTAGATCTTAAATATGTTTAAAAGTGATTAAGATTTGCTATTACATATCATTAAAATTTCAATATTGCGATGCATTTTTAAAAATATGAAAAAAACTAAAATATTTAGATCTTAAACACTTTTAAAATTGCTTAAATTTTAGTATTACATATCATTAGAATTTCAATGTCGTGATGCATCATGAAAAATTTGTATTAAGATAAAATCTTTGTATCTTAAATATCTTCAAAACCACTTAAGCTTCGATATCACATATCATTCAAATTTTAATTTTATGATGCATCATGAGATATATGCATAAAGTAAAAATTTTCAAATTTTAAACACCTTCAAAACCACTTAGTTTTTCATATTACATATAATTAAAATTTCAAATTTGTAATGCATCATGAGAAATGTGTATAAGATTTGAATATTTGGATCTTAAACGCATTTAAAATCACTCAAGTTTCGGTATTACATATCATTCAAAGTTCAAAGCTGATATGCATCATGATAACTCCGATAAAATTTAAATCTTTAGATTGTCAACATGTTCAAAACCATTTAATTTTTGGTATTGTATATCATTTAAATTTTAAATTTATTTTGCATTATGAGAAACACATTAATTTTAAATATTTAGATCTTAAACATATTGAAAAATGCTTTAGCTTTAGTATGACATATAATTTAGATTTCAAAGTTGAAGTGAATAATGAGAAACACATATAAAATTTGAATCTTTTGATCTTAAACACATTCAAAAATACTTAATCTTTGCTATTACTTATCATTTAAATTTAAAACATGCAATGCATCATCATAAATAGACATAAAGTTTGATTTTTTAGATCTTAAACATGTTCAAAACTTCTTAAACTTTAGTATTACATATCATTAAAATTTCAAAGTTATGATGTATCATGAGAAGCATGCATAAAATTTTAATCTTTGTATCTTAAAAATGTTCAAAACCCCTTAAGCTTTTATTTTTCATATCATTAAAATTTTAATATTATTATGCATCATGAAAAATGTGTATAAAGTTTGAATCTTTGGATCTTAAGCATATTCAAAACTACTTAAGCTTTGGTATTATATATTGTTCAAATTTAATAGTTGTGATGCATCATGAGAAATGTGCATAAATTTTAAATTTATAGATTTTAAACATGTACAAAACTACTTAAACTTTTATATTTCATAATATTTAATTTAAAAATTGTGATGCATCATAAAAAACATGCATAAAGTTTAAACTTTTAGCTCTAAAACATGTTCAAAACCACTTACGTTTTGGTATTACATATCATTAAAACTTAAAAATTATGATGCATCATGAAAAATGTGAATAAAGCTTAAAAATTTAAGTCTTAAATACATTCAAAATTACTGAAGCATCGATATTAAGTACCATTCAAATTTAAAAATTGTAATGCATCATGATAAATTCACGTAAAAATAAAATATTTAGATATTAAACATGTTAAAAATTTATTAAGATTTAGTATAACATATCATTCAAACTTAAAATTTATGATGTATCATGAGAAATGTGCATAAATTTTGCATATTTAGATCTTAAACAAGTTCAAAATTACTTAAACTTTGATTTTAAATATCATTCAAATTTCAATGTTTTAATTCATCATGGTAAATTTTAATAAAGTTTGATTCTTTGAATCCTAAACAAATTTGAAACCACTTAAGCTTCCATATTAAACATTATTCAAAATTTAAAGTTGCAATGAATCTTAATAAATATGCATAATTTTTAAATATTTAAATCTTAAACATGTTCAAAACTACTTAAAATTCAGTATTACATATCTTTCAAATTTTAAATTTATGATGTATCATAATAAATGTGCATAAAGTTCAAATATTTAAATCTTAAATATGTTTAAAATAACTTAATATTTAGTATTACATATCATGTAAATTTTATACTTGAGATACAATATGAAAAATATGCATAAAAATCAAATATATGGATCTTAAATATGTTCAAAACGACTTAAAATTTGGTATTATATAACATTAAAATTTTAATGTTGTGATGCATTAGAAGAAATACCATAAATTTTAAATCTTTAGATCTTAAACACATTTAAAACCACTTAAACTTCAGTATTACATATCATTCAAATTTTAAAATTATAATGATGCATTATGAAAAACACATAAAATTTGAATATTTGGATATTAAATTGTTTCAAACCAATAAAATTTTGGTATTACATATCAATCAGATTTAAAACTTGAAATTCATTAAAATAATTATTCAATTTTTTTGAATCTTTAGATATTAAATACATTCAAAATCACTTAAGCTTCGGTATTACATATCATTCAAATTTAAAAGTTACAATGCATCATGAGAAATACACATAACATTTGAATATTTTGATCTTAAACATGTTTAGAACCACTTAAATTTTGGTATTATATATCATTCAAATTTCAAATTTGTGATACATCATAAGAAATATGCATAAAGTTTGAATCCTTAGATCTTAAAGACATTCAAAACCACTTAATATTTTATATTACATATAATTCAAATTTCAAAGTTGCGATGCATGACAAAAAATATGTAGAATGTTAGAATATTTAGATCTTAAACATGTTTAAAACTATTTAAGATTCAATATTACATATCATTTAAATTTTAAAGTTGTGATGTATCATGAAAAATATGCATAAAATTTAAATTTTTAGATCTTCAACATGTTCAAAATCACTTAAGATTTAGTCTTACATATCATTCAAAGTTTAATGTTATGATGCATTAGAAAAAACATGCATAAAATTTGAATCTTTAGATATTAAATATGTTTAGAACTACTTCAACTTTGGTATTACATATCATTCAAATTTAAAAGTTACATTACATTATAAAAAATATGTATAAAATTCAAATCTTTGGATCTTAAACTTGTTCAAAATTACTTAAGCTTCAATATCATATCTAAGTCAAATTTCAAAGTTATGATTCATCATGAAATATGTGCATAAATTTTGAATCTTTAGATATTAAACATGTTCAAAACCACTTAAGTATTACATATCATTGAAATTTTAGAGTTGTGATGCATCATAAAAATTGTGTTTAAAGTTTGAATTTATAGATCTTAAACATGTTCTAAACTTATTAAGCTTTGGTATTACATATCACTCAAATTTTAAAGCTGTGATGGATAATGAGAAATGAACATATATTTTGAATCTTTAGATATTAAACATGTTTAAAATTATTTAAGCTTCGATATTACATATCATTCAAATTTCACAGTTGTGATGGATCATGAGAAACATGCGTAAATCTAAAATACTTGGTTTTTAAAAATATTAAAAATCACTTCAGCTTCGATATTACATATCATTCAAATTTTAATTATGTGATATATCATGATAAATATGGATAAATTTTGAATCTTTGAATCTTAAATTTATTCATAATTGCTTTCACTTTAGTATTACATATCACTCAAATTTCAAAGTTATGATGCATCATAATAAATATTCATAAATTTTGAATCTTTGAATCTTAAACACAATCAAAATCACATAAGCTTCAATAATACATATAATTTAAATTTTAAATTTGTGATACATCATGAGAAATATGCATAAATTTTGAATATTTAGATATTTGACATGTTTAAAACCACTTAAGCTTCAGCGTTACATATCTTTTAAATTTTAGAGTTATAATGCATCATGAGAAACATGCATAATATTTAAATATTTGGTTCCTAAACATATTTAAAACTAATTAAAGTTTGATTTCAAAGCTGTGATACATCATGAGAAATATGCATAAAGTTATAATTTTTTCATCGTAAATACATTCAAAACCACTAAAGTTTTGGTATTACATATCATTCAAATTTCAAAGTTACGATGCATCATGATAAATACACATAAAATTTGAATCATTGAATCTTAAATATATTCAAAATCACTTAAGTTTAGATATTAAATATCATTCAAATTTATAATTTATAATGCATTATGAAAAATATGCATAAATTTTAAATCTTTGGATTTTAAACATGTTTAAAATCACTTAAATTTCAATACTATAAATCGTTCAAATTTTATTGTTATGACGCATCATGAGAGGCATTCATATAATTCAAATCTTTAAATATTAAAGACATCCATAACCACTTAATCTTATGTGTTATATATCATTCAAATTTTAAAGTTGAGATGCATCATGAGAAACTCAAATAAAGTTTGAATCTTTAGATCTTAAACATGTTCAAAACTGTTTAAGCTTGGCTATTACATAGTATTTAAATTTTAAGGTTATGATGCATTATAAAAAATGCACATAATATTTAAATATTTCAATATTAAATATGTTTAATATTGCTTAAGCTTCTAAATTACATATCATTAAAATTTTAAATATGCAATGCTTTATGAAAAATATAAATAAAGATTGAATATTTATATCTTAAACATGTTCAAAATTGCTTAAGCTTGTGTGTTACATATCATTTAAATTTAAAATTTATGATGCATTATGAGAAACATGAATAAATTTTGAATCTTTAGATATTAAACATGTTCAAAACTAATTAAGCTTTGTATTACATATCATTCAAATTTTAAAGTTATGATGCATTATGAAAAACTTTCATAAATTTTAAATTTTTAGATCTTAAACACATTTAAAATCACTTAAGCTTTAGTATTACATATCATTCAAATTTTTAATTTGTGATGCATTATGAGAAACACATATAAAGTTAAAATCTTTTGATCTTAAATAAATTTAAAATCAATAAAGATTTGGTATTACATATCATTTCAATTTTAAAGTTGTGACGCATCATGAAAAATGTGCATAATTTTGAATATTTGGATCTTAAATATGTTCAAAACAACTTAAGTTTTGGTATTAAAATTATGATGCAGTATGAGAAATGAATATAAAATTTGAATATTTGGATCTTGAAAATGCTCAAATTTGATTAAGCTTTGGTACTACATATAATTCAAATTTCAAAGTTACAATACATCATAAGAAAGGTGCATAAAATTTGAATCTTTAGATCTTAAACATTTTCAAAACCACTTAAACTTTAATATTACATATCATTGAAATTTTAAAATTGTGATAAATTATAAGAAATGCGCATAAAATTTAAATATTTAAATCTTAAACACATAAATCCACTTAAAATTTAGTATTATATATCATTCAAATTTCAAAGTTGTGATGCATCATAAGAAATACACATGAAAAAAATGCATAAAATTTAAATCTTCAAATTTTAAATGTATTTAAAATTACATAAGATATGATATTACATATCATTTAAATTTTAAATTTGTGATGCATCATGAGAAATGCAGATAACGTTTAAATCTTGTGATTTTAAACATATTAAAAACTACTTAAAATTTGATATTATATATCATTCAAATTTTAGAGTTGTGATGCATCATTATAAATGTGTATAAAGTTCAAATATTTAGATCTTAAACATGTTCAAAATTAATTAAATTTTGATATTAAATATCATTCAAATTTTAAAGTTATGATGCATCATGACAAATATTCATAAATTTTGAATATTTAGAATTTAAACATGTTTAAAACCACTTAAGCTTTACAATTACATATCATTAAAATTTTAAAATTATGATGCATCAAAATAAATGTGCATAAAAATTGAATATTTAGATCTTAAACACATTTGAACTTTTTGATGATTTAGTATTACATATCATTCAAATTTTAAAGTTGCGATGCATCATAAAAAATGTGCATAAAATTTAAATATTTAGATTCTAATCACATTCAAAATTACTTAAACTTAGGTATTGCATAAAGTTCAAATTTTAAATTTATGATCCATCATGACAAACATGCATAAAGTTTAAATCTTTGGATCTTAAACATATTTAAAACTGATTAATATTCAGTATTACATATCATTCAAATTTTAAAGTTGTGATGCATCATGAAAAGTGCACATAAAGTTTCAATATTTATATTTTAAACACATTCAAAACCACTTAAGCTTCGATATTACATATCATTTAAATTTAAGAGTTGTGATTCATCATGATAAATGCACATATAATTTGAATAATTAGATATTAAATACTTTCAAAATTGCTTAAGCTTTGATATTACATATTATTTAAATTTAAAATTTGTGATGCATCATGAGAAATACACATAAAATTTTATTCTTCGAATCTTAAACACATTAAAAATTATTTAAGCTTCTATATTATATATCATTTTTATTTTAAAGTTGTGATACATCATGAGAAACATGATTAAAGTTTAAATATTTAGAGTTCAATATTACATATTATTTAAATTTTAATGTTGTGATGCATTATGATAAATGCACATAAAGGTTGAATTTTTGGATATTAAACATATTTAAAATAGCTTAAGCTTATGTATTACAGATCATTCAAATTTTGATGTTATGATATATTATGAGAAATACACATAAAGTTTGACTTTTTAAATCTTAAAAATGTTGAAAACCACTTAAGCTTTGGTATTACATATCTTTCAAATTTCAAAGTCTTAATGCATTATGAGAGATATGATAGGTAATTAAACACAATCTAAATTAGTTAAGTTTTAGAACTACATATCATTCAAATTTTAAAGTTATGATGCATTATTAAAAAAAATGCATAAAGTTTGATTATTTAGATTTTAAACACATTCAAAATTGCTTAATCTGTAGGTATTACATATCATTTAAATTTTAAAGTTATGGTACATCATGAAAAATATACATAAAATTTGAATCTTTAGATCTTAAAAATGTTCAAAACCACTTAAGTTTAGGCATTACATATCATTCAAATTTTAAAATTACATTACATCATGAGAAACATGCTTAAATTTTAAATTTTTTGATCTTAAACACATTCAAAACCACTTAATTTTTGATATTTATATATCATTCAAATATAAAATTTGTGATGCAACATGATAAATTCACATAAAATTAGAATCTTTAGATCTTAAACATGTGATATGTCATGATAAATATGCATAAAATTTGAATATTAAACATATTCAAAATTGATTAAACTTTGGTATTACATATCATTAAAATTTCAAACATGAGATGCATCATTATAAATGTGCATAAAATTTAAATATATAGATATTTAACATGTTCAAAACCACTTAAACTTGGGTATTACATATCATTTAAATTTTAAAATTATGATTCATCATGAAAAATACATATAAATTTCAAATCTTTGGATCTTAATCACATTCAAAATTGTTTAAGCTTCATTATTACATATCATTTAAAATTCAAAATTGTGATCCATCATAAGAAACAATCATAAAATTTGAATCTTTAGATTTTAAAAATATTGAAAAATGCTTAAACATAAGAATTATATATCATTCAAATTTTAATGTTTTGATTTATCATGAAAAATGTGCATAAATTTTAAATCTTTAGATCTTAAACCATTAAAAAATGTTTAAACTTTGCTATTACATATCATTCAAATTTTAAAGTTACAATATATCATGATAAATGTGCATAAAATTTGAATATTTAAATCTTAAACACATTTAATATTGCTTAAGTTTTGATATTACATATCATCCAAAATTTAAAATTGCAATGCATCATGATAAACATGCATAAAGTTCAAATATTTATATCTTAAACATGTTCAAAACTATTTAAGCTTTGGATTAAATATCATTCAAAGTTAAAAGTTGTGATGCATCATGAAAAATTCATATAAATTTTTATTTTTTAGATCTTAAACATATTCAAAACTTCTTAAAATTTATTTACATATCATTTAGATTTCAATGTTACGATACATCATGATAAATTCACATAAAATTGAAATTTTTGGATCTTAAACACATTCAAAACTTCTTAAGCTTAGGTATTACATATCATTCAAATTTTAAATTTGAGATGTATTATGAGAAATGTGTATAAAATTTGAATCTTTGGATCTTAAACACATTAAAAACCTCTTAAGATGTTGTATTACATATCATTCAAATTTTAAAGTTGGGATGCATTATGAAAAATTCATATAAAGTTTAAAAAATTAGATTTTTAGACATATTAAAAAATATTTAAGCTTCAATACTACATATCATTTAAATTTAAAACTTGTGACACATTATTAAAAATGAACATAAAATTTGAATTTTTAAATCTTAAACATGTTTAAAATTGCTTAAGTTTCGATATTACATATCAATCAAATATGAAATTTGCAATGCATTATGATAAATGCGAATAAAGTTTAAATATTTAGATCTTAAATATATTCAAAACTCCTTAAACTTTTATATTAAATATCATTTAAATTTTAAAGTTATGATGCATTATGATAAATGTATATAAAGTTTGAATATTTAATTTTTAAACACATTCAAAACATCTTAAGCTTCAATATTAAATATCACAAAAAATTTAAATTTATGATGCATTATGATAAATGCATATAAAATTTAGATATTTAGATCTTAAATATATTCAAAAAATTTTAAGCTTTAGTATTACATATCATTCAAATTTTAAAGTTGTGATGCATCATGGGAAATGCACATAAAATTTGATTTTTTGGGTCTTAAATATGTCAAAAATTTCTTAATTTTTTAATTTAATATCATTTAAATTTAAAATTTGTGATGCATTATGAGAAAAATGCATAAAATTCATATCTTTAAATTTTAAATACGTGTAAAATGAGTTAAGCTTTAGTTTTATACATCATTTAACTTTTAAAGTTATAATGCATTATGAGAAATGAGCATAGATTTCAAACTTTGGATCTTAAATATGTTCAAATCCACTTAAGCTTCTATATTACATATTTAAATTTTAAATTTGAGGTGCATATGAGAAACACATATAAAGTTTGAATTTTTCAATCTTAAATACATTCAATACCACTTAAGCTTTGGTATTACATATCATTCAAATTTTAAAATTATGATTTATTATGAAAAAATGAATAAAATTTGAATCTTTGGATCTCAAATATATGAAAAACTAATTAAGCTTCGGTATTTCATATCATTCTAATTTCAAATTTGTGATGCATTATGAGAAAATTATATAAAATTTGAATCTTTAAATCTTAAACATGTTTATAACTACTTAAATTTTATTGTTATATATCATTCAAATTTCAAAATTGCTATACAATATAATAAACATGCATAAAATTTAAATATTTGGATCTTAAACATGTTCAATATCATCTAAACTTTAATATTACATATCATTTAAATTTTAAAGTTACGATGTATTATGAGAAAAACACATTAAGTTCAAATCTTTGGATCTTCAACACATTAAAAAATGATTAAGCTTCGGTATTACATATCATTTAAATTTTAAATTTGAGATGTATTATGAGAAATATGCATAAAGTTAAAATCTTTGGATCTTAAACATATTTAAATCTAGATAAGCTTGGGTATTATATATCATTCAAATTTTAAATTTACGATACATTATGAAAAATGTGCATAAAGTTTAAATCTTTAGATCTTAAACATATTGAAAATCACTTAAGCTTTGGTATTACATATTATTCAAATTTCAAAGTTGTGATGCATTATGAGAAACATTCATAAAATTTGAATCTTTGGATCTTAAACATGTTCAACATCTCTTAAGCTTCGATATTACATATAATTTTAATTTTAAAGTTGTGGTGCATCATGAGAAACGTGAATAAAATTTGAATCTTTAGATTTTAAACATGTTCAAAACCACTTAAAATTTGGTATAACATATCATTTAAATTTCAAATTTATGATGCATCATGATAAACATTCATAAACTTTGAATTTTTGGATCTTAAACACATTCAAAATTACTTAAGCTTCGATATCATATATCATTCAAATCTCAAAATTATAATGCACCATGATAAATATGCATAAATTTTAAATATTTAAATCTTAAATATATTTAAAACTACTTAAGATTCAGTATTACATCTCATTCAAATTTCAAAGTTATAATGGATCATGAAAAATGTGCATAAATTTTAAATCTTTAGATATTAAACACATTTAAAATTATTTAAGCTTTAGTATTACATTTCATTCAAATTTAAAAATTATAATTCATAATGATAAACACATAAATTTCTAATTTTTAGATCTTAAACATGTCCAAAATCACTTAAGCTTCAGTATTGCATATTATTCAATTTTAAAAGTTGTGATGCATCATGAAAAATGTTAATATATTTTGAGTCTTTGGATCTTAATCACTTTCAAAACCACTTAAGTTTTGGTATTACATATCATTCAAATTTCAAAGTTGTGATGCATTATGAGAAATCCATATAAAATTTAAATATTTAGATCTTAAACATGTTCAAACCCACTTAGATTTTAGTATTACATATCATTCAATTTCAAAGTTGTGATTCATCATAAGAAACGGGCATAAAGTTTAAATGTTTGTATCTTCATCACATTCAAAACCACTTAAACTTTGAAATTATATATAATTTAAATTTGAAAGTTATGATCCATTATGAGAATCATACATAAATTTAAAATCTTTGGATATTAAACAAGTTTAAAACTATTTAATATTCAATATTACATATCTTTCAAATTTAAAAGTTACGATGCATAATGGGAAATACACAAAAAGTTTGAATCTTTGGATTTTGAAAAATGTTCAAAACTATTTAAGCTTCGATATTACATATCATTCAGATTCTAGAGTTACGATGCATCATGATAAATTTGCGTAAAATTTAAATTTTTAGATCATAAACACCTTTAAAATTTCTTAAACTTTGGCATTACATATCATTCAAATTTAATTTTTTTGATGCATCATAAAAAATCTGCATAAAGTTTTATTCTTTACATATTGAATATGTTTAAAACTATTTGAACCTATATATTACATATCATTTAAATTTAAAATTTGTGATGGATCATGAGAATAAGTATAAAATTTGAATCTTTGAATCTTAATTAAGTTCAAAATAGATTAAAGTTCAGTCTTACATATTATTTAAATTTTAAATCTGTGATGCATTATGAGAAATACCCATAAAATTCAAATCTTTGCATCTTAAACACATTCAAAATAGTTTAAGTTGAGGTATTTATTATCATTCAAATATCAAAGTTGAAATGAATTATGATAAATGCACATAAATTTTGAGTCTCTAAAACTTAAAAACATTCAAAACCAATAATGTTTTGATAATACATATCATTCAAATTTTAAATTTATAATACATTATAAGCTACGTGAATAAAGTTCAAACCTTTTGATTTTAAACACATTCAAAATTAATTAATCTTCAATACTACATATCAATCAAATGTCAAAGTTATGATGTATTATGAAAAATATGAATAAAGTTTGAATCTTTAGATCTTAAACATGTTTAAAACTATTAAAACTTAAGTTTTACATATCATTCAAATTTTAAAGTTGTGATGCATCATGAGAAACATACTTAAAGTTTAAATATTTAGATCTTCAACACACTCAAAACTTTTTAAGTTTTTATATTACATATCATTCAAATTTAAAAATTATAATGTATCATGAGAAATGTGCATAAAGTTTGAATAATTAGATCTTAAACATATTTAAAACCACTTAAGTTTTAGTATTACATATCTTTCAAATTTAAAAATTATAATGCATTTAGAGAAATGCACATAAAGTTTGAATCTTTAGACCTTAAAAACATTCAAAACTGCTTAAGCTTCAATATTACATATCATTTAGACTTAAATGTTCCAATGTATCATGAAAAACTTGCATAAATTTTGAATCTTTAGATTAAACATATTTAAAATTGATTAAACTTTTGTATCACTTATTGAAATTTCAATGTTGTAATGCATTATTATAAATGTGCATAGATTTTAAATATTTAGATCTTTAACACATTTAAAATCACTAAATCTTAGGTATTACATATCATATAAATTTCAAAGTTGCGATGCATCATGAGAATGCACATAAAGTTTGAATCTTTTGATCTTAATCACATTCAAAATCGCTTAAGCTTTAATATTACATATCATTTAAATTTTAAAATTGTGATCCATCATGAGAAATGAGCATAAAGTTTAGATCTTTGAATTTTAAAAATGTTCAAAACATTTTATATTTAGGTATTACATATCATTTAAATTTCAAAGTGTGATGCATCATGAAAAACATTTATAGATTTTGAATCTTTAGATCTTAAACATGTTCAAAATAGCTTAAGCTTTGGTATTACATATCATTCAAAATTAAAATTTGTCATGCATCATGAGAAAATCACATACATTTTGATTCTTTAGATCTTAAACACTTTAAAAACTATTTAAGCTTTATTTACATATAATTTAAATTTAAAAATTACAATGCATCATAAAAAAATACACATAATTTTTTAATCTTTAGATCTTAAACATGTTCAAAACTATTTAAACTTCAATATTACATATCATTTAAATTTTAAACTTGTGATGTATTATGATAAATATGCATAAAATTTGAATATTTATATTTTAAACAAGTTAAAGACCCCTTAAACTTATGTATTACATATCATTCAAATTTTAAACTTGTGATGCATTATGAAAAGTGCATATAAAGTTCAAATCTTTAGTTAGTTAAATATGTTCATAACTACTTGAGCTTCAGTATTACATATCATTTGAATTTTAAAAGTTGTGTTGGATTATTAAAAATACACATAAAATTTGAATCTTTGGATCATAAATACATTCAAAATTACATAAGCTTCGATATTATTGTAGTCATATAAAATGTAAAATTTAATTACTTTAGTGTGGCTAATGACACTCAACTAATAGGTCTTTCTACTTGCTTGCACAACCCTTATAGGATATTCTTTCACTGATTCCCAATCATCCATAGCCTCCAAACTTTACCCTTATAGACCTAGGCAACTCTTTTAGGCCTAGATCCATCCTTTCATGTCTCATTTCCTCTAGATAATAGTTTCCAACTTGCACAGGAGCACTGAAACTCAGGGTAACCTATTTTTGGTGTTAATGTCCAAGTGCAAAAATGACTCAAATGGTCATTTAATCCCAAATCTTTATTCTAATTCATGTCAGTGTAATGAGAATTTATTTAACTCATGATCATTAATTTCCCTATAAAAAGACATTCAAAGTCCATTTAGAAGGGTTGACACTCATTTACAAGAGAGAATCAAGAATACAAGCAAGTATAGTCAAGCACTTTTCCCTGTTATCTACATTTAGCCTTCTAATATTATTCTAAACTTATTCAAATCCTTGCACCAATCCCTAGCAATATAAATTACACCTAGTTTTGCATCTAGTTGCATTTATATATATAATTACACCAATCACTTTAATGGGAGACTTACATTAGCTTGATTCCTCCTCAGAGTATTGATATGTAAGCAATGTGCCCACACATGGGGTGTGAAGTGTGTCTAGCGTATCTTTTACACACTAAGTACACCTAATTTTGTATTTAATTGCATTTTCATACACAGTTACACCAATAACTTCAATGGCATAATTACATTAGCTCAATCTCTCCTTAGAGTATTCATATGTAAGAAGTGTGCCCACACATGGGGTGTGAAGTGTGCCTAGCATATCCTTTACACACTAACCCCTTCTCTCTCTTTACCAAGTGGCCATTCAAGTTTTAGTACAAAGAGCTCTTAGGGATTCAAATATTAAAATAGATGCATAATGAACTCTGTAGACTTTTTAGCTTTGATATTTCATTGATAGGGTAATATAGTCCTTTCGAACATAACCCAAAAAATTTAGATCACCTAGACAATAGTGCTAAAAAAGGACTATAGCATTGAACAATAGGGTACCCCACTTTTAGTGCTCCTATCAAATAAACAAATGAAGTTTAGGAACCTATTTTTGATACTCTTCCAGTCATGTACTTAATTCTTAGACCCTGTCTCAGACTAGACAGCTCAAAATGAGTTAAGTCATACTTGCTCTCATTTATTACTATTTTTAGAAAATATAAAAATACAATCCGTTTACATAAATTAGTGGCTTAATTATTGCACATTATTTATTTACTTTACTTCAGACCTATTTATTAATTAGGAATAAAACTCTCTTATTTTGAAAAATAATAAAAAACATTTGGTGACCCTGACTTACTTCAAATTTTTACACAAAAACCCTAGAAACCCTAGGGTAAATTATTTCTAATTTTTAAAATTAATTTTCTAATTTTTTCTATATTTAAAAATCATAAATATAAAAATTAATTGAAAAATTATTATATATTTTATAGAAACCCTATTTTGCACATATTAGGTCCTTTTTGCATACAAAAACATTCTAAACACTAGAAAAAATATATTTCTAATTTTAGAAATATTTTATTATTTTTCTTAAATTTGTCAAGAAAAATTATACACATTTTATAATAAATTCATATCAAAAATTTAAAATTATCTTACTAATTTTAAAATTTCATCCAAAAATCCCTAGTTGCATCAACTAGCTCCCAATTATTTTCCACTAATTTTCCAACCATTTTCTAAATTTTATATTACATGCTTAGCTCATAATATAATCTAAATTACAAAAATTCATAGTATTTTACACAATTTTTTAAAAATCTCTAGTTGCATGTACTATCTCCTATTTTTCTTCTAGCGGTATCACCTTACATCTGTAATTAAATTATAAAAACATTGTTCATTTTTTTACAAATTTTCTTAAATTTCTAATAAATAATAAGGAAACCATAATGGGCCCTATCATGTACATGAATGATGAAGTATATCATATATTATTACAAAGCTTCATTATTTGCATTTCATGCTTATTTTTGATTATATGGGATGATGTTAAGCAAGTTATTCTTAAACATGGTAATTGAATAATGGAGTTTTATTCCTGACTAAATAAATAGGTATGAGAAAAGTAAATTAGTAAATAATATGCAATAATTAAGTTACTAATTTGTATACACATTTTTGTATTTTTGCCTTTTCTAAATATAGTAATAAATAAGAGAAATCTATCTTACCTTATTCTGAATGATCAAAATTGAGATAAGGTCTAATACTAGAGGAGCAAGACTAAGAAGCTATCATAAACTAGATCCTAAGCTTTATTTATGGATTGGTTAGGAGAACCAAAAGTGGGACACCCTAATGTCTGATGTTGTAGTTCTTTTTTGGCATTATTTTCTTGGTGGCTAAGCTTTTTGGGTTTTATTCTACATGTCTGTGTTACCATGTCAATGAAATATCAAAGCCTAAAAGCATGTAGAGCTTGTTGTGGATCTATTTTTAATCTTCAAATCCTTAAGATCTCTTTGTAATTAAACTTTAATGGAAATTTGGAAAAGATGGAGAAGGGATTAGTGTATAAATGATATGTTGGACACACTTCACACCCCATGTGTGGGCATGTTACCTACATACCAATACTCTTAGGAGGGATCAAGCTAATGTAGTTCTCCCATTGAAGTGCTTGGTGCAATTATATATGATAAATACAATTAGATGCAAAACTATATGTAATTTAGATGGATAGTGACTAGTTCAAAGGTTTAAATAGGTTGAAATGATCGTGGAAGGCTATATGTAAAGAATAGGGAAGAGTGCTTGAGTGTACTTGCATGTATTCTTGCTTCTTTCCTATAAATGAGTGCCGACCCTTCTAAATGGACCTTGAAAGGCCTTTTATATAGAAATTTAATGATGATGGGTTAAATGAATTTGTATTGAGACAATAAGAAAAAGGATAAGAATCCAAAATAATTTGATTGTTAGGACCAATTTTTCACTTGGACAACAATGCCAAAATTAGGACACCTTAGGTTTCAATACTCCTATCCAAGTTGGGCACTATTATCTAGAGGGAATGAGACCTAGGGGAATGGATCTGGGCTTAAAAGAGTTGCTTGGGTCTGTAAGGGTTAAGTCCAGAATGCTATGGATAATTTGGAATCAATGAAGGAATAGCCTAGAAGGGTTGGGTAATAAAGTAAGAAAACCTATGGATTGGGTGTCATTAGCCATGTTTAAGTCATCCAATTTTACATTTTATATGACTACATTTCCCCCCACATTTGTTATAATGATGTAGTAAAGTGAATTACTAGGATAAAGGAAAGTAAAAAGCATACATAAAATTACCTGTAAGGGAGAAGCTCATGAACCTATGTGAAGCTAGATGTGCATAGATAGCCTATTACGAAATGTGAATCTACAATGAAAACATAAAAGTGTATCAATTATTACTAGATACACTATATCTAAAATAAGAATGTACAAAAGTTGAGTTAGAAGAAGAGAAAAGAATGAATACACCTTACCAAGTAAGTGAACTAATTAAAAACTTATTATGATGTTGGATTGATGTTAGGTATGTGTTGAATTAAGAGTAATATTGTGAATAGAGTTGAGTGCTCAACTTCCCAAAAAGTGGCTCAAAAATTCAAAGGTTATCCCTTTAGCTCCATCATCGCTAAGTGAAATTAATGAATCATATGTGTGTTAATCGATGTCTAGATTCTATGTCCAATCCTTTTGAATAAATAGCTCAAGAATACAAAGGTTGGCCATTTCTCTCCATCGTTGCCCCATGAATTAAAGCTATGAAATGGTACTAGTATAGAATAGATATCATATGAGATGCATCATGGAACCCATGGATGTTCTAGAAATTTGATAATGTGGTATGGATAGCCTGAATGTATGTTGGAAACTAGGCCATTCTTATCTATTTTGAAAGATGGAGGTTAGGATTGTATGAAACCACTCTAAAAATGATTTACTAAGCTTATGTGAAAGCCAAATTAGGAAATCAAGTACTCAAAAAGTTAAACTTATATGAAAGTTTAACTTGAAAGTGATACCAACCACCTGTAGATGGAGTAAGAGCACATAACTACTAAGAATGCCTAGATAATAAACTAAACTTAGAAATAAAAGAAGACCAATGTGTCATGCACATTGCCCCCAAAAACTATTGTATAGAACATGGATTTTGATCTATAAGTTATGTCATCTACCTAATCTAAAAAAAAAAGTTGAAATCATCATGCCACACATGATAACTCCCTATATCTGAATTCTTTGAGAAAATTATACTGAACTACTAATTATTACTAAAATGGATGTCCAAAAACTATATCTGAACTAAAATTTTGGTCTATTTCTAGAAAACTTGATTTTTTTTCTACCTAAAAAGGAGTGCTAAAATGAGGACACCCTGGCACTACTATATATTTCTAGCATTGTTTTCATGTGCTAAAATTTGTTACTGATATGGAAATGTCATTATTTATTTGATATGTTTTGACTGGTTTGACCTCTGAATTTTGAATTGGGTGATATGAATTTTATTGTTTTGATTTTTAGAAGCTTTGATATATATGAAAAAACTAGTATTTATTGACCCATCTTTTGAGGGTATGAATGATGAACCTATAATGATTGCCCTCAGAAGAAAGAGTCCTACAAGTGTGTTAAGTTGTATAGATATATGATATGACAATGATATTAGACAAGATATTTGTAGATATAATAATGTTTGTATTGATAGATTTTTAGATCAATAGGGGTATGTTTAGATAGATATAATGATGTAAAATCATGTGTAAAGTACTGAACTAAAATTGAAAATGTTAAATGTTAGTTGTTAGTTATTAGTTACTAGTTGTTAGTTGTTAGTTAGAGGGATAGAGCATGATGTCCATCATGGAAAATAAGAAAGAAAGGGAAATGCATGATGTGGATCATGGAATTGCATTCATTAAGAAGCAAACAAGCAATCAAAAAAACAAGAAAGAATCAGATAGGGATGAGCAAGGGGTCATACAAATAATGGACATGGGCACATGTCACTCAAAATAGAAAATAAGCATAGAAGGCATGTTCAAATGCCACATACACATACAAGTGAAACAAGCAAAGTTGGCATAGGGGCCACAGGTACACAGAAGAGTAAAATTAAAATACAATGGAAAATGTCCTAAGGGACACACATGAATAGAAGTAAAGGACATTTTCAAATTTCCTAAGGCACAAATAGGACACAAGTAAGAACTAGAAATGCAATCACACAAGTAATGCTAAGCAAGAGGAAAAAGCATATAATAACTGGAAAGGTAGAATCACATCTAACTAATAAAATCAAATATGAAATTATGCAAAATATGTGTAGTAATAGACTAGGTATATGATAAGAAATACATAAGTGCTAGATACTAATGAAATGTTGATATAGTAATCTATGTAATCTAGAAAGGAATGTACATTAGCATGATAACTCAGAGTGTGTAGTGTAGGAATGACAAATTATATAGTGTAGTCATGTCGAATATGCCTCTAGAGGGTGGGTATATTGATGTGTGTCTCAAATATATAAATAGGAATGCCCCTTCAATAGGTAGAGTGAAGCAATCAAGTAGCTGGATGTCACTACACACACTCAAAGAAGATCAAGTGAAGCATGGTAATGTAGAAAAATCAACATACAATAGCATGAAACAACAAATTCAAGTCCTATCATGATAGTATTAATGAAAATCATGGATGATGCATATAATATAAATCTTTTTGATATATTGATATATTAAAATGTTTTTGTATATTTTGAGTTTTTTGTATTTTGATATAAGCTATATACATGTAAAAATGAGAAGAAATGATACTAACCGATGAGTCTTGGATGATAATCCTTGTCATGTTGTCTTATATCAAATAATTTAATCATGTGTGATCATGAGGATGATTGAATGTCTAATATTTTGAAGCTAAAATCTATGTACATTGTAATTGCTTTAAAATATCTAAAGTGGAAACCAAATGTGGGGTCCCCCTATAACTCTAAGAAGTGGATGCAACTATAGGGATCTTAGGAACCCATCTAGAAGTAGATTAATATTTTTGAATAGGTGCTCTCTATGTAGCTATATGAGACCTTAATGTTACTACTCTAGGTGTGAACATTGTAGATAGAAGCTTTCTAGATTCTTGAAACTATGGAGGTGTGTGAACCGTCTTTACTAGTGATTGATTCCACAACTATGGCTAGATTTTAAGTGGAAATAAAACTTAAATTAGAAGAGAAACTAAAATAGGTGTAATAAATAAAGTTGGTGTTTTTAAGCTAGTAGATGACTCTAAAGTGGGGAGTGGTGACACATAAGGAACTCTATGAACTGTAATAACTTGATTAGTTTTAATTAATTTCACACATCTATGAACTATAGAGGGTACTTCCCTAAGTTTTAAAATCCATGGTCAAGCAAGTAATATGTTAAAAACTCATGCACTAGAAACTAAAGTGAATGGTGTTGCCAAATATGTAGGACCAACCTATAGTAGAAGTACTATCTCATCTAATGAACTCTATAAATGCCCACTAAAACCATTGATAATTGCATTTGTTGGAGTGATATCTTGCTCAGAATAACCTAAATGATGTAATAGTTTCAAGGTGAATGTCTTAAGGATGGAACCATTGTCAATAAGCAAACTACGAATAGGTTGATTATGAATATGTTCTCTAATAAAAAGTGCATTATAACTTGCATTATCCTCCACAATCTTTTGATATAAAAAAGATATCAAAAGTCTAGCTAGAACTCTAGACTTATACACACCTATCATACCTCCCAAAGGATGCATCTCAATTGAAGATACATATTATATAGATGGTGGAGGATGTGCATGGTATGTATGGTGAACACCTAAGGTATCCTCTTTCTCTTGTTTATAATGTTTTGGATATATATCTAAAAAGATTTTCAAATATTTATCTTGTGTTGGCTTTGCCTTTGGAGGATCAACTAAAGTGCCCAAATCAAGTAGATTATCATCTATCAAGTCCTATATCTTATGTCTCAAACTGATGCATCTATTTTTTGTGTGGCCTGGTGTCCTATGAAAATCACAAAATGCATTTTGATCATATCCCCATGGAAGAGGCTTTGCTAGGTCAGCGTCTTAGATAAGAGGGAGAGTGATGATGTTACATTCCAATAACTACTATAAAACCTTGGTTGGAAAAACTAGTAGATTGGTGAGTGCATGACAAGGAGGTATGAATAAAACCACATGCTAAGGGGGTCTTAAGCTGCATTGATTGTTGGTTCATTTTGATTCTTTATTTCATTGATTTTGACCTTGTATGGGACTTTGATATTACTCTTGTTTGTTGTGTCTAAGATACTTGAGTAATTAAGTTTGCCCATTAAAGTTAGCTTGACTTCTATTTCCTTGAGTGTATGACATAATTTACTAAACAAAAATAATCTTTTAAACATTATAGATTCATGCAATGCTAGTAGATGTCCTGTAACTCTTGATCAGCTATGGAGCTAGTTAGCTTAGCTGGAATAGTCTTATATCTAAGAAATTTGAGGGGTTCCTTTGACCTTTGTTTTTGATAATTAATTTGTGCATAATAAACCTTATCACCAATGATGATATTGAAATGTGCTAGGAACATGTCAGCTAAAGGATTGAATGTCATGATCGATGAATTTGATAGACTATAAACCATTGTAAATAGCTTGTTAAGTAGCCAGTCATTGGGTACATAGTCAAATCATGCTATGTGAAAATCTTCTAAATTTGTCTTTAGATCACCCTTTCCATAATATATAGTGAGCTTGGGTTTAAAAAAACTTAATGGCAAGGGTGTAAAAGTAATATGATGTGATAATGGTGTATGTAAAAGAGCAAAAGAATCTAAAGCCTATGTAGTCTAGTGGTACCTTGCTCAAGATGTTTCACCTTGGATTGCAGAGATCTTATCTCTTGCACAAGGGTTGCCACATCAGGGGAGAGGGATGGAATAGATGTAACTGGTGGCATAGAGACAGGTTAGGCTACTATAAGGTGTTGTTAAGACATAGTTACCCTTATAGTGTCATTTTCAACTAGTTGATTTATGGTTTGAAAATATTGACCATTGTTCACTTTTTGTTGTTTCTCATGTAGAATTATAAGAATGGTATCTTGCATATCTATATGTTTTGTTAACATTTCTTGAAGTTTTCTTTTATTAGTTTCATCAAAACTAGTATATTGGACCATTGTGAATGTAGAAAAATAATTCATAATGTGTTTTAATGTTTTGCAATAAGTTTTAATAGGAAATATTCTAGAAAAAGAAATTATCAAATATAATAAATGTAAAGTCCTAAAAATAGCTAATTTAAATTTTCACAAAAATGATACAGATCTCCCAAACATTTAAGGATATGCAACTAAATATTTTTCAAAAATATTTAGCAAAATACTATGAATTTTTGAATTTAAAATTGATTTTTTGAGTTTGATATGCAACTAAAAATGTAGAAAATGATTGGAAAAGCAGTGAAAAATAAATGGGAACTAGTTGATGCAACTAAGGTTTTTTGAAAGAATTTTAAAAATTAGTATGATAATTTTAAAATTTTGATATGAATTTATAGAAAATTTATAAAATTTTTCTTAGAAAATTTAGGAAAAGTTATAAAACATCTCTAAAATTAGCAATATATTTTCCTAGTGTTTAGAATGTGTTTGTATGCAAGAAGGACTTAGTATATGCAAACTAGGGTTTTAACAAAATATGTGATATTTTACAATTAATTTTTAGATTTATGATTTTTAAATGTAGTAAAAATTATAAAATTATGACAAAAAATCAAAAATAATTATCCCTAGGGTTTTAGGGTTTTTATGCAAAATTCAAAGTAACTCAAGATCACCAAATGTTTTATTGTTTTAAAAATAATGGAGTTTTATTCCTAATTAAATAAATAGGTTTGAGAAAAGTAAATCAATAAATAATATGCAAGAATTAAGCTACTAATTTATATAAATATATTCTTATTTTTACCTTTTCTAAATATAGTAATAAATAAGAGAAATCTAACTTAGCTTATTCTGAATGACCTGGATCCACTGAGATAGGGTCTGATACTAGAGGAGTAGGACTAGGAAACTATTAAAAAATAGATCCTTAGGTTCATTTTTAGATAAGATAGGAGTGATAAAAGTGGGACACCCTACTATCTGATGGTATAGTCCTTTTTATTTCTATTATCTAGGTAGTCTGAGATTTATGGATTTTGTTTGGTAGGCATGTGCTACCTTATCAGTGAAATATCAAAGACTAAATTTCTATGGAGATTATTTTTCATCTAATTTTAATATTAAAAAACCTAAGAGATTTTTGTGCATGAACTTGAATGGAAACTTGGAAAATATAGATAAGGGGTTAGTGTGTAAAAGATACGTTAGACTCACTTCACACCTTATATGTGGGCATGCTGCCTACATACCAATACTCTAAAGAGGGATCAAGATAATGTAGTTCTCCCATTGAAGTGCTTGGTGCAATTGTGTATGATAAATGCAACTAGATGTGAAATAAGATTTACTTCAGATGGCTAGGGACTGGTGTAAAGGTTTGAATAAGATTGAAATGATCTTGAAAGGCTATATGTAGAGAATAGGGAAGAGTGCTTGAGTGTACTTTCCAGTATTCTTGCTTCTTTCTAGTAAATGAGTGCCAACCCTTAAAAATGGACTTTGAATGGATTTTTATATGGAAATTTAATTATCATGGGTTAAATGAATTCATGTTATGCCAACAATAAATTGGATAAGGATCTAAAAGAATCTGACTATTAAGACCAATTTTACACTTGGATAATAGTGCCAAAATTAGGACACCTTGGGTTTCAATGCTCCTATCCAAGTTGAGTATTGTTGTCTAGAGGTAATGAGACCTAGGGGGATAGATCTAGGCTTGAAAGAGATACTTAGGTCTATAAGGGTTATGTTTTAAATGCTATGGATGACTAGGAATCCATGAAGTAATATCCTAGAAGGTTTGGGTAAACAAGTATGAAGACCTATGGATTAGGTGTCATTAGTCATGCTTAAGTCATCCAATTTTTCATTTTATATGACTACATTGATACATATTTTTCATAACCTCCCCTAGAGCCTCTACCCCATGCTGAGTCATGTTGTATGTTCCACTTTTCTCTTCCCTAGGTCACTACCCATTGCCAGAGAGCCTAGTTGACACCCTTTGTCTCTCCACCACCTCGACCCATCAATTATATTTGATCTCCTTATATAACTATTACAACTCATATATAAATAGTAGATAATGTGGTTAGAGCTATTAATTGACATGCCACTATGCCTCCACCTACTTAGGAACCCCATCACCCTACTATCCCAACCCATCCCAGGCCCATCCCACCTACATAGGTAGAGTTGCATAAGGCATATGACATTGTTGATCAATTGGGAAATACTCCAACTAAAATTTCCATGTTAGAACTGATTCAAAAAGATAATGTATTCAAAGACATTATTTATTAGACACTCACTCAAACTTTTATGCCTATTGATTTAGAACCTTCTTATTTTTCATCCATGGTCAACACTTTAAAAACTATAAAAGATATAATTCATTTTGATAATGATGACATTCCTTCTTAAATAGTTATTGATCAAAATTTTCCACTATTCATACAAATAGAAGTCAAAAGTAGCACAATAAAGAGATTTCTTGTTGATAATGGTTTTACACGAAATATATGTAATATCACATTCTTACAGATAATGGGTTTAGATTTGGCATCAATGAAAAAATCATATAAGAACATTTGAGGGTTTGATTATATACCAAGATAGACATTGGGAACTATTACTTTAGATATCATGGTGGGACTAAAAACCCTCCCTACATAATTCTAAGTCATGCCAGGTCCTCTCCACTTTAATCATTTTACTCAAACGACCCTAGATACATACTATGGGGGATATTCCTTCCACTCTCCATTGATTTATTAAGTTTATCCATGAGGGATATCATTACACATGTCTAATAGAAAACCAACCATTTAGATATTGTTAAACTATAGACTTATCTTTCACTATTTCACTAAATGGGACACCATATGCCACTTAAAATTGCATCAAAACAACCACCTATTTTTCTAGTCATAACAATATCAACCATTCTAACTACTTCATCAGTCACAATTTTGACAACTATTACACATCCATCATCAATGATAGTAGTTACAATCGATTCCATAGTTACTCCACTAGTTACAGAATACCTTTGTAGAAACACCATATTCTACTACTATATATGATGTGGCTCCTATGTCACAGTTACCCCTTGTGGTAAATTTTGAGTTACCATATGTACATGATGTTGATATAGATTTATAGGCTTCTTCAAATGATGATATGACACCCACACTCACAGATGACAATTTGTGTGGATTGAGATTTACACTAGTTGGCCTAAGAGAATACCAAAATGAGTCTAGAGATCTCATAACACATCTTACAACACTTTTAGAATCTCGTACTACACTCTCAAAATATACTCCACACTCATGACCATTATAAAACAACTTGGCACATATAGTTCACAAGGCTACCTCTATGAATATAGAGCCAGTTATTCATATTCAGGTAGGCAACACATAACATCATCCATAGTTTATGTTATAGAATTAATTGATTATGGATTGATCACATTACCTACAGTACAACATAGATCTATCAATAGATTGTCACATCAAGATGGTCACCCATTTTGTACTTTTTATAGGATTATAAGCCATGATATAAACTAATGTACATATCTATAGTAGATGTTGGATAAATTATAGGATCATGGCATTATTTTTATTATAGTACCACCAACATCACGAGCTCCACCATTTCTACTAAAGTCATCCACTAGCAGGAATAAATGTCCTAGAGTAGATTCAACATCTCCAACACCAAAACAACCCTCAGTTCGCCTTCAGCATGATGACACTATAAGCAAATAGTTTATATAACATGATGGTACCTATGATGATGATCTCAAGGAATTTGATGATGGTTGTGACCCTTTCATCCATTTCCATCCTTAGAAAGCTCCATCCTTGGATCCCTTCCCCCCACCAACTTAGTCTTTTATATTATCATATACATATTTATTTACCTACATTCATGTATATAGTTTCTTCTTAGAATTGATTGTACATAGTTTAAATATAACATTTCAAAATATAAAAACATTAAAATATAAGAAAATGCCAAAAACATTTTGATTGTATGCATCATCCATCCTTTACTTTACTACTATCATGTTAGGACTTACATTTGTTATTTCATGCTATTGTATGTCAATTTATCTACATTACCATGCTTCACTTGATCTCTTTTGAGTGTGTGCAACGACAACTAGATACTTGATTGCTTCACTATACCCATTTAGGGGGTATTCCTACTTCTACATTCAAAACAAACATTGATACACTTTCCCATTAGAGGCATCTTCTACATGACTATGCCATCTAGGTTATGCCATTCTTACACTACACACTCTTAGTTATCATGATGATGTCAATTACTTACTAGCTTATACAGATTACTACATCGACATCTCACTAGTATTTAGTACTTGTATATTATCTTAGCATATACCTAATATTTGACTAACCTATCTTGAATACTTTAATTCTTACTTTGATTAGTTATATGTGATTACCCCTTTCCAATTTTTACATGATTTCCTTTCCTCACTTTGCATAGCTAGATGTGATTGCATTTCCATTTCTAGTTTTGTTTATTATGTGTGCCTTAGGACATTTGCCAATGTCCTTTGCTTCTATTTGTATGTGTGTACCTTTGGAGATTTTTTAATATACCTTGATTTTAATAATTTATGTACCCATAGCCCTCATGCCAATATTTACTTATTTTAAATGGCATGTATATATGAAATTTTAACATGCCTTGTATGGTTATTTTCTAGTTTGAATGATATGTTCCCATGTCCCTTGTTTGTGTGGCCCCTTGGCCAACCTTGTATGCTTATTGCTTCTTGATTTTTGCTCAATGTGCTTGTTTACTTGATTTATTTTTTTATTGTTACAATTCCATGATCCATATCATGCATTTTATTTTCTTTCTTGGATGCCATGATGGACATCATGCTCTATCCCTCCTTGACAACTAAAAATCAACAACTAACATCTAATATTTCCAGTTCTAGTTCAGTATAATACACATGATTTTACATTGTTATATCTATCTAGGCATACCCTTATTGATATAAAAATATCTCAATATAAACATTGATATATCTCAAGATATCTTGTTGATTATCATTGCTATATCATGTATATTTCTAGCTTAACACACTTGCAAAGTTTCTTCTTCTGAGGGAAAGCATTACAAGGTACTTATTTCTACCTTCAAAATATGGGGAAATAAATAGGGTTTTTTTCATATAGATCAAAGCTCTTAGCACTCAAAATATTAGCATTCAGATCACCTAGTTTAGAATCTAGAGGTCAAAGCAGTGAAAATAGAATTAAAAAATAGTGATAATTCTAGATCAATAACTAGTTGAACATAGGAAAACGGCATAAAAAATGGATAGAAATACCAAACACAAGGGTGTACTCACTTTAGAACTCTTCTATAGGTAAAAAACACCTAGGTTTTCTAGTAACAAGCAAAATTTTTAGCTCAACTATAGCTTTTACATAACTAGAGCAGTCAAAATTAGTAGTTTCAATATAGTTTTCTCAGGGAATCTAGATGCATGGGATGATGACTCTCACTTTTAGTTTCAAATTAGGTAGTTAATATAACTTTCAAATTAGAGTCCATGTTCTAGCACCGGTGATTAGGGGCAATGTGCATGGCACATTGGACTTATTTTATTTTTAAGTTCAATTTATTACATAGATATTCTCATTAGTTATGTGCCTTATTCCATTTGTAGGTGGTTGGTATCTTTTTAAAATTGAAATTTCATATAGGTTTAACTTATTGATTACTCAAGTTCCTAAATTTGCTTTCACATAATCATATTGCATCAATTTTGGAGTGACTTTCATACAGGGCTAATCTCTATCTTTTAGAATGGCCAAGAGTGGCCTAGTTTCTGATATACATTCATCTATCCACACCACATTGTCAAAATTTTAGAACATCCATGGGCTCCATGAGCCATCTCATATGACATCTATTATATATTGATATCACTTCATAGCTTCATTTCATGGAGTAATGATAGAGCTAAAGGTCTAGCTATCCTTTATATCCAAACATCAATGGACACACACATGATTTACTAACTTCACTTAGTAGGAAATGATGGAGCCAAAGGGATAGCCTTTATATTCTTGATCCAATTTTTAGAGAATTGATCACTCATCTTCGTTCATGATATAAATTTTGGTATAACATTATCTAACACAATCCAACAATACTAAACATTACTTAGGATCACAATAGGCTTTGTATTAGTTTGCATGCTTAGTGAAGTGTATTCATTCATTTATCTTCATTTTTATTTTACTTAACTTTTATATGTTCTTGTTTTATATCACATATAATAAGAACTCATCTACTCTTTGTTTCATTTCATAGATTCACACTTATATAATGTTCTCCTTATGAACTATCCAACATTACTTAGCATCACACAAGCTTCATGGGCTTCACCTTTGTAGGTAAGTTTAGGTACACTTTTTTATTTTTTTCCTTTATCCTAATATTTCACTTTATTTCATCACTAGAATAAGGCAGGGTGGAATTTAGTCATATAAAATAAAAAATTGGTTACTTTAGTGTGGCTAATAACACCCAATTAGTAGGTCCTCCTACTTGCTTGCACAACCCTTATAGGTTTTTATTTCACTAATTCCCAGTCATCCATAGCCTTTTAGACTTAACCCTTACAGACCTAGGTATCTATTTTATGCCTAGATCCATCCTTCTAGGTCTCATTACCTTTGGACAACATCACCCAACTTGGATAGAAGAGCTAAATCCTAAGGTGTCCAGTTTTTGGCATCATTGTCCAAGCACAAAGTTGGCTCAAATGATCATTTTCTCTCAAATATTTATCTTAATTCATGTCAGCCTAATGTGAATTTATTTAACACATGATCATTAATTTCTCTATAAAATGCCACTCAAAGTCTATTTAAAAGGGTTGGCACTCATTTACAAGAGAGAAGCAAGAATACAACTAGGTACACTCAAGCACTTTTCCTTGTTCTATGCATATAGCCTTCCAATATTATTACAAGCCTATTCAAACACTTAAATTAGTCCATAGCCATATAGTACACCCAATTTTTCATCTAGTTGTATTTCCATATATAGTTTCACCAAGAACTTTAATGGGAGAACTACATTAGCTTGATCCCTCCTCAGAGTATTGGTATGTAGGCAGTGTGCCCACACATGGGGTATGAAGTGAATCCATCATATCCTTTAAAAACTAACCCCTTCTCTCTCTTTCCCAAGTAACCATTTAAGTTCAATCAAAAAGATATCCTTGGGATTTAAAGATTAAAATATATGCATAATGAGCTTTGTATACTTCAAAGCTTTGACATTTCATTGATAAGGTAACATAGACCTATCGAGTAGAACGTAAAAAAATTATATCACTTGGATAATAGAATAAAAAAAGGTCTACAATGCCAAACAACATGGTGTGCCATTTTTGGTGCTCTTATCCAATAAAAAAATGAAGTTTAAGAACCTATTTCTAACACTATCCTAGTCTTGTACCTAAATTCTTACACCCTGTCTGAGACTAGATAGCTTAAAATAAGCTAAGTCATATTTTCTCTCATTTATTACTATTTTTAAAAAATGAAAAAATAAAATATATTTACATAAATAAATGGATTAATTATTGCAAATTATTTATTGATTTACTTTACTTTAGACTTGTTTATTAATTAGGAAGAGAACTCCATTATTCTAAAAAATAATAAAACAATTATGTATCATTCAAATTTCAAATTTTTTATGCATTATGATAAATATGCATAATGTTCAAATATTTAGATCTTAAATACAATCAAAAATACATAAAATTATGTATTACATATCATTTAAATTTCAAAGTTATGATGCATTATGAGAAACATGTATATAGTTTGAATCTTTGGATCTTAAACACATTTAAAACTTCTTAAGCTTCAATATTACACATCACTAAAATTTTAAAGTTGTAATTCATTATGAGACATTCATATAAAGTTCAAATATTGTGATCTTAAACACATAAAAAATTGATTATGTTTTAGTATTACATATCATTCAAATTTCAAATTTGTGATACATCATGAAAAATATGTATAATGTTCAATTCTTTGGATCTTAAACACATTCAAAATTACTTAATCTTGAGTATCGCATATCATTCAAATTATAAAGTTGTGATGCATTATCATAAATTTACATAAATTTCAAATATTTTTATCTTAAATGAATTTAATTTTTTTAAAGATTTGATATTACATGTTATTCAAATTTCAAAGTTGCGATTCAACATGAGAAATGTGTATAAAATTCAAATATTTAGATCTTAAACACTATCAAAATTGTCTAAGCTTTGGTATTACATGTCATTCAAATTTAAAAGTTATCATGCATCACTAAAAATGTGTATAAAGTTTGAATCTTTAGATCTTAAATACTTTAAAAATTAGTAAAGTTTTAGTATTACATATCATTCAAATTTGAAATTTATGATGCATCATGAGAAATGTGCATAATGTTTTATTCTTTAGATCTTAAATATGTCAAAAATTGCTTAAACTTTCATATTACATATCATTTAAATTTAAAAGTTGTGATGCATTTTGATAAACATTCATAAAGTTCAAACATTTAAATTTTAAACACGTTCAAAACTAGTTAACCTCTAGTTTTACATATCATTCAAATTTCAAAGTTAAAATGCATTATAAAAAATGAAAATAGATTCCAAACTTTAGATCTTAAACATATTAAAATATATTTAAGCTTTGGTATTACATATCATTTAAATTTAAAAGTTGCAATGCATATGAGAAACATGAATAAATTTTGAATTTTTGAATCTTAAACATTTTCAATACTGCTTTTGTTTCGATATAACATATCATTCAAATTTCAATGTTGGGATGCATTATGAAAAATAAATAAAATTTGAATCTTTATATCTTAAATATGTTAAAAACCATTTAATATTTAATATTTTATATCATTCAAATTTTAAAATTGTGATGCATTATGAAAAAAGTATATAAAATTTGATTCTTTGGATATTAAACACATTTAAACCTACTTAAGCTTCAATATTACATAGTATTCAAATTTCAAAGTTGTGATGCATTATAAGAAACATGGATAAAGTGTAAATTTTAGGATCTTAAATATGGTCAAAATGACCTAAATTTTGATATTACATATCATTAAAATTTCAAATATGTGATGCATTGTAAGAAACATGCATTAAGTTCAAATATTTGGATCATCAACATGTTTAGAACTGCTTAAGATTCAATATTACATATCATTCAAATTTTAAAGTTGTGATTTATTATGATAAATGTGCATAAAGTTTAAATATTTGAGTCTTAAACATGTTCAAAATTATTTAAATTTGGGTATTACATATTAAAATTTCAAAATTCTAATGCATTATGAAAAATTTTCATAAAGTTTGAATCTTTCAATCTTAAACACTTTCAAAATCGCTTAAGCTTTGATATCATATATCATTCAAATTTTAAAGATGTGATGCATTATAATAAACAAGAATAATGTTTGAATCTTTGGATCTTAAACACATTTAAAACCTCTTAAGCTTTGATACTACATATAATTAGAATTTCAAAATTGTGATGCATTATGATAAATAAGTATAAAGTTTAAATATTTAAATCTTAAACATGTTCAAGACTACTTAAGCTTTGGTATTACATGTCATTGAAATTTCAAAGTTTTAATGCATCATGATGAACATGCATAAAATTTGAATATTTAGATTTTCAATACATTTAAAACCACTTAAATTTGAGTATTACATATAATTCAAACTTAAAAATTGAAATGCATCATGAAAAATGTGCACAAAGCTCAAATATTTGGATCTTAAACATGTTTAAATTTTTTTAATTTGTAGTATTACATATCATTCAAATTTAAAAGTTATGATGCATCATGAGAAATATGCATAAAATTCTAATCATTGGATATTAAACACATTCAAAATCCCTTAAGCTTCAATATTACATATTATTTGATTTTTAAATATGTGATACATCATGAAAAATATATATACAATTCAAATATTTGAATCTTAAACACTTTCAAAACCCCTTATATTTTGGTATTACACATAATTCAAATTTTAAAATTATGATGCATCATGGGAAATGCACATAAAGTTTGAATCTTTAAATTTTAACCATGTTCTAAACTATTTAAGTTTTTGTATTACATATCGTTCAAATTAAAAAAATTGTGATGCATCATGAGAAATGCATATAATTTTTTAATCTTTAAATCTTAAATATGTTTAAAATTGCTTAAGTCTCAGTATTACATATCATTCAAACTTAAAATTTATGATGCATCATGAGAAATTTTCATAAGTTTTAAATATTTGGATCTTAAATAGGTTCAAAACCTCTTAAGTTTTGATATTACATAGCAATCAAATTTCAAAGTTGCAATTCATAATTAGAAATACACATAAAGTTTGAATCTTTGGATCAAAAACACAATCAAAATCACTTAAGATTTGGTATTACATATTATTCAAATTTAAAAGTTGTGATGCATTATAAGAAATGTGCATAAAATTTGAAATTTTATATTTTAAATACGTTTAAAACAAATTAAGATTTGATATTTCATATTATTTAAATTTTAAAGGTTTGATGCATCATGAGAAAAACACATAAATTTTGAATTTTTAGATATAAAACATATTTAAAACCTTTTAAACTTCGGTATTACATATCATTCAAATTTAAAAGTTATGATGCATCATGAAAAACATGCAATAATTTCAAATCTTTGGATCATAAACATGTTAAAAAATACTCAATATTTGGTATTACGTATCATTCAAGAAATGCACATAAAATTATAATCTTTGTTACACATTTAAAACCACTTAAAATTTGGTATTACATATCAGTCAAATTTCAAAGTTGTAATGCATTACAATAAATATGCATAATGTTCAAATATTTAGATCTTAAACACATTTAAAACCACTTATGCTTTGGTATTATATATCATTTAAATTTCAAAGTGGTAATGTACCATGAAAAAATAAGCATAAAGTTCAAATATTTGAATCTTAAACATGTTTAAAATTAATTCAATTTCAGTATTACATATCATTCATGTTTTAAAGTTATGATGCATCATGAGAAACTTGCATAAAGTTTGAATATTTAGATCTTAAACATGTTCAAAACCACATAACCTTCAATATTACAATACATTCAAGTTTAAAAGTTGTGATTCATTATGATAAACATGCATAAAATTTAAATCTTTAGATCTTAAACATGTTAAAAATTACTTAAGCTTTGATATTACATATCATTTAAATTTTAAAGTTAGGATGCAATTATGATAAATACATATAATTGTCGAATCTTTGTTATATGTTTAAAACCACTTAAATTTTGATATTACATATAATTTAAATTTTAAATTTGTGATGCATTATGAAGAATACATATAAAATTTGAATCGTTAGATCTTAAACATGTTCAAAACTACTTAATCTTTAGTATTACATATCATTCAAATTTCAAACTTATGATACATCATAAAAACATGGATAAATTCAAATATTTAGATCTTCAACACATTCGAAACTACTTAAGCTTTGACATTACATGTTATTCAAATTTTAAAGTTCTAATGCATCATGAAAAATGTGCATAAAATTTGAATTCTTGGATCTTAAACACATTAAAAATTAATTAAATTTCAGTATGACATATCATTCAAATTTCAAAGTGGTGATACATCATGTGAAAATAAGCATAAATTTTGAGTATTTTAAACCTAAATACATCCAAACTGCTTAAGATTTGATATTACAAATCATTTGAGTTTTAAATTTCTGATGCATCATGAAAAAATTTACATAAAATTTGAATATTTGGATCTTAAACATGTTCAAAACCATTTAAGCTTTATTATTAAAATATATACAAATTTTAAAATTGTGATACATAATGAGAAATGCTAAAAAAGTTTGAATCTTTAGATCTTAAATATGTACAAAATTGCTTAAGCTCTGGTATTATACATAATTCAATTTTCAAAGTTTCATAAATTACAAATCTTTGGATCTTGAATACATTCAAAACTTATTAATATTTGGTATTACATATCATTTAAATTTTCAAGTTAAGAAACATCATGAGAAACATGCATAACGTTTGAATCTTTAGATCTTTAACTCATTCAAAATTGCTTAAGATTCAATATTTTATATCACTCAAATTTAAAAAATTTCATTGCATCATAGAAAATACATATAATGTTAGAATATTTGGATCTTAAACATATTCAAAATCACTTAGGCTTTAATATTACATATCATTCAAATTTGAAAGTTGTGATGAATCATGAGAAATACATATAAAGTTCAATCATTAGATCTTAAATACATGTAAAATCATTTAAGCTTTGATATTACATATCATTTAAATTTGAATGTTGTGATGCATCATGAGAAATGCACATAAAAATCAAATCCTTGGATCCTAAACACATTAAAAACAACTCAATTTTTGATATTACATATCATTTGAATTTTAAAATTGTGATGCATGATGAAAAATATGCATAAATTTTGAATCTTTGGATCTTAAATCTGTTCAAAACTACTTAAGCTTTGATATTACATATCATTCAAATTTAAAAGTTGCAATGCACTTGATAAACATATATAAAGTATGAATATTTGATATTAAAAATATTTAAAACTGCTTAAGCTTTGATATTACATATCATTTAAATTTAAAAGTTGCAAAGCATTATGATAAATATGAGTAAAGTTTAAATATTTAGATCTTAAACATGTTTAAAACCATTCAAATTTTAGTATTACATATCATTTAAATTTTAAAGTTGCAATGCATCATGATAAATGCACATACACTTTGAATCTCTGGATCTTAAACACATTCAAAATTACATAAATTTTGGTATTACATATTAGAATTTTGATGCATTATGAAAAAATACATAAAGTTTAAATCTTTTAATCTTAGACATGTTAAAAAAAACTTAATCTTCTACATTACATATGATTGAAACTTTAAAGCTGTGATGCATCATGAGAAACACAAAAAGTTTAAATCTTTTGATTTTAAATACATTCAAAACTGCTTAAGTTTTTGTATATCACTCAAATTTTAATGTTGTAATGCATCATGAGAAACTCACATAAATTTCAAATATTTGAATCTTCAACATGTTCAAAGCCACTTAAGCTTTAGTATTACATATCATTCAAATTTTATATTTGTGATACATTATGAGAAATGTACATAAAGGTTAAATCTTTATATCTTAAACATGTTCAAAACTAATTAAACTTAGGTATTACATATCACTCAAATTTTAAAGCTTAAATTCTTTATTAGAAATATCAATATATTTCAAATATTTTGATCTTAAATAATTTAAATCCACATAATATTTGGTAGTACATATCATTTAAATTTTAAAGTTATGATGCATTATGAGAAATGCGAATAAAGTTTGAATCTTTAGATTTTAAACATGTTCAAAACTATTTAAGCTTCAATATTACATATCATTAAAATTTTAAAGTTGAGATGTATTACAAAAAACATGCATAAATTTTGAATATTTGGGTCTTAAACATGTTCCATACCTCTTAATCTTCAATATTACATATCATTTAAATTTTAAAAATGTGATGCATCATGAGAACCATGCATAAAGTTTGAATCTTTGGATATTAGATACGATTAAATCCACTTAAAATTTGGTATTACATATCATTCAAATTTTAAAGTTGTGATGTATCAAAATAAATAAGCATAATGTTTGAATCTTTTAATCTTAAACACCTTCTAAAATGTTTAAGCTTTAGTATTACTTATCATTCAAGTTTCAAGGTTGTGATGCATTATGATAAATGCACATATAGTTTAAATCTTTGGATATTAAACACGTTTAAAACTAATTAAGCTTTAGTATTATATATCTATCAAATTTTAATATTGTGATGCATTATGATAAATTTGCAAAAAGTTTAATTTTTTTAATGTCAAACACGTTTAAAATCATTTAAACTTTAGTATTACATTTTATTCAAAATTCAAAGTGGAAATGTATTATGAGAAACACACATAAAGTTCAAATATTTGGATCTTAGACATATTCAAAACCATTTATATTTCAATATTACATATCATTCAAATTTAAGTTAGCAAAGTTATGATGCATTATGAGAAACATGTATAAGGTTCAAATCTTTTGATCTTAAACATGTTTAAATCCACTTAAATTTTTGTACTAAAAATTATACAAATTTGAAAGTTGTCATGCATCTTAAAAAACATGGATGAAATTCAAATATTTTAATCTTAAACACATTTAAAACCACTTAAGCTTCAATATTAAATATCATTCAAATTTCAAAGTTGTGATGCATTATGAGAAATATTCATCAAGATTGAATATTTTTATCTTAAACATGTTCAAAATTACTTAAACTTAGATATTACATATCATTTAAATTTCAAATTTATGATGCATTATGAGAAATATGCATAAAGTTTGAATGTTTGAATCTTAAATATGTACAAAATTATTTAATATTTGATATTATATATCATTCAAATTTAAAAGTTGTGATACATTATGAGAAACATGCATAAAGTTTAAATTTTTAGATCTTAAACATATTCAGAACAACATTTTTAAGTTTTACCTGGTATTACATATCATTCAAATTTTAAAGTTGCGATGCATTATGTTAAATTCTTATAAAATTTAAATATTTGGATCTTAATCAAGTTTAAAACTAATTAAGCATTGGTATAACATATCATTCAAATTATAAATTTGTGATGAATCAGGACAACCATGAACAAAGTTCTAATATTTGGATTTTAAACACATTCAAAACTATTTAAGATTCAGTATTATATGTCATTCAAATTTCAAATTTATGATGCATCAAGATAAGTTCTCATAAAGTTCAAATCTTTAGATATATAACATGTTAAAAACCACTTATGCTTAGGTATTACATATCATTCAAATTTAAAAATTATTATGCATCATGAGAAATGCACATAAAATTTGAATCTTTGGATATTAAACATGTTCAAAACATATTTAGGTTTTGGTATTACCTATCATTTAAATTTTAAACTTGTGATACAACATGAAAAATGTGCATAAAGTTTGAATATTTGGATCTTAAATATGTTAAAAACTTATTAAGATATAGTATTATATATCATTGAAATTTCATATATGCGATGCATCATGATAAATATGTATATAGTTTGAATATTTAGATCTTAAACATGTTTTTAATTGCTTAATCTTCAATATTATATATCATTCAAATTTTAAAGTTGTAATGTATCATGAAAAATGATCATAAAATTTGAATATTTGGATCTTAATCACATTAAAAACTACTTAAGCTTTGTTATTACATATCATTTAAATTTCAACATTATGATCCATCATGAGAAATAAGCATAAAATTCAAATCTTTAGATCTTAAACATGTTGAAAACTACTTAAGGTTTGGTATTACATATCATTCAAATTTTTAAGATGTAATGCATTATGAGAAATGTGCATAAAGTTTAAATATTTAGATCTTAAATACATTCAAAAAAAATTTATGATTTAAAATTACATATCATTCAAATTTTAAAGTTGTGATGTATGATAAAAAATGTGCATAAAATATGAGTTTTTGGATCTTAAATACGTTCAAAACCATTTAAGTTTTAATACAAATCATTCAAATTTAAAAGTTGTTATGCATCATGAGAAACATGCATAAAGTTTGATTTTTTAGATCTTAAACATGTTCAAAACTATTTAAACCTCTCTATCATATATCATTTAAATTTTAAAGTTGCGATGCATAATGAGAAATATGAATCTTTGGATCTTAAACACATTCAAAGTTATTTTAACTTTGGTATTACATTTTATTCAAATTTTAAAGTTGCAATGTATTATGAGAAAGATGCATAAAATTTACATCTTTAGAATTTTAAATACATTTAAAATTGCTTAAAATTTTGTATTACATATCATTTAAAACCACTTAAGCTTCGATATTACATATCATTAAAGCTTTAAAGTTGTGATGCATTATGAGAAGGATGCATAAAATTCACATGTTCAAATTTTTAAGTTGTGATACATTATGAGAAGGATGCATAAAATTCACATCTTTGAAATCTTAAACATGTTTAAAAGTGATTAAACTTTTGTATTACATATCATTCAAATTTTAAAGTTGTGATGTATTATGATAAACATGCATAAAATTTAAATCTTTGAATTTTTCAACATGTTCAAAACCACTTAAGCTTTGATATTACATATAATTAAAGCTTTAACATTTTGATGCATTACTAAAAATACATATAAAATTCAAAACTTTAGATACTAAACACATTCAAAACTACTTAAATTTTAGTATTATATATCATTCAAATTTCAAAGTTATGATACATTATAGCAATGTATATAAAGTTCAAATTTTTAAATTTTAAATGCATTCCAAACAACTGAAGCTTCAGTATTGCATATCATTCAAATTTCAAAGTGTCAATTAATTATGAGAAATATGAATAAATTTTGAATCTTTAAATATTAAACATGTTCAAAACTACTTAATATTAGGTATTACATATCACAAAAATTTTAAAGTGGTGATGCATTATGAGAAATGCACATAAAATTTGAATATTTAGATCTTAAACATGTTTAAAAATTTTTAAGCTTTGGTATTACATATCATTCAAATTTAAAAGTTGTAATATATCATCATAAATGCACACAATGTTTGAATATTTAAGTATTAAACATGTTCAAAACCGCGTAAGCTTCAGTATTACATATTATTCAAATTTTAGAGTTATGATACATTATGAGAAACACACATAAAATTTGAATCATTAGATCTTAAACATGGTCAAAACTTATTAAGATTTAGTAATACATATTCAAATTTTAAAGTTGTGATGCATCATTAAAAATGTGCACAAAGTTTCAATATTTGAATCTTAAACACTTTTAAAACCAGTTAAACTTTAGTATTACATATCATTCAAATTTTAAATTTATAATGAATCATAAGAAATATAAATAAATTTTAATTCTTTAGATCTTAAACATGTTCAAAATTACTTATGCTTTTCTATTACATGTCATTTAAAATTTGAAGTTGTCATGCATTATTAAAAAAATACATAAATTTTGAATATTTAGATCTTAAACACATTCAAAACCTCTTAAGCTTCACTATTACATATTATTAATATGTCAAAGTTGTGATACATTATGAGAAACATGTATTAATTTCAAATCTTTGGATTTTAGACATTTTTAAAATTGATTAAGATTCGATATTACATATCATTCAAATTTTAAAATTGTGAGGCATTATGAGAAAATCATATAAAATTTGAATCATTGAATCTTAAACACATTAAAAATTACTTAAGTTTTGATATTAAAAATCATTCAATTTTCAAAGTTGCAATGCATTATGAAAAATATGTATAAATTTCAAATATTTGGTACACATTCAAAACAACATAAGCTTTAGCATAACATATATTTTATGTTTTAAAGTTACGATACATCATGATAAATATGCATAAAGTTTAAATCTTTAGATCTTAAATACTTTGAAAACCATTTAAGCTTTGGTATTACATATCATTAAATTTTCAAAGTTATGATGCATAATGATAAATGTGCATAAGTTTCAAATCTTTGAATCTTAAACACCTTTAAAACCTTATACACTTTGATATTACATATAATTTAGATTTCAAAGTTGTGATGCATCAAGATAAATGTGCATAAATTTCAAATTTTTTTATATTAAGCATATTTAAAATTGATTAATCTTTGGTATTACATATCATTAAAATTTTAAATTTGTAATTCATCATGAGAAACATGCATAAAATTCAAATATTTAGATCTTAAAAAAGTAAAATATTACTTAAACTTTGATATTGCATATCATTCAAATTTCAAAGTTATGATGCATCATAAAAAAGATACAAAAAGTTCAAATCCTTAGATCTTAAACACATTTAAAAATGCTTAATATTTGGTATTACATATCATTACAATTTAAAATTTGTGATGCATTATAAGAAACACACCTAAATATCTCATTTTTGAATTTGAAACACCTTCAAAATTGATTAAGTTTCAATATTACATATTCAAATTTTAAATTTGTGATGCATCTTAAAAAATATGCATAAAATTTGAAACTTTGGATCTTAAACACTTTTAAAATCCCTTTAGGTTTGGTATTTAATTTCATTCAAATTTGAAATTTGTGATGCATCATGAAAAATGCACATAAAATTTGAACCTTTAAATCTTAAATCAAAACTATTTAAGATTCGATAGTACATATCATTTAAATTTAAAATTCTATGATGCATCATGATAAAGATGATTAAAGTTTGAATCCTTAGATCTTAAACATATTCAAAACCACTTACGCTTCGATATTACATATTACTCAAATTTAAAATTTATGAGGCACCATGACAAATGTGCATAAATTTTGAATCTTTAGATCTTCAATACTTTGAAAACCATTTAATCTTCAATATTACATATCATTCAAATTTTAAAATTGTGATGCATCATGATAAATGTGAATGAAGTTTGAATCTTTAGATTTTAAACATATTGAAAATCACTTAAGCTTCAGTAATACATATCATTCAAATTCTAAAGTCGTGATGCATTATGAGAAAGGAGAAAAAAATTCAAATCTTTAGATCTCAAACACATTCAAAACTACTTAAGCTTCAGTATTACATATCATTTAAATTTCAAAGTTTTGATGAATCATGAAAAATACACATAATGTTCTAAATCTTTGGATCTTAAACATGTTCAAAAGCAGTTAAGCTTCAGTATTACGTATCATTCAAATTTTAAGGTTGAGATACATCATGAGAAATATGCATAATGTTTAAATATTTTATACATGTTTAAAATCACTTAAGATTTAGTATTACATATAATTAAAATTTCAAAATTATGATGTATCATGATAAATAGGCATAAAATAAGAATTTTTGGATGTTAAGCATGTTCAAAACTGATTAAATTTTGATATTACATATCATTCAAATTTTAAATTTATAATGCATCATAAAAAATGTGCATAAATCTTAAATCTTCGGATGGTAAACACATGTAAAACTACTTATATTTTAGTATTACATATCATTTAAATTTGAAAGTTATGATACATCATGAGAAACATGTATAAAATTTAAATATTTGAATCTTAAACATGTTCAAAATTTCTTAAGCTTCAGTATTACATACCATTCAAATTTCAAAGTTTTAATTCATTATGATAAATTCATATAAAGTTTAAATCTTTAGATCTTAAAGACATTCAAAACCTTTTAATCTTTAGTATTACATATTATTCAAATTTAAAAGTGGTAGTGCATCATGAAAAATGTGCATAATATTCAAAATTATTTTAGCTTCCATATTATAATACATTCAAGTTTTAAAGTTATGATGCATTATGAGAAACGTGTATAAAGTTTAAAAATTTGTATCTTAAACATGCTCAAAACCACTTAAACTTTGGTATTACTTATCATATAATTTTAAAAGTTGTGATGCATGATGAAAAATATGGATAAAATTTAAATATTTAGATCTTACAAAAGTTTAAAACTACTTAAGCTTTAGTATTACATATTATTCAAATTTTTAAAGTTGTAATGGATCATGAGATACATGCATAATATTCAAATCTTTGGTACATGTTTCAAACTTCTTAACCTTTGGTATTACATATAATTCAAATTTTAAAGTTGTGATGCATAATGAGAAATATGCATAAATTTTTAATCTTTAGATCTTAAGCACATTCAAAATTGTTAAAACTTTAGTATTACATATCATTCAAATTTCAAAGTTATGATATATCATGAGAAATGCACATAAAATTTAAATATTTGGATCTTAAACATGCTCAAAATTGCTTAAATTTTAGTATTACATATAATTCAAATTTAAAGCTTGCAATACATCATGATAAACACTCATAAAGTTTGAATATTTAAATTTTATAAATATTCAAAATTTCTCAACCTTTGGTATTACAATACATTAAATTTTTTAAGTTATGATGCATTATGAGAAACATATATAAAGTTCAAATTTTAGGATCTTAAACATAATCAAACTACTCAAATATAGGTATTACATATCATCAAATTTTTTAAATTTCCATGCATCATGAGAAACATGCACAAAGTTATAATATTTGCATCTTAAACATGTTCAAAAATTCTAAATCTTTAGTATTACATATCATTGAAATTTTAAAGTTGTGATACAACATGAAAAACATGGATAATGTTCAAATCTTTAGATCCTAAACACTTTCAAACCACTTCATTTTTTTTATTACATATCATTCAAATTTCTAATTTGTAATGCATCATGAGAAGTGCATTTATTTTCAAAATATTTGGATCTTAAAAACATTAAAATTTATTAATATTTGGTATTCCATATCATTTAAATTTCATATTTTGATAGATCATAAATATGTTCACAAGAATTTAAACTTTGGTATTTCATATCATTCAATTTTAAAAAAAATTAATGCATCATAAGAAAGGTGCATAAAGTATAAATATTTAGATCTTAAAAATGTTCAAAACTAATTAAACTTTGATATTAAATATTATTCAAATTTTAAAGTTGTGATGAATCACGAGAAACATGTGTAAAGTTTGAATCTTTGGATCTTAAATACATTCAAAACCACTTAAGTTTTGATATTACATATCATTCAAATTTCAAAGTTGTGATGCATCATGAAAAATGTGAATAAAGTTCAAATATTTAGATCTTAAACACATTCAAAACCACTTAAGATTTAGTATTACATATCATTAAAATTTTAATGTTGCGATGCATTATGAAATATTTTAATTAAATCATTGCAACATTGAAATTTAATTAATTAATTAAGTTTAAATCTGTAAAGTTTGAATCTTTGGATCTTAAACACATTCAAAATTAATTAAGCTTCAATATTTCATATCATTAAAATTTCAAATTTATGATGCATCATGAAAAATGTACATAAAGTTTGAATCTTTATAAATTTCAAAACTATTTAGTCTTTCGTATTACATATCATTCAAATTTCAAGGTTGTGATACATCATAAGAAATGTGAATGTTTTGTACATGTAAAATACCACTTAAGCTTTAGTTTGATATTAAATACGTTCAAAACTATTTAGTCTTTCATATTACATATCATTTAAATTTCAAGGTTGTGATACATCATAAGAAATGTGAATGTTTTGTACATGTAAAATACCACTTAAGCTTTAGTACTACATATAATTCAAATTTTGAAGTTGTAATGCATTATTATAAATATGAATAAAGTTTGAATCTTATACATGTTCAGAACTACTTAAATTTTGTATTACATATCATTTAAATTTCAAAGTTACAATGCATCATGATAAACATGGATAAAGTTTAAAACTTTGAATATTAAACACGTTCAAAATTACTTAAGTTTTAGTATTACATATACTTCACATTTCAAAGTCGCAATACATAATGTCAAATACACATAGAATTCAAATCTTTAGATCTTAAAGACATTCAAAATAGCTTAACCTTCAGTATTACATATCATTTAAGTTTTAAAGTTAAAATGCATCATGAAAAATTCATCTAAAGTTCAAATATTTAGATATTAAACATATTCAAAACTTTTTAAGATTTGACATTACATATCATTAAAATTTCAAAGTTGTGATGCATCATAAAAAAATAAGCATAAAGTTTGAATCTTTAAATCTTGAACATGTTCAAAATTGCTTAAGCTTGAATATGACATATGATTCAAATTTAAAAGATGTAATTCATCATGAGAAATAGTCATAAAGTTTAAATTTTTATATCTTAAACACATTCAAAACTAATTAACTTTTGGTATTACAATACATTCAAGTTTTAAAGTTGTGATGCATTATGATAAATACACATAAGTTTGAATCTTTGGTTACTAAATACATCAAAACTACTTAAATTCTAGTATTACATATCATTAAAATTTTAATGTTTCAATACATCATGAGAAACACACATAAAGTCAATCACATCATTTAGGATAACATATAAATTAGGTTAGTGCTCACTCGGATGCCCATCCTCAGGGTTAAAACCCTTGGAGGCGGCTGCCAGGCATGGAAGATGAGCATTGTGATCGTGCACGAGGGTGGCCTAGAGGGTAGCAAGGCATCGAGAGTGTTGGATGTGAATGGTGGAGGGATGATGAGGCTATTTGAGGCATCCATGGCCAATCCCAATGCCTAGGAGGTGCTTGACGAGGTGTGAGGGTTTGCTACTTTTGTCTGCATTTTGGGATCTTATCTCACAGATCCTCAGATCCATAACCTTGATTAATGGATCCAACAAAAAATGTGTGGATTTTGCCCTAAAAAGAAGTTTTAGGCAGATTTAATGTCGTTGTCAGTGAGTTGAAGCTGGTCGATGGTCTTGGCAGGAACTTCGAACTATATTATGGATTTGTATTTTGAGATGCTGATTAAGGACGCCAAGGCTACGGGTAGTGCATTTTTAGGGTTTAAGGGTGTGGTGGAGCACGGCCTTTTTCTTGACTTGGCTACAGTTGTCATTATTGATGGATCTGATGGTGTCTCCATCAAATCAAAGGGATAGAGAAACCAAAAGTATTTTGCACACCGGTAAATGCTTGTGTCATTATTGTTTATTGCAATGGCAACCTACATTGTTGGCTAGGGTAGAATGCTAAAGATACATATATTTTTAGCATTATTTACCCTATGCTATAAGATCTTTGAGGTTTTAGGTCTTTGTAAAACTTGGATACTTTTATTAGACTATGTTTGTAGTTTCAGGTCCATGTAAAATTTGATTTTGATGTTATTCTTTAGTAGGTTTGAGGACTGCTTTTCCTAGTGGTTGTTAATGCTTTATCTTTCTTGATTCTGTTAAAGGGTTTCGAGGTCCCTTCAAAACTTGCTTTTACCGTAATCTAAAATACACATAAAGTTATAATCTTTATATCTTAATCACGTTTAAAATCATTGAAGATTTAGTATTACAAATCATTCAAATTTAAAAAGTATGATGTAACATAAAAAATGTGCATAAAGTTCAATTCTTTGGATATTAAACACTTTCAAAACCACTTAATTATTGGTATTATATATCATTCAATTTTCAAGGTTGTGATGCATCATGAAAAATATGTATAAAGTTTTAATATTTATATTTTAAACATGTTCAAAATCACTTAAGCTTCATACTTCATATCACTCAAATTTTAAAGTTGTGATGCATTATGAGAAACATGCATAAATTTTAAAATTTTGTATCTTAAACATGTTTAAAACTACATCATCTCTATCATTACATATCATTCAAATTTAAAATGTTGTGATGCATCATGTGAAATGTGCATAAATTTTGATTGTTTAGATCTTAAACACATTCAAAACCATTTAAGCTTGGCTATTACATATAATTTAAATTTAAAAGTTGTGATGCATCATAATAAATATGCATAAAGTTAATTGGATGTTAAACATATTTAAAACTAGTTAATCTTTGATATTACATATCATTCAAATTTCAAACTTGCAATGCATCATAAGAAATGTGCATAATTTTTCAATCTTTGGACCTAAAATACATTTAAAATTGCTTAAGCTTTGGTATTACATATCATTTAAGTTTTAAAGTTGTGGTGCATTATGAAAAACATGCATAAAAATTGAATGTTTAAATTTTAAACACGTTTAAAAATACTTAAGCTTCTATATTATAATACATTCTAGTCTCAAAGTTGTGATGCATTATTAGAAATGCACATAAAGTTTGAATATTTAGATCTTAAACATATTTAGAACTACTTAATCTTTTGTATTAAATATCATTTAAATTTCAAAGTTGTGATGCATTAAAAAATGTAAATAAATTTCAAATCTTTTGATCTTAAAAACATTTTAAACTCTAGTATTACATATCATTCAAATTTCAGAGTTGAGATGCATCATGATAAATGTATATAAAGTTCAAATATTTGGATCTTAAACATGTTTAATATAGCTTAAGCTTTGTTATTACATATCATTAAAATTATAAAGTTATGATGCATCATAAAAAATGTGCATAAAGTTCAAATATTTAGATCTTAAACATGTTCAAAACATCTTAAGCTTCAGTATTATAATACATTCAAGTTTCAAAGCTGTGATGCATTATCATAAATGTGCATAAAATTCAAATTATTAGATCTTAAATATGTTTAAAATTAATTAAATTTTCATATTACATATCAGTGAAATTTTATAATTGTGATGTAATATAATAAACATGAATAAAGTTCAAATATTTATATCTTAAACATGTTCAAAGGATCTTAAGCCTTAAGCTTTAGCATTACATATCATTTAAATTTTAAAAATGTGATGCATCATGAGAAAATAATCATAACGTTTGAATTTGTAAATCTTAAATACATTCAAAACTATATAAAGTTCAAATCTTTAGATCTTAAACACATTCAAAATTGCTTAAGATTTGGTATTACATATCACTAATATTTAAAAGTTGTGATTCATCATGAGAAATGCACATAAAGTTTAAAATTTAGAGACATGTTCAAAACTCCTTAAACTTTAGTATTACATATAATTCAAATTTCAAAGTTCCTATGCATCATGAGAAATGCACATAAATTTTGAATCTTTAAATTTTAAACACGTTCAAAATCACTCAAGCTTTGGTATTACATATCATTAAAATTTCAAAGTTGTGATACAAAATAATAAACATACATAAATTTCAAATCTTTAATCTTAAACACGTTTAAAACTACTTAAACTTCAGTATTAAATATCAATCAAATTTTAAAGTTGTGATACATCATCATAAATGTGCATAAAATTTGAATCTTTCAATCTTCAATATGATAAAAATTTAATAATATTTAGTATTATATATCATTTAAATTTTAAAGTGGTAATTCATTATGAGAAATGCACATTAACTTTGAATCTTTAGATCTTAACTACATTCAAGATTGGTCAAATTTTTGTATTTCATATCATTCAAATTTACAACTTGTGATGCATAAAGTTTGAATCTTTGGATCTTAAACACATTCAAAACCTTTTAAGTTTAAGTATTAGATATTATTCAAATTTTAAGTTTATGATGCAACATGAGAAGTGCATATAAAGTTTAAATTTTTGGATCTTAAACATGTTCAAAACAACATATGCTTCGATATTACATATCATTTAAATTTTAAATTTGAAATGCATCATGTGAAATGTGTATAAATTTTGAATCTTTAGAACTTGAATAACTTCAAAACTTCTTAAAATTTTGTATTACATATCATTCAAATTTCAAAGTTGTGATGCATCATGATAAATATAGATAAAGTTCAAATCTTTAAATATTAAATATTTCAAATCTACTTAAGCTTTAATATTACATATCATTTAAAATTTTAAGTTGAGATTAATGATGAGAAAACCACATAAAGTTCAAATATTTTTATCTTAAATATATTTAAAATAGCTTAAGCTTTGGTATTACATATAAGTCAAATTTCAAAGATATGATGCATCTTGAAAAACACACATAAAGTTCAATTTTTTAGATCTTAAATACCTTTAAAACCACTTAAGCTTGGGTATTACAAATCATTCATATTTGAATGTTGTGATGCATAATATGAAATATGCATAAATTTTGAATCTTTGGATCTTAAACATCTTCAAAATTTATTAAACTTAGATATTACATATCATTGAAATTTCAAAGTTATGATGGAACATGAAAAACATGAATAAAGTTTGAATATTTGAATCTTAAACAAGTTCAAAATGACTTAAGCTTTGGTATTACATATCATTAAAATTTTAAAGTTGCAATACATCATGATAAACACACATAAAGTTTGAAAATTTGGATCTTAAATAAGTTTAAAATAACATGCATAAGCTTTGGTATTACATATCATTTAAATTTCAAAGTTGTGATGTATCATGAAAAATACGCGTAAAGTTTGAATCTTTGGATCTTAAGCACTTTCAAAATTTCTTAAGCTTCAGTATTAAATATCATTAAAATTTAAATTTATGATGCATCATAAGAAATACACATAAAATTTTATTCTTTGGATCTTAAACACTTTCAAAAATTCTTAAACTTTGATATTACATATCATTGAAATTTAAAAGCGATGATGCATTATGAGAAATATGAACAGAGTTTGAATCTTTGGATCTTAAACACCTTAAAAACCATTTAAGCTTGGGTATTACATATTATTAAAATGTTAAATTTATAATTCATAATGAGAAATACTTATAAATTTTGAATTTTTAGAACTTAAACATGTTCAAAATAGCTTAAGCTTTATTATATTACATATAATTTAGATTTCAAATTTGTGATGCATAATGATAAACATGCAAAAAGTTTGAATTTTTAGATCTTAAACATGTCTAAAATTGATTAATCTTCAGTATTACATAGCATTAATTTTTTAAAGTTACGATACATCATGAAAAATATGTATAAAATTCAAATTTTAGATTTTAAACACATTCAAAACCTCTTAAAGTTTGGTATTACATATCATTCAAATTTCAAAGTTGTGATTCATTATGAGAAAAATGAATATAGTTTGAACTTTTAGATCTAAAATATGTACAAAACTACTTAAGCTTTGGTATGACATAACATTCACATTTAAAATTTTATGATGCATCTTGAGAAAGACACATAAAGTTTGAATCTTTAGATCTTAAACACATTCAAAACTGCTTAATCTTTAATATTACATATCATTCCAATTTAAAAATTTTAATGCATCATGAAAAACTTGCATAAATTTTAAATATTTATATCTTTAAAATGTTCAAAATCATTTAAACTTTGATATTACATATCATTTATGTTTTAATGTTGCCATGCATTATGATAAACTTCTATAAAGTTTAATTTTTTTATCTTAAACATGTTCAACATAGATTAAGATTTGATATTACAATATATTCAAGTTTCAAAGTTGCAATGCATTATGATAAATGCACATAAAGGTTTAATCTTTGAATCTTTAACACATTTAAAATTGGCTAAGCTTCAGTATTAGCTATAATTTATATTTTAAAGACGTTATGCATTATAATAAATGCACATAAAGTTTTAATCTTTAGATATAAAATATTTTCAAAACTTCTTAAACTTTAATATTACATATCATTCAAATTTCAAAGTTGTGATGCACCATGAGAAATTCTCATAAAGTTTGAATCCTTGGATCTTAAACACATTCAAAACCTAGTAGGCTTTGTTATTACATATCATTCAAATTTCAATGTAAATGCATAATGAGAAGCATGCATGAAATTAAAATATTTTCATCTTAAACACATTAAAAAGTAATTAAACTTAGGTATTTACAATAAATTCAAGTTTCAAAGTTGTGATGCATTAAGAAAAATATGCATAAATTTTGAATCTTTGGATCTTAAACATGTTCAAAATACATAAGCTTCAGTATTACATATTATTCAAATTTGTGATGCATTATAAGAAAAATGTATAAATTTTAAACCTTTAGATATTAAACACATTTAAAACTACTTAAGCTTTGGTATTACATATCATTCAAATTTAAATTTTTTAATGCATCATGAGAAATGTGCATAAAGTTTTAATTATTATATCTTAAATATGTTCAAAGCTACTTAAAATTTGATATTAAATGTTATTGGTATAATCACTAAGAGGGGGTTTGAATTAATTATGGAAGTTAATCCAATTAAATTTTCAAATCTTAAACATTAATTATACATCAACTTGATCAAGAAACATAAACATTAAAGCACATATATTCAAAGCATACATAAGGGCATACATCAGATGAACACATCATATATGTAAGAAAACCTCTTGGGGATAAAAAATACTAAACCCTATAAGATGAATTATATTCAAATAAAAAAATCCAACATTTATACCAACACCAACTGATCAAGGAACATCCATCCCTTAGTTTAATGAGACACTAATCCCATAAGGAGCTACTACCCTGTCTAGTTGAGCACCCATAACAACTAAACTTTTAGCAAACTTTACCTTGTAAGGATGAACCAACCCCATAAAAAACAAATCACACACTTAGATACTTAAATAGGTCACCTTGAACACCTATTTTTAATCTTTAATTGATGATGATCATCTTTGTCGGCACTCTTCACCTCTAATCTCTTACAAGCTACCTCTAGAGCTAACTTGCTCAAAGTACCTCTTCTAGGCTCATTACATCCAACAACCTATTTTTACCCTATAAAATTCATCAAATAAACATGTCTATCATACTATGATGATCCTAAATGACTTGTACTTTTTCTTTCAAAGGTTCTCTTCTTTGCCTGAATCCACACCACCACAACAAGCACAATTAGTCCAATTAGACATTGTACTTATACCACTCTCTTCCTTTAACCAATATTTGTCAAAGACTATGATTTAAGTATTTAAAACATACTTATCATATCTCCATACACATTTTACATGTGATAACCACACTCTTCATAGGTTGGACATTACCTCATTAACCCTAAACCACCATTAGGTCTTGGTGAGAACTAAAACAATTAGGCCTTCAGACTCACACATTACATGTGAAACTACTTAGACCAAATTCATCCTTTATTAATGCTTTAAACACATGAAAATGTTTCGAATATACCCTTAATTACTCCCACATGGTTCTATGCCACTTGTAAAACAAACTTAACACTTGAACATACCAATTAGGTCTCTTTGCTCTTTAGGTCTTCATACACAAAAAATATAGTCTCAAACTTCTTAAGCAACTACTCAAATATTTCACACATCCAATTATTAGATCACATGGATGAACCCATAAATACCTAAAAAAAACCTCCATGTTATTTAGACACTTTAACAAAGGCTTTAAGCACTCAAATCAACTCTCTCAGAATGACCACTTGGACTCATCCTATACAAACAAAATATAATCAAGCTATTTTGACTCTCCATAACTAATAAATGGAAAAAAATAAAAAATAATGCCTTATCATAAGTATTAAATATTTATATAACATCTCCATGCTCATTTTATTCTTCAATTATGCTCATAACTCTTCTAACACACTTTTGCAAAGTGGTCACTCAATTTACCAATGCATTCAACAAATAGAATCAACTTTTAAGCCTTTGTTCACACTGAAGATATATTGGTTAAACCTAAAAAATCCATATAGATATTATTAATGGATTAAAAAAAACTCTCTAATAGTTATTTCATCTTGAAATTTCAAGACACTATCAAGAACAACTCAATTATCCTTCCAGAGTCACTTGTAGAACATGATCAAACACACAGTCAATTTTGGAGCTTAATTTCTTTGACTGTAAAAACATTCAAAAATATAAACAATGTATCTAGATTAAAACTGGAATCCTTTATAACTTTTATTCTTACACAAATAATAAATTCATCCTAGATCAAAATATATTATCAAAATGTTGTAGACTAGTTTTTCTTTTGTTAATTTAAATGCCAACGATCACTGTGTAATGAAAATATTATAGATATGTGTATTCATCTCAAGTCCTTGCACAAATTGATAAAAAATTATCTATCAATATAAACATGATATTCCTAGATTTAAATATCATCACTCATCATTTATCTTTGATCCTTGATTCCAAGATCGTGCCACTTCGTAACCTCACATGCCTTATACACACCCTACAGTCAGTGTTAAACTAATCTTGTGCCACTTGGCACCCTTGTATTCCTTATAATCATCCTTTGAAATATTGAATAAATAAACACCATTGGATCATTATTGATAAGATCATGTTATCTATTAAATCATTATATGGTCATATTAAATGCTCATCATTAGATCTGTGATTTGATTAAATGCTCACCGTAAATCTTTGATAATACAAATTTGGCTAAGTATGAGAACCATTGCTATCTACCTAGAAGACCAAATTTTCACCTTAATAAAATTTTATACATTTAACCTCATGATGTTAAATTTGAACCATATGATCTTATAAGGAAATCCATTCATGTATCAAACTATTTTTATAACTTTCACATGTGTGAAATATGACATCAACAATCTACTCACTTAGCTTAAAGATATATCAAGATGACTAATTAAGCTTAGACATTCATCTGATTTTTATGATAATTCAATTAAATTCCATAAGCATTCTAAGTACTCATAACATCCCATAGGGTCTTTGTAACATGGTCATTCTATCAATATCATCCATTAATTACTTAACTAGGCAAACACTCTCCAAACCATATATCTAATCACTTTGTCATTAATGCACTATTAATCAAACTCTCTTTGAGATAGATGAAAACCTAACATCAATGAACATGTTTAAAAATCTCCCCCTCTATTATTTATGTAAAAACACCATTAGAATGACTTGATTTCAATAATGACTTCATTTAAACTCTATTTTGATCATTCTCCCCTTTTGATATTAATGATAAAGGGTCTCTTCCTTGACATGCCAAGAATCATTCCACAACATCATGTGTGCATTCATATACTATTTAATATGCTCAAGATAGTTACATACTTTCAGTCATATGAATCAATTTCTACCTCTTTGACATGGACCAATATGAACTTGGACTTCTCTAATCCTTAAACTTGACAAACTAATCACAGAGATTAGAAATCCCCCCCTAACATCAAGCTCCATCTCATATCATTATTTCTTTGGCATATACCAATATGAACTTAGGATTCTCTGATCCTTGGACCTATATATCTATATAACTCACAAGCTCTCTTTGCATGAATATTAAATACCTTATCAAAATATATGACTTGGTTTGATCAAGTCATCATATAAATTCTATTGAATTCACAACTATAGCAAACATCTTTGCATATCATCCCCCTCACATCATGTACATATTCTTCAAGACACACAATATATCTAAATTATCTCCCCCTAACTTCAAGATTCACTTGGATAATGACATCTTCAACAATCTTCTCAATGAGTTAGGTTTGCTAGCAACTCTTCAATATTACCCATGCTTCAGTCAAAAATTTTATATAAACATCAATAAATATCATATCTTCATTAGTTCAACTTAAAAAACTAAAGTAGATATGAATAACTCTCATATGGATCTCAAAACAATTTCCATTTTATCCTCTACAAGTCATCATGGTTTTGAACCTTTTCAAAGAACTCTCACAAAAATATCTCATCTTTAGAACACTTTCTATGAAATAGAATATCTTGATAAAACACCATCATTTATCAAATACTTAGAAACCTCCATTATCTATCTACAAACCTTCTGAACCAACATATTCATTCTTCACCATTTGACCAACTAGACCATCCTTCAGATTTGATCAAAACTTTGACTTTAGGATCACTATCCTTGAATATATTTTCTAAATCATTCCATCACAACACTTTGGAGTAGATTCATAAAACTCATTACTCCCCCTGAGCCAAGCACTTTTTAAAAAGATATTTCTTATCCTACAACATTAAATAAATATCAACCGATATCCACCATGCTTCCTCTTGCTTGTCAAGTGTCTCCTTGAAGCTTAGATAGAGAAATTTACCCATAATGTCTTAGAAATCCTCATATTACTTCTCCTCCTTAGTCATTTGATACTGATAGTTCTTCTTATTCTTAGGCTTAAGAGAAATAACATGCTCATCCACTACAATATTCTCCTTTTCCTTTAAGATTGAATTAACAATATATGGAGACAATAAATATTCATGACACACCTTTTAAAATTAAGAAAGAACCTTATAAATGGGCATTGGCAACTAATGTTCTTTACATGAAACTTGCTCAACAACAATAGGATGTTATATTAGATCCATACATACCTCAGAACTAGCCTCAATTAAAACTTTCTTCTTTTCCTTGAGCTTGACTTGGACGTAATTTTGATTCTCATTTTTCTCTAGATAGATGACACATTCTCTTGAAATTATTGAACCTTCTTCACATTTGATTCTTCTTTTGATTTAGCAGGCAATCCACCTTGATCTTTCAACTCAATTGAGTTAGTCTTCTTGGTCTTCACTTATTTAGGATTACATATTAATGATTGACCTTTCTTGATCACTCAAGGATTTCCATATACCTTCTTATGACTTGAGAGCTTGTTTATATAATATCTTGCAATAGGACCAACTTGATGATAGCTAAAATAAACAACATCTTGTTTATTAGGTTCATTATTCTCAAGCTTGACTGTCTTAGGTCTTCATTCATGGGTTATTATTTTTCCATGCATTCTAGGTTAGAAACTAGAAATATGTCCCATGTCAAGATAATTATAGTAGACTACATTATCCATACCTCTAGCTAACTAGCTGATCTTCCTTCTATATTTTCTCGCATTATAACCAAAGAGCTTACATGTAAAGTAGTGACCATGAAATGAAATTTCATACTTTATAGTGTTTGGTTGCCTAATAGGTCTTCTCATGTTGCACTTGGTGCTTGCATCCCTCTTGTCTTGAGCTAACCTCTCTTTCTCTTTCTCAATCTTATTTACCTTGATAACAAATTTCTCATGCTCATCCTTTAATGAATCTAACTTGGTCTTCAATTGAATGCTCTCATCCTTTTTATCTCTCATACTTGAACTTTCATCCTCTAATTGAATTCTAAGAACTTGGATAGTATTTTTATCCCTCTTAACTTCTTTAGCCATGCCATATTTCAATCTACATTATTTCTCTTTAATAATCTTTATATAATCAAGATTGGATTTCAACTCATCATGTTCACCTTGATTTTATCTCAACTTGACATTTGTCTCTTCTAACTAAGTCTTGAGATGTTTGCATTCTTCCTCTGTAGCACTCAAATTTATCTTTTTAACCCTTATTGATGTTCTCTTTATCATATTTTGATCTTGAGTTTCAAGGATTTTATATCCTTATTGATCTCGATGCACTCATCCTTAATATCCTTAAATCTTGAGGCCATGATCTTATTCTGAGATTCTTCTTGATCATACTTTCTCATCTTACCTCTGTACTTATCAAAAAGTGCCTTGAGCTGATTGCACTTTTTATCACTTGATTTTAGACATGTATAAGTAAATTCCACTTGATCTTTCAATTGTTGATTCTATTTCTTCAATTGCTTATCCATATTTTACCTTAGATCACCTTCAAGTGGTTAAACTTTTAAATAAGGTCATTCTCTAATACCAATTGTTATAGGTAAAATCACTTAGGGGGGAGGTGAATTAGTGACGTAAGGTAATCCAATTAAATTTCCAACTCTTAAAAATTTATCATAAATCAAATTGATCAAACAAAATAAACACAAAATTACATATATCCAAAGCATACATAATGGCATACATCACATGGACACATCATATATGTGGGAAACCCTCTTGGAGTATAAAGCCCACTAAACCCTATATGATAGACTATAGTCATATAAAAAAGAAACAAAATTTAGACCAACACTAAATGATTAAGGAACACCCATCCCTTAGTTTAGTGAGATGTCAATCCCATAAGGAACTATTTCCTTGGTTTAGTTGAGCACCCAAAATAACTAGACCTTTAGCAAGTTTACCTTACAAAGAGTAACCAACACCTTAGGCAAGCAAGTACCCACTCAATTACCTAAATATATCACCTTGAAAACTTTTATCTACTCTTAAACTAATGATGATCACATTTATCTTTACTCTTCACCTCCAATCTCTCTCAAACTACCTCTAAGGCTAACTTACTCAAACTACATCTTCTAGGCTCATTAGGTCAAATGACATGTGTGTCCTCTTACATCAACTTGATCAGATAAAAATGTATTATATTTTTTACACTCTAATTTTACTAATTAATATATACATTCTCTTTAAAATTTTCTCTTCTTCACTTGACAACAAGCATAATTAGTCCAATTAGACCTTGTACTTATACCACTTTCTTCCTTTAAACCATCTTGGTTAACCAAAATGCTTTAAACATTAAAAAAAAAAAATTAAAATAGGTATATACATATCTTATATGTGAGAAACACACTCTTCATAGGTCATTCATTACCTCATTATCCCCAAACAACCATTAGGTCTTGGTGAGACCTAAAATAATTAGGCCTTGATACTCACACATTAAATATGAGACTACTTGGACCACCTTCATCCTTTAAAAATGGTTATAACATAAAAAATATTTAAAATATACCCTTTATTACTCTCATATGGTTATATTCCACCTATAACACCAACTCAACACTTGAACCTACCAATTAGGTCTTCTTCCTCTTCAGGTCTTCATACACAAAAAAATATAGTCTTAAACTTTTGAAGCAACTAATTAAATATTTCACATAGATATATGATTATATAACATATATGAACCCTTAAGTACATATTAAATACATCCATGTGATTTATAAACTTCAACATAGGCTCTAAGCACTCAAATCAACTCTCTTAGAATGACCACTCAGACTAGTCATATACAATCAAAATATAGTCAAACTATTTTGACTCTCAATAAATATTCAAGGGAAAAATATGAAAAAAAATTAATTATAATAATACTTATATATTTATATAACATCTCCATGATCATTCTCTTCTTTAATTTTACTCATAACTCTTCCAACACACTTCTACAAAGTGGTCACTCAATCTGATAGTACATTCAACAAACATAATCAACTTCTTAGGTTTTGTTCGCATTGAATATGTATTTTTAAAACTTAAAAAATACATAAATATATTATTCATGGATCCTAAATCACTCTTTAATAATTATTTCACATGAAAACATCAATACACTATCAAGAACAACTCAATTATCCTTCTCAGGTCACTTACAGAACATAGTCAAACACACAATTAGCTTTGGAGCTCAATATATTTGACTGTATAAAAACTCAAAACTTATAATAATGTATTTTTATGTGATTTTGAGTCCTTTAAAATTTTTAATTTTACACTAATATTAAATTTTTCTTAGATCAAACTATATTAGAAAAATATTGCAAACTAGTTTTTCTTTTATTAATTTAAATGCCAATGGTCACTATGTAATGTAAATATTGTAGATACATGTCTTCATCATGTGTGATAGAAAAAATTGGTTAAATTAAATTCATATATATCCTTATGATCTTCCTTGATTTAACTCTCATTGCTTGAAATGATCCTTACTTCAAAGATCATGCCACTTGGTAGCCTCACATGCCTTTTGTGCACCCTGCACTTAGTCTCTAAATGATATTTTTCCACTTGGTATCCCCACTTGAAATATAAGAATCTTTTGAAATATTTACTAAATATGCACCATTTTATCACTACTGACAAGATCATGTGCCCTATTAGATTATTATCTGGTCAACTTAAATGCTTAATGTAGATATTTGATAATATAAATTTGGCTTAGTATGGGAACTTCTACAATCTACCTGGAAGACCAACTTTAAGCTTAATAAATTTTTTTACATTCAACCTCATGACCTAAATTTAGACCACATGATCACCTTTTATAGGGGAATCCATTCATGTATAAAACTGCTCCTCAAACTTTCACACATGTAAAATATGATGTCATCAATCTACTCACTCATATTTATCTATCAAGATGACTACTTGAGTTTAGACATTTATATGATTATTTTGATAAATTATGTTTACTTAAATAATCATCATAATCACTCATAACATCCCATAGGGTCTCTACAACATTGCCATACTATCAATAACATCTATTAATTATTTAACTAGGTAAACACTCTCAAAACCATTAGTTTGATCACTTTGTCATTAATACACTATGAATCATGCTCTCTTTAACATAAATGATAATATAAAATCAATTAACATTCTTAACATCACATATAATTTAAATTAAAAAGTTGTAATGCAACATTAAAAATGTACATAAAGTTCAAATCTTTGGATCTTAAACACTATAAAAATTGCTTAAGTTTTGATATTACATATCACTCAAATCTCAATTTTTTGATGCATCATGAGAAATGTGTATACATTTTAAATATTTATATCTTAAATACATTTAAAACTTCATAATATTTGGTATAAAATATCATTTAAGTTTCAAAGTTGTAATGCATTATGAGAAATATGCATAAATTTTGAATCTTCAATGTGTTCAAAACCACTTAAGATTTGGTATTAAAATACATTTGAATTTCAAAGTTATGATGCATCATGATAAATTCACATATATATTTTTTATTTATATCTTAAACATGTTTAAAACCACTTAATCTTCTATATTACATATCATTAAAATTTTATAGTTGTGATGCATCATGAGAAATGTGCATAAAATTTGAATCTTTGGATCTTTAACAAGTTCTAAACCACTTAATCTTATATATTACATATAATTAAAATTAAAAATTTATGATACATCATGAGAAATGGGAATAAAATTTGAATCAATTTTAAACATGTTATAAATTACTTAAGCTTCAGTATTACATATAATTCAAATTTCAAAATTATGATGCATCATGACAAATACACATAAATTTTGAATCTTTGGATCTTAAACACATTCAAAACCACTTATGATTCAGTATTACATGTCATTAAAGTTTAAAAATTATGATACGTCATGAAAAACATACAAAAAGTTTGAATCTTTGGATCTTCAACACATTCCAAACTATTTAACCTTTAGTATTACATATCATTTAATTTTTAAGGTTGTGATGAAACATGATAAATGTGTACAAAGTTTGAATCTTTGGATCTTAAATTTTTTGTGATACATTATGATAAATGCACTTAAAATTTGAATTTTTTGATCTTAAACACATTCAAAATTACTTAAGCTTCAAAATTACATCTCATTTAAGTTTTAAAGTTGTGATACATTATGAGAAACATTCATAGAGTTTAAATCTTTTGATCTAAAACATATTCAAAACTACTTAAGTTTTTTTATTAAAATATATTCATATTTCAAATATGTGATGCATTATGAGAAAAACACAAAGTTTGAATCTTGAGATTTTAAACACATTTAAAACTACTTAAGCTTCGGTATTAGATATCACTCAAATTTCAAAGTTATGATGCGTTATAATAAATGCAAGTAAATTTTGAATCTTTGGATCTTAAATACACTCAAAAAATCTTAAGCTTTAGTATTACATATCATTAAAATTTTAAAATTATGATGTATCATGAGAAATACACATGATGATCGAATCTTTGGATCTTAAACATGTTCAAAACTATTTAAGTTTTAGTATTACATATTATTCAAATTTTAATGTTGTGATGAATCATGAGAAATGCACATAAAGTTTAAATATTTATATCTTAAACACATTTAAAACCACTTAAGCTTAAATATTGCAATACATTCAAGTTTTAAAGTTGTGATGTATTATGAGAAATGTGCATAATATTTGAAACTTTAGATGTTAAACACGTTCAAAATTATTTAAGCTTGAATATTACATATCATTCAAATTTCAAATTTATGATAATTATGAGACGTGTATAAATTTCAAACCTTTGGATCTTAAACACATTCAAAACTACTTAAGCTTTGTATTATATATCATTCAAATTTAAATTTCTGTGATGTATAATGAGAAATATGCATAAAGTTTGAATCTTTTGATTTTAAATACATTAAAGAAACATAAGATTCAGTAGTACATATCATTAAAATTTAATATTTTTGATGCATCATTATAAATACACATAAATTTTAAATCTTTAGATCTTAAACACATTCAAAACTACTTAAGTTTCAGTATTACATATCTTTCAAATTTTATAGTTAATATGAATGGTGAGATATGTGCATAAAGCTTGAATCTCTAGATCTTAAACATGTCCAAAACCACTTAAGTTTTGATATTCCACATCATACAAGTTTCAAGTTGTGATTCATTATGAGAAATGTGCATAAAGTTTGATTCTTTGGATCTTAAATAATTTCAAAACCGCTTACAATTCAGTATTATAATACATTCAAATTTTGAAGTTAAGATGTATTATAATAATTGTGCATAAAATTCAAATCTTAAGATCTTAAAGATGTGTAAAACTACTTAATCTTTGATATTAGATATCATTCAAATTTCAAATTTGTGATGTATTATAAGAAACATGCATAAAGTTTGAATCTTTAGATCTTAAACATATTTAAAACTTATTAAGCTTCATTATTATATATCATTTAAATTTTAATGTTGTAATACATCATGAAAAATATGCATAAAGTTTAAATCTTTGGATCTTAGTCATGTTTAAAATTGCTTAAGCTTTGGTATTACATATCATTTGAGTTTGAATATTGTGATGCATTATGAGAAATATGCATAAAATTCAAATATTTAGATCTTAAACATGTTTAAAACTGCTTAAGCTTTGGTATTACAATACATTCAAGTTTCAAAGATATGATGTATTATGATAAACGTGCATAAATTTTAAATCTTTGAATTTCAAATATATTCAAAAATACTTAATATTTAGTATTACATATCATTTAAATTACAAAGCTATGATGCATTATAGTAAATGCACATAATGTTCAAATCTTTATATCTTAAACACTTTCAAAACTTCTAAAGCTTCAATATTACATATCATTGAAATTTTAAAAATGTGATGGATCTCAAAAAAATAAGCATAAATTTTGAATCTTTAAATCTTAAATACGTTCAAAATTTCTTAATATTCAATATTACATATCATTCAAGTTTAAAAGTTCTAATACATTATGATAAACCTGCATAAATTTTGAGTCTTTGGATCTTAAACACGTTCAAAACTACTTATGTTTTAGTATGACATATCATTCAAATTTTAAGGTTATGATGTATCATGAGAAATTAACATAAGGTTCAAATCTTAGGTACACATTCAAAATCACTTAAGCTTCATTATTTAGTATAATTAAAATCTAAAAGCTATGATGCATCATGAAAAATATGCATAAATTTTAAATCTTTGGATCTCAAACACATTCAAAATTGCTTACACTTCAGTATTACATCATTCAAATTTAAAAATTATGATGCATCATGAAAAATTTGCATGAAGTTTAAATCTTTGGATATTAAACACATTCATAATTGTATAAGCTTTGGTATTAAATTTCAAATTTCAAAGTTGTGATGCATCATGATAACTACGCGTAAAGTTTGAAACTATGAATGTTAAACATGTTCAAAACCACATAAGCTTTGATAATACATATCATTTAAATTTTAGAGTTGTGATGTATTATGATAAATGTGCATAAAGTTTAAATATTTAAATCTTAAACACATTTAAAACTACTTTAGGTTTTGTACTACATATCATTCATATTTTAGTGTTGCGATGTATTATGAAAAATATACATAAAATTTAAATATTTAGATCTTAAACACAATCAAAACCATTTAATATTAATTATTATATATAATTTAAATTTTAGAATTGTGATGCATTATGAGAAATGTACTTAAAATTTCAATCTTTGGATTTTAAACACATTAAAACCTTGTTAAGCTTTGGTATTACATATCATTTAAATTTAAAAGTTGTGATGCATTATGAAAAATATCCATAAATTTATAAACTTTGGATCCTAAAAATGTTCAAAACCACTTAAGATTTGGTCTTACATATCATTTAAATTTTAAAGGTATGATTCATCCTGAAAAATATGCATAAATTTTAAATATTTAGATCTTAAACACATTCAAAATTGCATAAGCTTCAATATTACATATCATTCAAATTTCAAAGTTGCAATGCATCATGAGAAATACACATAAAGTATGAATATTTAGATCATAAAAATATTAAAAACTAATTAAGCCTTGGTATTGTATATTAGTTAAATTTCAAAGTTGTGATGCATCATGATAAATACACATAAAGTTTAAATCTTTAGATCTTAAACATATTCAAAACTACTTAAATTCTGGTATTACATATCATTCAAATTTAAAATTTATGATGAATCATGATAAGTATACATAATTTTTACATATTTGAATTTTAAACACATTCAAAAACACTTAAACTTTGGTATTACATATAATCTAAATTTTAAAATTATGATGCATCATAATAAATATGCAAAATTTTTGAATCTTAATCATAATAAAAAGTTATAATGCATCATGATAAATTCATAAAAAGTTAAAATATTTGGATGATAAATTTTTTAAAATCAATTCAACTTCAGTATTATATATCATTCAAATTTTAAAGTTGTAATTCATCATGAGAAATATGCATAAAGTTTGAATCTTTGGTTCTTAAAATCCTTAAAAAACAATATAGCTTTGATATTACATACCATTAAAATTTTAAAATATGCATCATGAAAAACACATTTAAATTTAAAATTTTGTATCTTAAACACGTTCAAAATTGTTTAAACTTCAATATTACATATAATTCAAAATTTAAAGTTATGATTTATAATGATAAATTGACATAAAATTTGAATCTTTAAATATTAAACACGTTCAAAATTGGATTAAGCTTCAACACTACATATCATTCAAATTTCATTATTGTAAAGCATCATAGAAATTCATATAAAATTTGAATATTTGAATCTTAAACACCTTCAAAACCACTCAAATATTGGTATGACATATTCTTCAAATTTCAAAGTTGTGATGCATTATGAGAAATGCACACAAAGTTTTAATCTTTAAATCTTAAATATCTTATAATTTATTTAATATTTTTTATTACATATCATTCAAATTTTAAAGTTATGATGCATCATGAAAAACATGCATCAAGTTCAGATATTTGGATCTTAAAAATGTTTAAAATTACTTAATCTTTAGCATTACATATCATTCAAATTTCAAAGTTGTAGTGCATCATGATAAATTTGTATAAAGTTTAAATATTTGGATCTTAAATATTTTTAAAATGGCTTAAGCTTTAGTATTATATATCATTTAAATTTCAAAGTTGTAATACATCATGATAAACACACATAAAATTTGAATCTTAGATCTTAAACATGTTCAAAATTGATATAGCTTTGGTATTACATATCATTCAAATTTTAAATTTATGATACATCATGAGTAACGTACATAAAATTTGAATCTTTGGATATTAAATACTTTAAAAACCACTTAAGCTTTGGTATTACATATCATAAAAATTTCAAAGTTGTGATGTATCATGATAAATGCACACAAAATAAACTAGTTCAAAACTAATTAAGCTTCAGTATTATATATCATTCAAATTTATGATGAATCACAAAAATGTGCTTAAATTTTAAATATTTAAATATTAAACACATTCAAAACTATTTAAGCTTCGATATTACATATCATTTAAATTTCAAAATTATGATACATCATGATAAATATGTATAAAGTTTGAATCTTTGGATCTTAAACATATTCAAAACCTCTTAAACTTTGGTATTACATATCATTTAAATTTTCAAGTTGTGATACATCATGAGAAAGGTGCATAAAATTTGAATATTTAGATTTTAAATATGCTCAATACCTTTTAAGCTTCAATATTATATATCATTCAAATTTAAAAGTTTTAATTCATCATAATAAACATGTATAAATTTCAAATATTTATATCTTAAACATGTTCACACCACTTAAGCTTTTGTATTAAATATCATTCAAATTTTAAAGTTGTGATGCATCATGAGAAATGTGCATAAAGTTTGAATCTTTGTATCTTCAACATGTTCAAAACCACTTAAACTTTGATATTAAATATCATTCAAATTTCAAAGGTGTGATATATCATTGAAAATGAATATAAAGTTCAAATATTTAAATCTTAAACACATTCAAAACTACTTGATATTTTTTATTACACATCATTTAAAATTTGAAGTTGAAATGCAAGATGAGAAAGTTGCATAAAATTCAAATCTTTAGATCCTAAATATTTTAAAAATTATTTAAATTTAAGTATTACGTATCATTAAAATTTTAAAGTTGTGATTCATAATGAGAAACATGCATAAAGATTAAATCTTTGTATCTTAAGTACATTTAAAATTGCTTAAGCTTTAATATTACATATCATTCAAATATCAAAGTCATGATGCATTATGAAAAATTTTCATAAAGTTCAAATGTTTATATTTTAAACACATTCAAAATTGTTTCAACTTTGGCATTACATATCATTTAAATTTTAAATTTATGATGCATCATGATAAATGTACATAAAGTTTAAATCTTTAAATTTTAAACACATTCAAAACTGCTTCAACTTCGATATTACATATCATTTAAATTTAAAAGTTGACATATCATCTTAAGAACCATAAAAACTACTATAGCTTCAGTGTTACATGTCATTCAAATTTAAAAGTTGTGACACATCATAAGAAATACATTTAAATTTTAAATTTTTGTATCATAAACACATTCAAAACTACTTAAGCTTTGGTACTTCATATAATTCAAATTTTAAAGTTGTGATGCATCATAATAAATTTTTATAAAATTTGAATGTTTGAATCTTAAATACTTTGAAAACTATTTAAGCTTCAGTATTGCATATCCTTCAAATTTAAAAGTTGTGATGTATCATACATTTTTTGCATAAAGTTTAAATCTTTAAATCTTAAACACCTTTTAAATTGTATAACTTTTGGTATTACATATCCTTCAATTTTCATAGTTGTGATGCATCATGAGAAACACACATAAATTTTGAATCTTTGGATCATAAACATGTTTAAAACCACTTAAGCTTTAATATTACATATCATTCAAATTCTAAATTTTTGATGCATCATAAAAATATGCATAATATTTGAATTTTTAGATTTTCAACATGTTCAAAATTGCATAAGCTTCGGTATTACATATCATTCAAATTTTAAAGTTGTAACACATCATAATAAATAAGTATAAAGTTAGAATATTTATATTTTAAACAAATTTAAAATCACTTAAACTTTAGTATTACATATCATTCAAATTTCAAAGTTTTGATGCATCATGAGAAACATACATCAAGTTCATTTTTTTTGTTTTTTAACACATTCAATATCACTTAAAATTTGGTATTACATATCATTAAAATTTCAAAGTTGCGATGCATCATGAAAAATATGTATAAAGTTTGAATCACTTGATCTTAAACACGTTTAAAACTGATTATGCTTTGGTATTTCATATCATTTAAATTTCAAAGTTATAATACATCATGACAAATGCGTATAAAGTTCAAATATTTGGATCTTAAATATGTTAAAAACTAGTTAATCTTTAGTATTACATATCATTCAATATTTAAAGTTGTGATACATTATTGAAAAGATGTATAAAGTTCAAATATTTGGATCTTAAATTTAATAAAATTGTTTAAACTTTGGTATTACATATCATTCAAATTTTAAATTTTTTATGCATCATGGGAAATGCACATAAAGTTTGAGTCTTTAGATCTTAAAAACAATCAAAACCACTTAAACTTTGGTATTACATATCATTCCTATTTAAAAGCTATAATACATCTTGAGAAAAATACATAAATTTTAAATCTTGAATCTTAAACACATTCAAAATTGCTTAAGCCTCAGTATTAAATATCATTAAAATTTTAAAGTTACATGCATTACAATAAATACACATTAATTTTCAATCTTTAAATCTTAAACATGTTTAAAACTGCTTAAGCTTTGATATTACATATCATTCAAATTTAAAAGTTACGATGCATCATGAGAAATGTAAATAAAGTTTAAATATTTAGATCTTAAACATATTCAAAACAAATTAAACTTCAATATTATATATCATTTAAATTTCAAAGTTGTGATTCATCATGATAAATGTGCATAAAGTTACAATTTTTGAATCTTAAACACATTCAAAACCATTTAAGCTTCAATATTAGATATCATTTAAATTTCAAAGTTATGATTCATCACAAAAAATGTGCATAAAATTTTAATATTTGGATCTTAAACATATTTAAAACTACTTAATCATCTACATTATATATCATTCCACATTGTGATGCATCATAATAAAAATGAATAAATTTAAAATATTTGGATCTTAAACATGTTTAAATCCACTTACGCTTTGATATTACATATCATTAAAATTTTAAAGTTGTGATGCATCATGAGAAACATTCATAAATATTAAATATTTATATCTTAAACACATTCAAAACCACTTAAAATTTACTATTACATATCATTCAAATTTTAAAGTTGTGATGCATCATGATAAGCATGCATAAATTTCAAATCTTTAAATTTTAAATATTGTTTAAGCTTCAATATTACATATCATTCAAATTTTAAAGTTATAATGCACCATAATAAATGCACATAAAATTTGAATCTTTAAATATTAAACATGTTCAAAACTACATAAGCTTGTGTAATACATATTCAAATTTAAAAGTTGTGATGGATCATAAAAAATATGATTAAAGTTGAAATTTTTGGATCCTAAAAAAGTTCAAAACTACTTAATCTCTAGTATTACATATCATTCAAATTCAAAGTTGTGATACATCACGAGAAATGTGCATAAATCTTGAATGTTTAGGTTTTAAACACATTTAAAACCACTTAAGCTTTAGTATTACATATCATTAAAATTTTAAAATTATAATGCATCAAAAGAAATGCACATAAAATTTGAATATTTGCATCTTAAACACATTCAAAATCGCTTAAGCTTTGGTATTACATATCAATAAAATTTTAAAGTTGTGATGCATCATAATAAATGCACATAAGATTTAATATTGCATATCATTTTGAATTTTAAAGTTGTGATGCATCATGAGAAGTGCCAATAAAGTTTGACTCTTTAGATTTTAAACATGTTTTAAACCACTTAAGATTTGCTATTACATATCATTCAAATTTTAAAATTAAAATGCATCATAATAAATTTACATAAAGTTTGAATCTTTAGATATTATATATATTCAAAGCCACTTAATATTTAGTATTACATATCATTTAAATTTTAATGTTGTGATGCATCATGATAAATTCACATAAAGATTAAATATTTAGATCCTAAGCATGTTCAAAATTAATTAAGATTATGTATTACATATCATTCAAATTTCAAATTTATGATGCATCATGAAAAACATGCATATATTTCAAATCATTTGATTCTAAACACATTCAAAACTATTTAATCTTCAATATTACATATCATTCAAATTTCAAAGTTGCAATGCATCAAGAAAAATGTGCATATAAATTTCAAATATTTAGATCTTAAACACCTTAAAAACTTTTTAAGCTTCGATATTACATATCATTAAAATTTCAAAGTTGTTATGCATAATTAGAAACATGCATAATTTTTTCACTACGGCCTTCTTCAAAAATTGGATTGATGAAAGGGTCACATTGCATGGTATCACTGTGAACCTTACAGAGGATTTTATAGCAGAGGTTACAGGGTTGCTTATAGATGGACTTAAATTCTCCAAGCAGACAAGCATTTCGAATGCAGCCTTTTGTAAGTTCCCCAAGATGGATGTGGAAGAGCAAAAGTTGGTCAAGAATGGAGATTTTTATGAATTGGAACAGATTAAGGAGATATGGAGGGATGTCTTATGCTGTATAAGAGAGTATTTCATCTTGGACGGAAGGAGCAAGAGAGTGCATAAATTCCACTTTGTCTTCCTGAGTCATTTCAGGCACAAGGTAAGACTGTCTTTTCCCTTTTACTTGTGTTATTCTTTGGTCCAAAGTTTATTTGCTCACAAGAAGAAGGAAATGCATCCTATCCTGCATTAAGGCTTAATTATGTTAATCGAAGGCTACTGTAAGAATAAAGCTATGGTTAAGAACCCTAACCAGGGGAAAAATTAGGAGTCTGGGAGCAGAAAGAGTGAAATCGTAAAAAAGAAAGATAAAATCAAGTTCCCTAGCGCCAATAATCAGAATGTAGAAGAAGATACAGAGCATGAGAGAATTGATAAATCCAGGGAGAAAAATTTGGTGGAAGAAGAAGGAACTGAAAGTTGGAATACAAATTCAAATGAGGATGAAGAATGTCAAGAGAAGAATGAGAAAGGAGTCAGCAAAGAGGAGGAACCTAAAAATAGTAAGGAAGAAACTAAGGAAAATCAGAATATGTTGGAGGAAGATATTGTCCAAGATGGCCCGGTTGAAGACCCTGTTTCAAGAAATGAAAATGAAAATATAGTTCAAGATGAGAATCAGGAAATGAACATAGAAATTCAAACTAGAACCAAAGAACAATATCAAAAGGGTCGAGAGGATCACTTTGAAGAAGGTGGGAATAGTCCTAATAAGAATACTGAGGAATGGAGAGAGAAGGGGCAGAACGATGGTATGCACACACCTATGAGTTGAGTTAATTTCAAAGCAGAGGCTTCTCTCCAATTTGATTCTTGGATGTGTAAGGAGATTGAGGATCTCAAAAGGAAAGTGGAAATTATGGAAGATAACCAAAAAGCTGCATGGAACAAAATTAACATCATGGAAAAATAGATAAGAGATATCCCCGTCAAGCTCAAAGATTATGAGAATAACTTTTGGAAACTCATTAAGGAGAACAAAACGAAAATGGAGGAAGTTACGTCCAATATTTGTGCTGCAGATGTCAATATTAGAAAAAGAGTAAACGAGGAGACCAAATCCTTGGAGGGGCCTAGCAAAAGGAAGAGACAAAGCTCTAGAAAGAAGGCTACACAAGAGGGAGCCAAGTTGGCGACAACTACTACTCAGGATACTACTGTTGTGAAAGGTAAAGAAATAGTGAAAATAATTTTGGAACTGAAAGAATAGTCTGGTTCTTCTTGTTGGTTATATTTTCTGGTCCTGTTCTCTGGTTCCTTTTTGTAATCTTCTGTCTATGGTGCAGCCAGATCTTTGTTAATCTGGGTTTTGACTGGTGGTCTCTCTGGTGGTTTCATGTCCATATAAAACCTGTTTTTGCTACTTCTCTGTAGTAGTTTTTAGGTTCTACCTGTGGTCGTTGAGACTTTATCTTTCTTTCTTTATACTTGGATTTCGGGGTCCCTTTAAAACTTGATTTTACCTTAATCTAAAACATGCATAAATTTTGAATATTTGGACCTTAAATACATTGAAAACTATTTAAATGTTCTTATTATATATCATTTAAATTTTATATTTGTGATGCATTATGAAAAATGATCATAAATTTTTAATCTTTAGATCATAAACACATTGAAAACCACTTAAGCTTTGGTTTTACATATCATTCAAATACTACTTAAGCTTTAGTATTACATATCATTCAAATTTTAAAGTTAGGATGGATCATGAGAAACACACATAAAATTCAAATCTTTCATTCTTAAACATGTTTGAAACTATTTAAACTTTTGTATTATATATCATTCAAATTTAAATGTTTTAATGCATCATGATAAATGCACATAAAGTTTAAATATTTGGATGTTATACACATTTAAAAATATTTTAGCTTTGGTATTACCTATAATTCAAATTTAAAAATTGTGATGCATCATGATAAATGCACATAAAGTTTAAATCTTTCAAACTTAAATATATTCAAAACTTTTTAAGATGGCTTTAGCTTTAGTATTACATATCATTCAAATTAAAAATTTTCAATACATCATGAAAAACATCAATAATATTCAAATCTTTAGATCTTAAGCATTTTAACACCACTTAATATTTGGTATTACATATCATTAAAATTTTAAAGTTGTGACGCATTATGTGAAATACACATAAAGTTTAAATATTTAGATCTTAAACATATTCAAAACTACTTAAGCTTCAGTATTACATATTATTCAATTTTTAAAGTTGTAATACATCATAAAAAATATGTATAAAGTTTAAATATTTAGATCTTAAGCATGCATTTTTTTAAAACTTTTGTATTACATATCATTTAAATTTAAAACTTGTGATGCATCATGAGAATTACATATAAAGTTCAAATATTTGGACCTTAAACATGTTCGATATTGATTTAATTTTGTTATTATATATCATTCAAATTTAAAATTTGTTATACATCTTGAGAAAAATATATAAATTCAAAATCTTTGGATCTTAAAATTTTTTAAAACCACATATAGTTTGGCATTACATATAATTTAAATTTAAAAGTTGTGATTCATCATGAGAAATACATATAAAATTTTAATCTTTAGATCTTAAACACCTTTAAAACTATTTAATCTTTAATATTACATATCTTTAAATTTCAAAGATTTCATGCATCATGATAAAAATGCATAAATTTCAAATATTTGATTCTTAAATTTTTTTTAAATAGTGCACTTAAGTCGGTAATACATATCATTCAAATTTCAAAGTTGTGATGCATCATGAGAAATGCACATAAAATTTAAATATTTTGATCTTAAATGCATTCAAAACCACTTAATCTTTGGTATTACACATCATTCAAATTTTAAAGATGCAATAGATTATGAAAAATGCACATAAAGTTCTCAAAACTACTTAAGCTTTGGTATTGCATATCATTCAAATTTTAAAATTGTGATGCATTATGAGAAACGCGAATAAAGTTCATATATTTAGATTTTAAAAACCTTCCAAACCACTTAAGATTTAGTATTACATATCATTAATATTTGAAAATTGTGATGCATCATGAGAAATACACATAAATTTTAAATTTTTAGATCTTAAACACATTCAAAATTGTTTCAGCTTTAGTATTGCATATCATTGATATTTCAAAGTTGTGATGTATCATTATAAACATGCATATAGTTTGAATATTTGTATTTTAAACACATGAAAAACCACTTAAGCTTCAATCTTACATACGATTCAAATTTCAAAGTTATGATGCATCATGAGAAAAGTGTATAAATTTTAAATCTTTAGATCTTAATAACATTTTAAACCACTTAAGCGTAATTACTACGTATCATTTAAATTCTAGTGCATCATGAGAAACATGCATAAATTTTGAATCTTTGGATCCTAAACTCTTTTAAAACTACTTAAACTTCAATTTTACATATCATTCAAATTTTAAAGTTAAGATGCATCATGAGAAATACATATAGTATTAGAATATTTAGATATTAAACACATTCAAAACCAATTAAGTTTTAGTATTGCAGTTCATTCAAATTTCAAAATTATGATGTCTTGATAAATACGCATAAAGTGTGAATCTTTTGATCTTAAATACATTCAAAACCACTTCAATATCAATATTACATATGATTGAAATTTTAATGTAATGATGCATCATGATAAATATGCATAAAGTTTGAATCTTTGAATTTTAAAAACATTCAAAACCACTTAATATTTAGTATTACTTACCATTCAAATTTCAAAATTATGACATATCACGATAAATATGCATAAAGTTTGAATCTTATAATCTTAAACACATTCAAACTCACTTGAGCTTTAGTATTACATATCATTCAAATTTCAAAATTATGATACATTATGAGATATATGCATAAAATTCAAATCTTTAGATTTTAATAATATTAGAAACTAATTAAGCTTGGGTATTACATATTATTCAAACTTCAAAAGTGTGATGCATCATGATAAATGTGCATAAACTTCAAATCTTTGGATCTTAAACATATTCAAAACTCATTAAGATTTGGTATTACATATCATTCAAATTTAAAAAATATAATATATAGTAAGAAACATGTATAAATTTCAAATTTTTGAATCTTAAACACAGTCAATATTGCTTAAGCTTCGATATTACATATAATTTAAATTTAAAAGTTGCAATCAATTATAAGAAATATGCATAAAATTTGAATCTTTAGATCTTAAAAATGTTCAAAACTGCTTAAGATTTGGTATTAGATATAATTCAAATTTTAAAGTTGTGATGAATCATGATAAATGTGCATAAAGTTTAAATTTTTGGATCTTAAATATGTTTAAAATACTAAATATTTGGTATTATATACATTAAAATTTTAAAGTTATGATGTATCATGAGAAATGTGCATAAATTTTAAACCTTTCAATCTTATACGTTTAAAACTACATAAACTTTGGTATTACATATCATTCAAATTTCAAATTTGTAATGCATCATGAAAAATTCACATAAAATTCAAATATTTAAATCTTAAACACGTTCAAAATCTCTTAGGCATTGATATTACATATCATTCAAATTTTAGAGTTGTTATAAATTATGAGAAACATGCATAAAATTCAAATCTTTATATGTTAAATACATTTAAAACTGCTTAAGCTTCATTATTACATTTCATTAAAATTTCAAAATTGTGATGCATCATGAGAAAAGTTAATTAAATTCAAATATTTATATTTTAAATACATTCAAAACCTCTTAAACTTTGGTATTACATATAATTCAAATTTCAAAGTTTCTATGCATTATGATAAACATTCATAAAATTCAAATCTTTAGATCTTAAACACATTCAAAATTTCTTAAGATTCAATATTACATATCATTCAAATTTTAAAGTTATGATGCATTATGAGAAGCATGCATAAAGTTCTAATCTTTAGATCTTGAACATATTTAAAACTACTTAAAGTTTGATATTATATATCATTCAAATTTCAAAGATGCAATGCATGATGAGAAACACGTATAAATTTTAAATCTTTGAATCTTAAATACATTCAAAACCATTTTAGATTTGGTATTACATATCATTCAAATTTCAAAGCTACGATACATCATGAAAATTATGCATAAAATTAAAATATTTAGATCTTTAACACATTTAAGACCACTTAAGATTTAGTATTATATATCATTCAAATTTTGAAGTTGTGATACATTATGAGAAATGTAAATAAAATTCAAATATTTATATCTTCAACATGTTCAAAACTAGTTAAGCTTCGATATTTCATATAATTTAAATTTCAAAGTTGTGATGTATCATAAAAAACATGCATAAAGTTTAAATCTTTGGATTTTAAATATGTTCAAAACCACTTAAGCTTCTTTATTACATATTATTCAAATTTTAAAGTTGTGATGAATCATGAGAAATGTGCATCGAGTTTGAATCTTTAGATCTTAAACATTTTCAAAAATGTTTTAACTTTGGTATTACATATCATTCAAATTTCAAAGATATGATGCATCATGAGAAACATATATAAAGTTTAAATTTTTGGATCTTCAACATATTCAAAACCCTTTATATCTTAAACATGTTTAAATGATTTAAGCTTTTGTAATATATATGATTTAAATTTTAAAATTGTAATACATCATGAGAAATTACACAAAATATTTGAATCTTTGGATTTTAAATGTTTTAAAAACTGCTTCAGCTTTAGTATTACATATCCTTCAAATTTTAAAGTTGTGATACATCATTTTAAATATTCATAAAATTATAATCTTTACATCTTAAACATGTTCAAAATCACTTAAGATTCAATATTATATATCATTAGAATTTTAAATTTGTGATGCATCATGAAAAATGTGTATAAAATTTGAATATTTAGATCTTAAACACATTCAAAACTACTTAAGCTTTGGTATTATAGATCATTAAAATTCCAAAGTTATGATTATTAATAAAAATTATACCTAAAATTTGAATATTTGTATTTTAAACATGTTTAAAATTATTTAAGCTTCATTATTACATATCATTCAAATTTTAAAGTTGTATGCATCATGAGAAATGTGCATAAATTTAAAAAAATTAGATCTTGAACACTTTTAAAATAGTGAGCTTAAGCTTTGGTCTTACATATTATTCAAATTTCAAAGTTGTGATGCATCATGAAAAATGATCATAAACTTTAAATTTTTATATTTTAAACATGTTCAAAACCACTTAAGATTTTGTATTACATATCACTCAATTTTAAAAGTTGTGATGCATCATAAAAAAATGCACATAGAGTTTGAATCTTTAATTTTTAAAATCATTTAAAACTACAAAATATTCAGTAATACATATAATTCAAATTTTAAATTTTTGATAGATCATGAGAAATATGTATAAATTTTAAATCTTTAGATCTTAAACACCTTCAAAACTACTTAAGCTTAGATATTACAAATCATTCAAATTTCAAAGTTGTGATGCATAATGAGAAACATGCTTAATGTTTGAATCTTTAGTTCTTAAACACCTCCAAACCCACTTAAGATTTAGTATTGCATATCATTAAAAATTTTAAGCTGTGATGCATCATGACAAATGCACATTAAGTTTAAATATTTAGATCTTAAATACATTCCAAACTGCTTAATCTTCAGTATTATATATCATTCAAATTTAAAAGTTACGATGCATCATAAAAAACATGCATAAAGTTCAAATCATTCAATCTTAAACACCTTCAAAGCTACTTAAACTTTACTATTCATAACATTCAGATTTCAAAGTTGCAATGCATCATGATAAGCATGCATAAATTCCAAATTTTTGGATCTTAAAGATGTTCAAAATCACTTATGCTTGGACATTAGATATTATTCAAATCTTTTGATCATAAACATGTTTCAAAAATGTTTAAGCTTTGGTATTACATATCATTTTAATTTAAAATTTGTGATGCATCATGAGAAATGCATATAAATTTTAAATATTTAGACTTTAAACATATTCAATACTTAAACACCTTATAAACTATTTAATCTTTAGTATTACATATAATTTAAATTTTAAAGTTGTAATGCATCATGATAAATACACATAAATTTCAAATATTTAGATCTTAAACACTTTTAAAATTTATTAAGCTTCAATATTACATATCTTTCAAATTTCAAAGCTATTGTGCATAATGAAAAACATGCATAAACTTTGAATTTTTGGATCTTAAACACATGCAAAATAGTAGGTTTAAGTTTCAGTATTACATATCATTCAACTTTGAAAGTTGTGATGCATCTTTAAAAAGGCATACAAATTTCAAATTTTTGGATCTTATACACATTCAAAATCACTTAATCTTTGTCACTACATATCATTAAAATTTCAAAGTTGTGATGCATCATAAAAAATGCATATAAATTTAGAATCTTTGTATATTAAACTTGTTCAAAACCACTTAAGCTTTGGTATTACATAGCATTCAAATTTTAAAGTTGGGATGCATCATAAGAAATGTGTATAAATTAAAATTTTAGATCTTACACACATTTCAAACTACTTAAATTTTGGTAATACATATCATTCAAATTTCAAAGTTATGATACATTATGAGAAACATGCATAAAATTCAAATCTTTGGACAGTTAACACATTTAAAACCTCTTAAGATTCAATATTACATATCATTAAATTTTTTAAGTTACTATCAATCATAAAAAATATGTATAAAGTTCAATTCTTTAGATCTTAAACACCTTCCAAACCACTTAAATGTTAATATTACATATCTTTTAAATTTTAATGTTATGATGCATCATGATAAAAATGGGTGAGTTTTAAATTTTTGGATCTTTAACATGTTCAAAATAACTTAAATTTTAGTATTATATATCATTCAAATTTCAAAGTTACGATGAATCATAGTCAATATGCATAAAGTTTGAATCTTTGGATTTTAAACATGTTAAAAAATACTTAAGTTTTGATATTACATATGAATCAAATTTCAATGTTGTGATATATTATGATAAACATGTAAAAAGTTTGAATCTTTAGATCCTAAACATGTTAAAAATTTCTTAATCTTATATATTACATATCATTCAAATTTAAATATTGTGATCAATTATGGGAAAGACACGAAGTTTAAATTTTTTGATCTTAAACAAATTCAAAATTATTTAGATTTAGTATTACGTATATTTCAAATTTTAAAGTTGTGATGCATCATGAGAAATATGCATAAAATTTGAGCCTTTGGATCTTAAATATTTTCAAAACCTCTTAATCTTTATTATTACATAGCATTCAAATCTCAAACTTGTGATGCATCATGAGAAGCACATATAAAGTTCAAATCTTTAGATCTTAAATACATTCAAAATAGCTTAAGCTTTATAATTACATATCATTCAAATTTCAAAGTTATAATGCATCACCAAAAATATACAAATTTTAAAACTTTAAATCTTAAACACATTCAGAGAGTGAATCTTTCATCTTAAACATATTCAAACCAACTCGTGTAAGTTTGGGTATTACATATCATTTAAATTTTAAACTTATGATGCATCATGATAAATGCTCATAAAGTTAAAATATTTGGATCTTAAACATGTTAAAAATAACTTAAGCTTTAGTATTACATATCATTCAAATTTTAAAGTTTCAATGCATCATGAAAAATATGCATAAAATTTGAATCATTAGATCTTAAACATAATTAAAATCACTTAAGCTTCAATATTATATATCATTCAAATTTCAAAGTTATGATGCATCATGAGAAATACATATAAAGTTTGAAAGTTGGATCTTAAACACATTCAAAACTACTTAAATTTTAGTATTACATATCATTAAAATTTTAAAATTTTGATGCATCATTAGAAACATGCATAAAGTTCAAATTTTTATATTTTAAAAATATTCAAAACTGCTTAAGCTTCAGTATTACATATCATTTAATTTTCAAAGTTGTGATGAATCATGATAAATATTCTTAAATTTTAAATCTTTAGATCTTAAACATGTTCAAAACGACATAATTTTATATATCATTAAAATTTTATATTCATGAAGCATAATGATAAAGTTGCATAAAGTTTAAATATTTATATCTAAAACATGTTCAAAATCACTAAAGCTTCATTATTACATATAATTCAAATTTGAAAGGTATGATGCATAACAAAAAATGTGTTTAAATTTCAAATATTTGGATCTTAAACATATTCAAAACCACTTAATCTTTGGTATTACATATCATTCAAATTTTAATGTTATGATACATCATGAGAAACACATAAAGTTCTAATTTTTAAATCTTAAACACCTTCAAAACCATTTAAACTTTAGTATTTCATATCCTTCAAATTTTAAAGTTGTGATGCATCATGATAAGTGCAAATAAAGATCAAATCTTTAGATCTTAAAAACATTTAAAACCACTTAAACTTCAAAATTACATATCATTTAATTTTCAAATTTGTGATTCATCATGAGAAATGTGTATAAATTTCAAATATTTATATCTTAAAAATATTTAAAATTACTTAAGATTTAGTATTGCATATCATTCAAATTTTAAAGTTATAATGTATCATGATAAATATGCATAAATTTTGAATATTTGAATCTTAAACATATTCAAACCACTTAAGTTTCAGTATAACATAAAAATCAAATTTTAAAGTTGCAATGCATCATAATAAATTTATATAAAATTTAAATATTTAAATCTTAAACATGTTCAAAATCTATTAAGATTTGGTATTACATATCATTCAAAGTTCAAAGTTGAAACACATCATTAAAAATTCAATACATAAAGTTTAAAAATTTAAATCTTAAACACCTTCAAAGATTGAGTTTTTAGGTCTTAAACATATTAAAAAACATGCATAAGAATAAGTATTACATATCATTCAAATTTTAAATATTCAATGCATCATGATAATTAGCCATAAAGTTAGAATCTTTAAAACTTAAACATGTTTAAAACTATTTATGCTTTGATATCACATATAATTCAAGTTTACAGTTTACAATGCATTACGAGAAACATGGATTAAGTTTAAATATTTAGATTTTAAATACATTAAAAATTACGTATGTCTTAATATGTATTACATATCATTAAAATTTCAAAGTTGTGATGCATCATGAAAAACATGCATAATGTTCATATTTTTGGATGTTAAATATGCTTAAAATTATTAAAATTTTGTTATTAAATATCATTCAAATTTCAAAAATATGATGCATTATGAGAAATGTGTAAAAATTTTAAATCTTTCGATATGAAACATATTGAAAACTACTTAATTTTTGGTATTACATTCATTCAAATTTTAAAATTTTGATGCATTATAAAAACATGCATAATGTTTGAATATTTTGATTTTAAACACCTTAAAAACTACTTAAGATTCAATAGTACATATCATTAATATTTGAAAGTGGTTAAGGATCATGAGAAATGCCTATAAAGTTTAAAACTTTGGATCTTAAACACCCTCAAAACTACTTAAGTTTCAATATTACATATCATTCAAATTTGATGTTGTAATGCATCATGACAAACGTGCATAAAATTCAAATATTTGAATCTTAAACACATTCAAAATCACTTAAGCTTCAATATTACATATCATTCAAATTTTAAAGTTGTAATGCATTATGAGAAATACACATAATTTTGAAATTTTTGGATATTAAACACCTTCAAAACTACTTAAGCTTCAATATTACATATCATTTAAATTTAAATGTTATGATACATTATGAGAAATATCCATAAAGTTTCAATATTTAGATCTTAAACATGTTTAAAATCATTTAAGATTTAGTAATACATATCATTTAAATTTTAATTTTGTGAAGCATCAAGAGAAAAGTGTATAAATTTTGAATTTTTTGATCTTAAACATGTTTAAAATCACATTAGCTTCAGTATTACATATCATTAAATTTCAAAGTTGTGATGTATTATGAGAAATGTGCATAAAGTTAGAATATTTGAATCTTAAACATGTTCAAAACCACTTATGCTTTGGTATTACATATAATTCAAATTTCAAAGTTATGATAGATAATGAGAAAGATGCATAAAATTTGAATCTTTGCATGTTAAATACCTTCAAAACTACTTAAACTTCAGTTATTACATATCATTAATATTTCAAAGTTATAATGCATCATACAAAATTTTCATAACATTTAAATCTTTGGATCTTAAACATGTTCAAATGAGCTTAAGGTTCGATATTATATCATTCAAATCTTAAAATTGTGATACATCATAAGAAATATGCATAGATTTTAAATCTTTAGATCTTAAACATGTTCAAAATTACTTTAGCTTCAATATTACATATCATTCAAATTTCAAATTTAAGATGCATCTTGAAAAATATGAATAAAATTTTAATCTTTGGGTCTTAAACACGTTCAAAATAATTTAAGCTTAAAAATTACATATCATTCAAATTTTAAAGTAACAATGCATCATGGGAAATGATCATAAATTTTAAATCTTTGGATTTGAATCATGTTCAAAACCTCTTAAGCTTTAGTATTACAAATCATTCAATTTTCAAACTTATGATGAATCATGAGAAAGGTGCATGAAGTTATAATATTTGAATCTTAAACACATTCAAAACTGCTTAAGCTTCGATATTACATATCATTCAAATTTTAAATTTGTAATGGATCATGAGAAATACACATAAATTTCTAATCTTTGGATCTTAAATATGTTCAAAACCACATAAGATTCGATATTACATATCATTCAAATTTTAAATTTATGATGCATCATGATAAATATGCACAAAGTTTAAATATTTAGATCTTAAATATGTTCAAAATAGATTATGTTTTAGTCTTATATATCATTCAAATTTTAAAGTTGAGAAGCATCATGAGAAACATGCAAAAAGTTTGAATCTTTATATCTTAAACATGTTCAAAATATCTTAGGCTTCAATATTACATCATTCAAATTTCAAATTTGTAGTGCATCACGAGAGATGAACATGAGAAATGTGCATAAAGTTTGAATCTTTTAGATCTTAAACATGTTTAAAACCTCTTAAGATTTAGTATTACATATCATTCAAATTACAAAGTTGTAATGCATCATAAGAGAACCACATAAAGTGTGAATCTTTAGATCTTAAACACGTTAAAAAACCACTTAATCTTAAGTATTACAAATCATTCAAATTTCAAATTTATAATACATCATGACAAATGCTCATTAATTTTGAATCTTTGTATCTTAAACATGTTGAAAACTACTAAAGCTTTGGTATTACATATTATTCAAATTTAAAAGATGTGATACATCATACAAAATGCATGTTAAATTTTAAATCTTTAGATCTTTAATACATTCAAAACCACTTAAGCTTCAATATTATATATCATTGAAAATTTAAAGTTATGATGCATCATGATAAACACACATAAACTTCAAATAAGTGGATCTTAAACACATTCAAAAGTACTTAAGCTTCATTATTACATATCATTCAAATTTTAAAGTTGGGATGCATCATGATAAATGTAAATAAAATTAAAACCTTTAGATCTGAAACATGTTCAAAACTACTTAAGCTTCGATATTATATATAATTCAAACTTAAAAAATGCAATACATCATGAAAAATACACAAAGTTTAAATCTTTAGATCTTAAATACGTTCAAAATGGCTTTAGTTTCATTATTACATATCAGTCAAATTTCAAAGTTGTAATGCATCATGAGAAATACACATAAATTTTAATTATTTGTATCTTAAATATGTTCAAAACCACTTAATCTTCAATGTTACATATCATTCAAACTTCAAGGTTAGGACACATCATGAGAAATGCACTCAAAGTTTGAATTTTCAGATCTTAAACAAGTTTAAAATTATTTAAGATTAGGTATTACATATCATTCAAATTTCAATGTTGTAATGCATCATACAAAGTTCAAATAAATTTTGAATCTTTAGATTTTAATCACATTCAAAACTAGTTAAATTTCAATATTACATATCATTCAAATTTTAAAGTTGTAAAGCATCATAAAAATGTATATAAAGTTTTAATATTTAGATCTTAAACATGTTCAAAACCCCTTAGTCTTTAATATTATATATCTTTCAAATTTCAAATTTATGATTCATCATGAAAAATGTGCATAATGTTTGAATCTTTATGTCTTAAACACATTCAAAATTATTTAAGCTTTAGTAGTACATATCATTTAATTTTCAAAATTGTGATGCATCATGATAAAGGTGCATAAGTTCAAAGATTTGTATCTTAAACACATTCAAAATCTCTTAAACTTTGGTATTACATATCATTCAAAATTCAAAGTTGTAAATCATCATAACAAATCCACATAAAGTTTAAATCTATGGATCTTAAACACCTTCAAAATTGCTTAAGCATTAGTATTACATGTCATTCAAATTTCAAAGTTGTGATGCATCATGAGAAACGTGCATAAACACTAAATCTTTGCATCTTAAATATATTCAAAACCACTTAAGATTTTATATTACATATAATTGAAATTTCAAAGTTGTCATGCGTTGTGATAAATTCACACAAAGTTTAAATCTTTGGATCTTAAACATGTTCAAACCACTTAAGCTTTTATATTAAATATCATTCAAAATTTGAAGTTATGATGCATCATGAGAAACATGCTTAAATTTTGAATATTTTGTCATGTCCCTTTTTTCGTGGACATTGACAGTCTTGATGATTAGCCTATTATGCGACCTTCATAGGCTAACAGGATGGATAGAGGGTCATAATGGAGCTTGGCTTGACTTTGATTCGCAAAATTTTTACATTTAGTTTTCATTCAAGTTATTTCAGATGCATTGGGCCTGAGCTCCTACTTTTTAGGGATATTTGATATGCAGCAGAGCACCTTTATTTTGGTATGGTCATGTGCAGAATCACTCACTAATTCACCTACTTTGATCGGTTCGAGGATTCGACATGTATTGAGGGAGATATTAATATTTGATTGATTTAATCAAATATTAATTATTTAGCCTATTTTAATTAGAAACCCTAATTCTAATTTAAGAAACCCTAATTAGGGCAAGCATATCTTTTTGAGGGTATAAGGGTTTCTCATGGAGGCCATTATTGATTATGCATAGATTATTGATTATTGAAAATTGAAGAAATTCTTCTGTGAAGACTGAGCCAAGGGTTCCAGGATTCCATTGCAGTGGAGAACGTCAACTCTTCATTGTGTGTGATTTAGAGGCTGTGAGATATCAGCTGATTTATTGCCAAATTGAGAGATAGCTTCATCCAAAAGTTATCACAGAGGTACAGATTTGAGAGATAGCTTCATCCAGAAGTTATCACAGAATTCCAGGGTTGAGAGATGACTTCACTTAGAAGTTATCACAGTATTCTAGGTATTTTTTAATTTAGTTTTTGATCCAATAAGTTATACAGATATAGATCTTCTGTGTTAGAATCTATATTCTTGAGATCAGGATTTTCAGCTACCAGGGGTTAAGAATAGACAGGTTGGTGGCTGTACCAAGTCCGTATAGGTCTGTTCAGATCCGCTCAGGCACCGACCTCGACAGACAGAGAGCTTTCAGTAACTGACATCGGTCGACTGGAGACTGACATCGACAGAAAGCCGACTGACAGTGATCAACGTCGGTGAGATATCGACCGATGGCAGCGTCTGTGTGGCGACACAGAAAGGCTGAGACCTTCCAGAATCCAGATTTCATTGCCAAATTAGCAAAAGCCAGGGTTTTAAGACCAAATTTTAATATTCTCTTATTTGTATGACAGAGATTCAATTGTGTAATCGTCCAGAAGAACAACTGATGAGATATTTGATTTGCTATGGAGAGAGTATATTGTGATTTGTTTATGCATATGTGAATCTATTCTGCAAAATTATATCTTTGTTCAGATCTTTATGTGTTTCTATATTCCCTATTTGAAGGGGATATTACAGTTATTCAGAGCTTTTGTAGGAAGAAAAAGAGCCCCTAAGTAAGGGACATCACAGTGGTATCAGAGCTTTTGTGCAGATAAAAGAGCCCCTAAGTAAGGGACTTCACAGTGGTATCAGAGCCAAATTCCTACCATCCTGTTGGGCACATCAGAGCTAATGTCTTGCCATCCTATTGGGTAGTTTCAGGGTCAATTTGATTATCAGTATGGCTCTAAAAGGGGTCAAAGATTTGGAAGAGAGCATGCACAATGCAAAGAAGAAATTAGATAATCCATGTCAGCAAGCAGAGGACATTCTAAAAACTTTGGAGGAGTTGGAAACTTATTTAAGCAAGGTTGAGTAGTTAAATTCTTATGAGATGCAAACAACGTTATCTCCAACGTTTGATTCTTTGGTGAAGCCCCGATTATTGAGACATCATGATGAGGTGGTAAGACTTGCAAATCTCTCTTGTATTAGTGAAATCATGAGGATAATAGCTGGCTTTAATTTTTATGATGATCGGATTATGAGAGAGGTATTTCATGCCATGGTAAAAAGCTTCGAAAAGTTGGATGACATTAGAGACCCTCATTTCTCTAAGAGGGCAAGATTACTTGACACATTTGCCAGGTATGGATTTGAAAACATTATGATGTTAGTAGGTTGTATTGGTGGCATTCACAAGATGTTTAAAATATTTTGGAATATTTTAGATGATTTTCATTCCAGTGATGTATTAGCATCAATGCACTCTATCATGTTCACAATCTTGTTTGAGGAGGAGGATAAAATTTCTAAACTATTGGCAGAAGATTTATGGTATGTCTGGACAAAAGGGAAAAATGTCTCACCTAGAGCTTGTATGTGGTTAAAGAGTTTAATTAATAGGCCTAAGGATCATAGTGCTTTCCCTATGACATGCAGAAGCTTGCATGATGAGTTTGACAGTCATGCTGATCCAGTACAGGGAGATATTAACACATCTTCAGGTAATGATTTATCTGCATTATCTTCACAGGTAGGAGTAGTTGAGGATGTTGTGGATGAGCTTTGTCTTAAGGTGAGTTTAACTTAGGAGTTAGACAGTGAGGATGAGTCTGATGCTTGCATTCAAAGTGTGGAGGTGTACTCAGATGTTAGTACACTGAGTGTTGGTGATGAGTATGTTTCTATAGCTACTTATGAGGAGCATGTGGTTGAGGCTCACACACATATTCAGGACTTGGGAGTACCTGATTCTGAGGAGTTTGGGATACCAGTGGAGTCAAGTTTCCAGATTGATTCTTCTCACACATTTGACAGTGTGGTACATTTGGTTGTGCCACCGTTACAAAGGGATCAGTTGTGGGATGGATTAACACCATCTTTTGTAGATGGAATTTGCAGTTGCTAATTACACATCCTATAGTATCGACACATCCAGGGCAGTTGTGATTTCAGAGATTGGTTGAGTTGTGTTCGCCAATTTGATTATGGGTTCCTCTTTATTCTACTACTAATGATATTGTATGTGTTTGCATTGATTTTCATCAGTGTAGATCATGACTACATTTGGGATCCAAGAGGATCGAGTGGTTCATTGTTCTGAGATTGCTTGGGGACAAGCAATTTTTGGAGGGGCGGATTGTCATGTCCCCTTTTTCATGGACATTGACAGTCTTGATGATTAGCCTATTATGAGACCTTCATAGACTAATAGGATGGATAGAGGGTCATAATGGAGCTTGGCTTGACTTTGATTCGCAGAATTTCTACATTTGGTTTTCATTCAGGTTATTTTAGATGCATTGGGCCTGAGCTCCTACTTTTTAGGGATATTTGATATGTAGCAGAGCACCTTTATTTTGGTATGGACATGTGCAAAATCACTCCCTGATTCACCTGCTTCGATCGGTTCGAGGATCCGACATGTATTGAGGGAGATATTAATATTTGATTGATTTAATCAAATATTAATTATTTAGCCTATTTTTAATTAGAAACCCTAATTCTAATTTAAGAAACCCTAATTAGGGCAAGCATATCTTTTTGAGGGTATAAGGGTTTCTCATGGAGGCCATTATTGATTATGCATAGATTATTGATTATTGAAAATTGAAGAAATTCTTCTGTGAAGACTGAGCCAAGGGTTCCAGGATTTCATTGCAGTGGAGAATGTCAACTCTTCATTGTGTGTGATTTAGAGGCTGTGAGATATCAGCTGATTTATTGCCAAATTGAGAGATAACTTTATCCAGAAGTTATCACAGAGGTACAGATTTGAGAGATAGCTTCATCCAGAAGTTATCACAGAATTCCAGGGTTGAGAGATAACTTCACTCAGAAGTTATCATAGTATTACAGGTATTTCTTAATTTAGTTTTTGATCCAATAAGTTATACAGATATAGATCTTCTGTGTTAGAATCTATATTCTTGAGATCAAGTTATTCAGCTACCAGGGGTTAAGAACAGACAGGTTGGCGGCCGTACCAAGTCCGTACAGGTCCGTTCAGATCCGCTCATGCATCGACCTCAGCAGACAGAGAGCTTCTAGTAACCGACATCGGTCGAATGGAGACCGACATCAGCAGAAAGCCAACTGACAGTGACCGACGTCAGTGAGATATCGACCGACGGTGGCATCTATGTGGTGACACAGAAAGGCCGAGACCTTCCAGAATCTAGATTTCATTGCCAAATTAGCAAAAGCCAGGGTTTTAAGACCATATTTTAATATTCTCTTATTTTTATGACAAAGATTCAATTGTGTAATCATCCAAAAGAACAACTGATGAGATCTTTGATTTGCTATGGAGAGAGTATATTGTGATTTGTTTATGCATATGTGAATCTATTTTGCAAAATTATATCTTTGTTCAGAGGTTTATGTGTTTCTATATTCCCTGTTTGAAATGGATATTACAGTTGTTCAGAGCTTTTGTAGGAAGAAAAAGAGCCCCTAAGTAAGAGACATCACATATTTTGATCTTAAACACATTTAGAACCACTTAAGCTTTGGTATTACATATCATTTAAACTTAAAATATGTGATGCATCATGAAAAACATGCACAAAGTTTGAATTTTTAGATCTTAAACACCTTTAAATCCACTTAAGCTTTAATATTACATATCAATCTAATTTCAAAGTTATGATGCATCATGAAAAATATATATAAATTTTGATTATTTGGATTTTAAATAAATTCAAAGTTGTTCAAGCATCACTATTACATAACATTCAAATTTTAAAGTTGTGATTCATTATAAGAAATGTATATAAAGTTTTAATCTTTAGATCTTAAACATGTTTAAAATTACTTAAACTTTTTCATTAAATATCATTTAAACATTAAATTTGTGATGCATCATGATAAATGAACATAAAATTTAAATATTTGGATCTTAAACAAGTCAGATACTGCTTAAGCTTCGGTATTACATGTCTTTCAAACTTTAAAATTGTAATGCATCATGAGAAACATGCATAAAGTTCAAATCTTTAGATATTAAACATATTCAAAACCATTTAATCTTTAGTATTACATATCATTCAAATTTCAATGTTGTGATGTCTGATAATAAATGTGCATAAAGTTCAAATTTTTAGATTTTAAACACGTTCAAAACTACTTAATATTTAGTATTACATATGATTAAAATTTTAAAGTTGTGATGTATTATGAGAAATATGAATAAAGTTCTAATATTTAGATCTTAGACATGTTTAAAACCATTTATGTTTAAGTATTACATATCATTTTAATTTCAAAGTTGTGACACATTATGAAAAATATGCATAAAATTCAAATCTTTTAATTTTAAACACCTTTAAAACTGCATAAGATTTAGTATTACATATCATTCAAATTCTGGTATTACATATTAAATGTGAATAATGTTCAAATATTTGGATTTTAAATAGGTTAAATACCACTTAAGATTCAATATCACATATCATTAAAAAATTTAATTTATGATGCATCATGAGAAATGTGCATAAAGTTTGAATATTTAGATCTTTAACACATTCAAAACCACTTAAGTTTGGGTATTACATATCTTTCAAAATTTGAAGTTATGATGCATCATGAAAAATGCATATAAAATTCAAAACTTTTGATCGTAATCATGTTAAAAACCACTTACTCTTCAGTATTACATATCATTTAAATTTCATAATTGTGATCCATCATGAGAAATGAGAATAATGTTTGAATCTTTGTATCAAAAATATGTTCGAAGATACTTAAGTATTATAGTTGTAATGCATCATGAGAAATGTGCTTAGATTTTGAATCTTTGTATCTTAAACATGTTGAAAACCATTTAAGCTTTGTTATTACATTATTCAAATTTAAAAGATATTATGCATCATGAGAGATGCACATAAAATTTGAATCTTGAGATTTTAAACATGTTCAAAATTGCTTAAGATTTGGTATTACATATCATTAAAATTTTAATTTTGGGATGCACCATGATAAATGTGCATCAAGTTTGATTATTTAGATCTTAGACACGTTCAAAACAACTAAAGAGTTGGTATTATATATCATTCAAATTTCAAAATTGTCATACATCATGAGAAACATGCATAAGGTTCAAAACTTTATATCTTAAACACATTCAAAACTGATTAATTTTTGGTATTACATATCATTAAAATTTGAAATTTGTGAAGAATTATGAGAAATGCATATAAATTCCAAGTCTTTGTATTTTAAACACATTCACAACCACTTAAGCTTCAATATTACATATCATTCAAATTGATAAGTTGTGATACATCACGATAAATGTGCATAAATTTAGAATATTTGGATCTTAATCACATTCAAAATTACTTAAGTTTTAGTATTGCATATCATTCAAATTTTAAAGTTGTGAATCATTACAAGAAATGCACATAAATTTCAAATCTTTAGATGTTAAACACTTTCAAAATTGATCAAACTTTTGTATTAAATATCATTTAAATTTTAATGTTGTAACTCATCATGAGAAATTTACATAAAATTCATGTTGATGTGATTTTTATGCATACCATATTCCTATTGAGGTAGCCTATAACATCTCAAGATCATAATGAAGGTAAAATCTACTCCAAAGCATGAATTGTAGGTATGCGGTGAAACAACCAGGTGGTGGAATAGTGTGTAGAGAATCAAAGTTTTCAACTAGGATTATGCATGGATGGATGATAACTAAATGGAAGTTAACACTAGGTGAGTTGGAAGATGGGTGGATACTAATCTTAAGTGAGCAGGTCTCAAAAATGAACTTCAAAAATTGAGGGAAAGGTAGAGTAGAAAAGAAAGGGGCTCTATGACTTCAATAATTAGCTTTTAGGTTGGTTTTTTCATGGACAAGTGTTTTCAAAAACAATGTTTTCTAATAGAAGTTGTTGCACACACAAAAAAAAGTAGTCAAGAAATTTGAGATAAATTTATATAGGAGACTCAGAGATCTGTGCCAAAGGATGCTCCTTTTGGAGTAGCTATTACACACCCATACTCAGGATATTATGGCTCATATCAGGGAAGTATGTAATGTAGATATGACACAAACATATAACAAACACCTCTACATACTTATAATGATGAGACAATCAACCTACTTGTAAATAATCAATAATCACTGCTAACTTTTCAATAGATACTACATATCTAATATCAACATATTAATCATAACAAGAGGAACTCTTCGTAGCTACTACACACTTAAAATTACTAAATAAAACAAATAGAATGATAAAAACCTTATGACATAGAATATGGAAAGAAAATACACCAACACCTTTGTGATAATCATAAATTAATTTTCTCCTATATTGATTTTTCCAACAATTAAAAATGAGAATTCTAGATTTACATATAGACTTGGGGAGGGGTCACTTTATCCTCAAAGTACATTTAAACTTATAATTGCATGGAATAATTATAACTTCAATTCTAATTCTAACTCCAAAACTGTGTATCTGTATACTCATAGTTAACTTATAATTATCAAAAATAAAGTTGGCCTTTACAATATGATGGAATGTGTGCATGCTTACAAAAAATTTAGGAAACTTTCATGTTAAGATCTAACTTAAGTATACTATGAGTAAAATATTAATGCCACTATATTGATATATACAAAATTAAACTTTAAACTAAGGTTGGGCAAGCATTTGCATGAATGTGATGACTGTTAGAGTTGTCATTGTAGATACTTGTGCTAAAGTGGAAGCTATAGTGTTAGTCTTCTTATTCATCTCTAACTCTAGATAACACTTGTATCCTACATCATGTTGTTACCTAATTATATCCAAGTTGAATAATGAGGATTTGTGTACCTTGTTAACTTGCTCGAGGAGATTTGCCTGCTCCACCTTTATATTATAGAAGTTTGTCTTGAATATATCAACTTCTATCACCTTATTTCTAGAGAAACTCAACTTAGCTTCAATGTCTTTGAGTGCTAATCTTTGAAGACTTTTCTTGAAATTCTCAAATGCTTCCTAAAGGAGTTGATCAAAATTAATTTTACTAATAATCTTGCCTGTACTATCCCTTGCTTTGGATAATTTTAATTCTTTTAAGATTTGAAAAATGAGAGTTTCATGTTCTTGATATTTGAGTATTAGTACCCTGACTGTTGTAATCCACTCTCTAGCCTCTTGAGTTATGATCACCATTAAATTGATGGTGTTTGAAGCCTTGAATGGTCTCATTAAGTTAAGATGGCTATATGCCTTATTAGTAATATAATTAATAAACAATTTCATTTTATATTCATCATGTTTCAAGAAATTAAATAATTTAAGTCTCTATAATATGGGGATCCAATTCTACCCTTATTGCCTAAATGGCCTTAAGAACATTATAACACTTTGATGCATCCTATTGAACTTCAGTCTCAATCCCTTAAGGGATATGGATTGTTTGTTGCTTCTATTTGATTTTCTCTATCTCTTGTTCAATTTCTTGTCTAGCCATTTCATTCCCCTCATGTAATGCTATTATAACATCCTTATGAGTTTTAGCAAGGGACTTCAAGTCCTCTTTATATGGGGACTACCCCAACTATTTTTTCTTCCTTTTAGACAAAGAAAATACTTATTATCTTTCTTACAGAATGATCTCCCTCTTTTCTTCATCATCAAATTTCCTCTTCCTAACCCTTTGGATGTTTTCTAAGAATTTGTCAAATAAGGAGGTTATTGTTGTTAATTTTGTGATTTTGAAATTAAGCTTTTGGTAAGCCTTTGATCTAAGATCAACTGCCCATAGAGGGATGACTAGATGGGTTGGGTTTTTTGGTTGTTTATCCTCAGTAGTTGTACTCTCAATTGATTAATGTTCTACTAATTATTTTGAAGCTCCTTTGAGTACTAAGTCAGGGAGGAAGGGCCATATGATTTTATACCAATCCACACCTTAATATTGAGGGACTAGGTGGATTGTATATAATTGTTTTCCCCTCTTAGCTTTCCCTAAGGATGTCATAGTAGTATCTTGGGAAGAACTAGTGGAGTCATTGGCATATTTATTTGAGTGGAAGAGATGGAGTTGGGAGATATCCAATTCTATTTCAACCTTCTTAGGTGGGATTAGGGTAGTCTCAAAGGGAGTGTCAACATGGTGGAAACAAAAGACAATGCTAGCATTGTGGGGAAAATTGAAATAATAGTGGTAAAGGTAACATCCTCTATTTTAGAAGTGAGAAAAGGTGTTTATAAGACAACATTGAGGGAAACTGAACCAAAGATGGGAATTAAAATAGGAGTTTTGGAAGAAGGGACTCAAAGATGAGCCTTCTTACCTGATTGGTCATATTTGATTCATGAATTCCCTTTGTTAGCTATAAGTCTAATGCCTTTTCTCTTTCTAATTAATATTCTTCATCTATTTATTATTCTACCATTGTTTTTATTGAGCTAAACACATGTCTATTTGTGGTTTAAAAATAAGTGAGTTCTCTATGAGGGGAGGAGCCCTTGGCTTCCTCTTATAGAAGATTATTGCATTTAACAGTGGAGAGGAAGCTCACTAAATTAGGGTAGTAATCGCTTTTTTATTTGTATTTTTTCAAGATGCATCAAAACTTTGAAATTTGAATGATATGTAATATCAAATCTTAAGCAATTTTGAAGGTGTTTAAGATCTAAATATTTTAACTTTATGTGTGTTTATAATGATGCATCATAACTTTAAAAATTTAATGATATGTAATACCAAATATTAAGTGGGTTTGAAGGTGTTTAAGATCTAAATATTCATACTTTATATATATTTCACATGATGCATCATTATTTTTAAATTTGAATGATATGTAATACCAAATCTTAAGTGGTTTTGAATGTGTTTAAGATCTAAATATTTTAAATTTATTCCTATTTATCATTATGCATCACAACTTTAAATTTTGAATCATATATAATACCAAAGATCAAATATATGGTTTTTAATGTGGTTAAGATCCAAACATTTGAACTTTATGTGCATTTATCATGATGCATCACATCTTTGAAATTTGAATGATATGTAATACTAAAGCTTAAGAGGTTTTGAAGGTGTTTAAGATCTAAAGATTTGAACTTAAATAAAATTTCTCATGATCCATCACAAATGTGAAATTTTAATGATATATAATATCGAAGATTAAGCGGTTTTGATTGTGTTTAAGATCCAAATAATTGAAATTTATGCATGTTTCTCATGATGCATCACAACTTTAAAATTTTAATGATATGTAATATAAAAGCTTATGTGGTTTCAAACATGTTTAAAATATAAATATTTGAACTTTATGCATGTTAATCATGATGCATTACAACTTTGAAATTTGAATGATATATAATACCAAAGCTTAAGTAGTTTTGAACATGTTTAAGATCCAAATATTTTAATTTTATGCATGTTTCTCATGATGCATCATAACTTTGAAATTTGAATGATATGTAATATCGAAGCATAAGAGGTTTTGAACATGTTTAAGATCTAATGATTTAATCTTTATCCACCTTTCTCATGATGCATCACAAATTTGAAATTTCAATGATATCTAATACCAAAATTTAAACAGTTTTGAACATGTTTAAGATCTAAAGATTCTAACTTTATGTACATTTCTCATGATGCATCACAACATTAAAAATTGAGTGATGTATAATATTAAATGTTAAGTATTTTTAAAGGTGTTTAAGATCCTAATATTTGAAATTTATACTCATTTCTCATGATGTAACACAACACAATTTGAATGATATGTAATACCGAAGCTTAAGTGATATTGAAGGTATATTAGATCCAAATATTTTAACTTTATGTGCATTTATCATGATGCATCACTCCTTTAAAATTTTAATGATATGTAATATAGAAGCTTAAATGATTTTTAACATGTTTAAAATTCAAAGATTTGAACTTTATGTGCATTTATCATGATGCATCATAACTTTGAAATTTTAATGATATGTAATACAGGTGCTTAAAAAAAATTAAACATGTTTAAGATCCCAATATTTAAACTTTATATGTGTTTCTGATGATGCATCCCAACTTTTAAATTTTAATTATATGTAATACCGAAGCTTAAGAGGTTTTGAACATGTTTAAGACCCAAAGATTTAAGATTTACATGTGATTTTCATGATGCATCACAACTATGAAATTTGAATGATATGTAATACCAAATATTAAGTAGTTTTGAATGTTTTATAACCTAAATATTCCAAACTTATGTATATTTATTATGATGAATCACAACTTTAAAAATAGAATGATATGTAATACTGAATCTTAAGCAGTTTTAAATGTATTTAATAACCAAAGATTTGAAATTTATGCACATTTCTTATGATGCATCACAAATATGAAATTAAAATAATATGTAATACCTAAGCTTAAGTGGTTTTGAATTTTTTAAGATCAAAATATTCAAATTTTATGCACGTTTCTTTTAATACTTTATAACTTTGAAATTTAAATGATATGTAATATCGAAGCTTAAGCAATTTTGAATGTATTTAAAATATAAATATTAAAATTTAATGCATGTTTGTCATGATGAATTGCAACTTTGAAATTTGATTTATATGTAATACCTAAGCATAAGTTATTTTGAATGTGTTTAAAATCTAAAGATTCAAACTTTATGCACATTTCTCATGTTACATCATAACTTTTAAAATTGAATGATATGTACTACCAATGTTTAAGTAGTTTTGAACTTGTATAAGATTTAAAGATTCAAATTTTATCCATGTTTCTCACATCAAAATTTTAAAATTTAAATGATATGTAATATTAAAGCTTAAGTAGTTTTGAATGTGTTTAAGATCCAAGAATTAAAAACTTTATGTACGTTTCTCATGATACATCACAAATTTGAAATTTAAATGATATGTAATAATAAAATTTAAATGGTTTTGATCATGTTTAAGATCTAATTATTCAAACTTTATGTGCATTTTTCATGATGTATTACAAATTTTAAATTTGAATGATATGTAATACCGAAGATTAAGTGATTTAAAATAAGTTTAATATACAAAGATTAAAACTTTAAGCATGTTTTTCATGACATATTACAAATTTTAAATTTGAATGATATATAATATTGAATCTTAAGTTGTTTTAAATGTGTTTAAGATCTAAATATTTGAACTTTATGCATGTTTCTCATTATACATTGCAACTTTAAAATTTGAATGATATATAATACTAAAGTTTAAACAGTTTTGAATGTGTTTAAGATTTAAATATTTAAAATTTATCCACATTTCTCATGATAATTCTCAAATTTAAAATTTTATTGATATGTAATACCAAATCTTAAGAAATTTTGAATGTGTTTAAATTCCAAAAATTATAACTTTATGCATGTTACTCATGATGCATCCCAACTTTGAAATTTGAATGATATATAAAATTAAAGCTTAAGTGGTTTTGAAGGTGTTTAAGATCCAAATATTTAAACTTTATGCTCATTTCTCATCATGTAATGCAACTTTGAAATTTGAATGATATGTAATATCAATGCTTAAGTGATTTTGAATGTGTTTAAGGTCCAAAGAGTTTAACTTTATGCACATTTTTCATGATGCATCACACCTTTGAAATTTGAATGATTTATAATATTGAATCTTGAATAGTTTTTAATGTATTTAAAATCAAAAGATTTAAAATTCATGTGCATTCATCATGATACATCACAACTTTGAAATTTAAATGATATGTATTATCGAAGCTTTAGTAGTTTTGAATGTGTTTAAGATCCATAGATTCAAAATTTATGCATATTTATCATGATGCATCATCATTTTTAAATTTAAATGATATGTAATATCAAAGCTTAAGTGATTTTTAACATGTTTAAGATCCAAATATTCAAAATTTATGAAGTCATAATGCATCATAACTTTGAAATTTGAATGATATGTAATAACAAAGCTTAAGTGATTTTGAAGGTGTTTAATATCCAAAGATTCAATGTTTATTTACATTTCTCATGATGCATCACAAATTTGAAATTTGAATGATATATAATATCAAAGATTAAGTGGTTTCAAATGTGTTTAAGATCTAAATATTTGAAATTTATGTTTGTTTATCATGATGAATCATAACTTTGAAATTTGAATGATATGTAATACTGAAGCTTAAGCATTTTTGAATGTGTTTAAGATCCAAATATTTGAAATTTACAATAATTTCTCATGATACATCACAAATTTGAAATTTGAATGATATGTTATATTGAAACTTAAATTTTTTTGAGTTTATTTAAGATTGAAAGATTTGAACTCTATGCACATTTCTCATAATGTATCACATTTTTGAAATATAAATGATATTTAATACTGAAGCTTAAATAGATTTGAACATGTTTGAGATCTAAATATTCAACTTTTGTGCATATTTATCATGATACATCATAATTTTGAAATTTTATTTATATGTAATACCGAAGCTTAAGCAGTTTTGATCATGTCTAAAATCTAAAGATTCAAACTTTGTGTATTTCTCATAATGCATCACAAATTTTAAATTTGAGTGATATGTAATAAAAAAGCTTAAGATTGATATTTTTAACATTTTAATATCAAAATATTTAAACTTTATGTGAATTTATCATGATGCATCACAACTTTTAAATTTGAATGATTTTTGATACCTAAGCTTAAGCAATTTTCAACATGTTTAAAATCTAAAGATTTGAACTTTATGTGCATTTCTCATTATCTATAATAGATATGAAATTTGAATGATATTTAATACATAAGATTAAGTAATTTTTAATGTGTTTAATATCTAAATATTTAAACTTTATGCAACTTTAAAATTTTAATGATATGTAATACTAAAGTTTAAGTCATTTTGAAAGTGTTTAGGATAATAAGTTTTGAACTTTATGGGTGTTTCTTATGATGAATCAAAATTTTGATATTCCAATTATATATAATACTAAATTTTAATAATTTTTAAAGTTTTTAAGATCCAAATATTTGATCTTTATGCACATTTCTCATGATGCACCACAACTTTGAAAATTGAATTATATGTAATATTGAAGCTTAAATAGATTTGAATATGTTTAAAATCTAAAGTTTTAAATTTATGATAATTTATAATGATGCATTTCAACATTTAACTTTAAATTATATGCAATGCCAAATTTTAAGCGATATTAAATGTGTTTAATAGCCAAAGATTTGAACTTTATGGATATTCTCATGATGCATCACAAATTTAAAATCTAAATTATATGCAATACCATAGCTTAGGTGGTTTTTAATGTGTTTAATATCCAAATATTTGAAATTTAAAAACATTTGTCATGATGTATCATAAATTTTAAATTTGAATGATATGTAAAACAAAAGCTTAAGTGGTTTCATACATGTTTAAAATTAAAATATTTAAACTTTATGCATGTTTCTCATGATGTATTACAACTTTGAAATTTGAATGATATGTAATATCAAAGATTAAACCATTTTTAATAAATTTAAGATCCAAATAATTGAACTTTATACATGTTTCTCATGATGTATCACACTTTGAAATTTGAATGATACATAATGTTGAAGCTTAATTAGTTTTGAAGGTGTTTAAGATCCAAATATTTGAACTTTATGCATGTTTCTCATGATTAATCGCAACTTTGCAATTTGAATTATATGTAATACCAAAGTTTATGAAATTTTAAATGTGTTTAAGATCCAAATATTTTAACTTTATGTGAATTTATCATGATACATAACAACTTTGAAATTTGAATGATAAGTAATACTGAAGTTTAAATGGTTTTAAACATGTTTAAGATCCAAAGATTTAAATTTTATGTGCATTTATAATGATGCATTTCAACTTTGAATCTTGAATGATATGAAATACTAAATTTTAAGTAGTTTTGAAATGTTTAAGATCCACTAATTTTGATTTAACAATTTTGAGAATATTGGGGTATTATTCTTAATATAGTTAAAGGGTCTAAGTATTAAAATAAGTTAATAAATAGATAATAATTAAGATAATGATTTGTGTAAATTAATTGCAATTTAGATTTTTCTAAAAATAGTAATGAGAGGGAGAAAATCAAACTTCATTGTTAATTGATTGATTTGACTGAGACATATGTTAGAATTCACTATGCAAGACTAAGACACTATTACAAACTAAGATATGGAGTTCATTTTTTTATTGGAAAAGAGCTCCAGGAATAGATAGTAATGCCACTAGTGCCATATTACACCTCTACCACTGTTATCCTGAGGACATAAGCTTTTTAGATTTTGTTCACTATGTCTATGTCTACAAAGTTTCAATAGCTGGAAGTCTATAGAGCCCCCTATAGAGTAGATTATTTCTTCAAACCATATCTTCCTTTGTGCTTTAACCAATTTTGAGAAAAAATGGGGTGTTATTGTGTGTAATATTCATTTAGCATGGATCTACACTCTCTATGTGGACATGCTAGATATTTACCAATACTCTAAAGAGGTATCAAGCCATATGTAGTTCTCCCACTTAATGTGCTTTATGCAATTATGTATATGAAGATCCAAAATGCTAAACTAGATGTGATTGAAGTGTCTAATGATTTGTTTAAGGATTTAAATAAGCATTTAAGTGTGTTTATTGGTTGTATGTAAATAATATTTAAGATTGATTGATTAGTCTTACTTGTATTCTAGCTTGCTTAGTGATAATTGCCAACCCTTTCCAAATGATATTCGAATGGGCTTCCATAAGGGTCTATTAGTCATGGCTTAAATGTACTCATGTTAGGCCGATAAGGAAAAGGATGGGGAACCAAAATAAATTGACTATTGGGGCTAAAATTACATTTAGATAGGAGTGTCAAAAGTGGATAAGAGTGGCACTAGTACCATAGTTCAAGTGTGGCACTAATATCCTAAGTAGACAAGACCTAAGGGGATTGATTTGTCTTGGAAAGAGGGGTCTGGCTTAGTTGGGATCAAGTTTATAAGGTTAAAAATTATTGGGAATCAGTGAAAATAAGCTTAGTAGGGTTAGGAGAATAATCAAGAGGGACCTATGGGTTGGGTGTCATTATCCATGCTCAAGTTACCAATTTTCATATTTTGTATGACTATATTGGCCCCTCTTTATTCTAGTGATGTAAAAAAGTGAAATATTAGGATAAAATAAAAATAGAAAGCATACATGTACTTACCTATAAGGTTGAAGCTCATGAAGCTATGTGATACTAAGTTTGCATAGAGAGAACATTCTATGAAGTGTGAGTCTACAAGAAAAACAAAGAGTAGATAAATTCTTACTAGATATGTTATATATAAAATTAGAACATACAAAGTTGAGGTAAAAGAGAGAGGAAGAAAAAGGAATGAATACACCTCACCAAGTGCACAAACCAATACAAAACATTTTGTGATGTTGAGTGATGTTGAGTAATGATGGATAATGTTGTACCAAGAGTAATATCATGAATGGAGCTGAGTGCTTAATTCCCTAAAAGTGGATAAAGAATGTAAAGGTTGACCCTTTAGCTCCATCTTCACCCAGTAAGTGAAGTTAGGTGGTCATACATATGTTGATCAATGTTTGGACTATGTGTCTAATCCCTCTAAATAGGTGGATTAAGAATATAAAGGCTAGATAATACTTTGGCTTCATCATTTCCTCATGAACTGAAGTTATAAAATAATACCAGTGGCTGGATATACAAAGTGGCCTAGTTTTTATAAGACACACAACTATTGATAATACTTGGGTAATATTGAACTTGGAAAGAAAATAGAAATTAAATGCGTCATACATAATGCCCCCAATCACTCATGTCTAAATGATGGATTCTAATTTGGGAGTCATATCAACTATCTATCTAAAACTAGAAGTGAGATCCATCATGCCATGTATGATGCCCCCTATATCTGGATTCTTTGAGTGAAAGTGTATTAAAAATTGTTAATTCTAAATTAGTTTAGTTGTGTAAAATTGTAGCTAAACCTACTTTTTTTCCTGATTCTAAATAGTCTCTTTTTTTAATTTAGACAAGAGCACCAAAATTGGGCACTAATGACAATGGTGTTATTGTCCAAGTTAGGCATTATTGTCTGAGGCCAAATTTGATAACTATTCTAGATTCTTGACTATCTACCTAGTTTGTTTTGATTGGTTTGATGTTTAGTTGTATTTTTAGGTGTTCTAAAAAATGATTTTTCAACTGTTAGGAATTTTGATGTCTGAGACAAAACCCTTGTTTATTGTCCCCTCTTTTGAGGGTAGGAATGAATACCCTAAAATTTCTACCCTCAAAAGAAAGAGCCCTGCAAGTGTGTTATGATATAAAGATACATGATATATAAATGATAATCGATAAGATATCTTAAGATATAACATGATTTGTATTAAGATATTATTAGATCAAGAAGGGTATGCCTAGATGGATATAACAATGTAATAAAATGTACAATTTAATGAATTGGAAATGAAAGTCTAGTTACTTTTTAGTTGGAGGGATAGAGAATGATGTCCATCATGGCATCCAAGAAAGTAAGATAATACATGATGTATATCATGGAATTGCAAACAATAAGAAGCAAATAAGAAACAAGAACATAAGGCAAAAAACAAGAAGCATACAATGGTGGCCAAGGGGCCATATAAATAAGGGACACGGGCACATGTCAATTAAACTAGAAATAAAGTATATAAGGCATGTTCAAATGCCACATACACATACAATTGAAATAAGAATAATTAGGGTGGAAGCCACAATCACATAGAGGAGTATAGGTAAAGGAAATTGGAAAATTTCCTAAGGCACACACATGGATAAAAGCAAAGGACATTGGAAAATGTCTTAAGGCACATATGGGAGACAACTAGGAACTAACAAATGCAAACAATCTAGCTATGTAAAGCAAGAAAGGACAGCATGTAATAACTAATAATACAATCACATATAACTAATAAAATCAAGAGAGAAAGTATGCAAGACATGTTAGTAAAAGACTAGGTATATGCTAAGAAATACATAAGTGTTATAGACTAGTGAGTGTTAATAGAGTAATCTATATAAGCTAGTGAGTAATGTACATCAACATGATAACTAGAGTGTGTGGTGTATGAATGACATAACTTGGATGGTGTAGTCATGTAGAAGATGCCCCTAGTGGTTATATATATATATATCGATGTGTGTCTCGATGTAAAAGTAAGGATGCCCCATCAATGGGTAGAGTGAAGCAATCAAAGAGCTGGATGTCATTGTACACACTCAAAATAGATCAAGTGAAGCATGGTAATGTAGATAAATCCACAAATAATAACATAAATTAGAAAATGTAAGTCTAACATTGTAGTAGAAATGTAAATCATATATAATACATACAACTGAAATTTTTTTGGTGTTTTTAAATTATTTGATGTTTTTGCATTTTGAAATATGTGAATGTTTTTGGTATTTTTTAATTTTATATTTTTTTAGTAGTTTTGAAATTTTGAGATATGTACAATCAAGCAAAAGAAACTATGTATAGGTAAGTGTGGAAAAGATGATACTAATGGATGAGTCTCATGGGAGAATCCCTATCATGGTATCCTATATCAAGGACAGGAATCGTGCTTGATCATGAAGCATGATGAAAATGCTGAAACTTTGGCTGTAAAAGCTATATATGTTGTAAATGCTGAGACTTTGGCTCTAAAATATATATATGTTGTAAATGCTCAAAAATATTTCAAGTAGAAACAAAGTATGGGGCCCTCTTGTAATTATGAGAAGTGAATGCAACTATAGGGCTCATAGGGACCCATCTGATAGTAGGATAGGTTCTATGAACATGTGTTATGTGAGTAGATGCATGAGATCTCAATAATACTACCCTAGGTGTGAACATTGTAGCTGGAAGCTATCTATAATCCTAAAGTTATGGAGGTGTATGAAATATTTATGCTAGAAATAGATACCTCAAATATGTTTGAATCAGAACTAGAGGAGGAACTATAACTAGTAGCAAAACTAAAACTAGTGGCAAAACTAAAACTAGTGACTAAAAAGTAGAAGATGGATCTAAAGTGGGGAGTGATAACTCATATGAAACTATAGAAACTATGAAAACCAGATTAGCATGAATGAATTTCATGCATCTATGAATTGTAGAAAGTAATAATTTTAGTTTCTAGATCCATTATCAATCAACATATCAAAAACTCTAGGACTGGGAACTATAGTGAATGGTGTGGCCACGTGTGTTAGGCCAACTTGTAAAGCAAGTATGATCTCACCCAATGAACTCTATATGTGCACACTAAATCAAATGATAACTATGTCTATCGAGGTAGCATCTAGCTCTAAATATCCTAAATACTGCAATAATGTTATAGTGAACATGTTCACACTAGATCCATTATATATGAGAACACTATCAATAGGATGATTATGAATGTAAGCTTTGATAAAAAGTGCATGATAATCTGTATCATCCTCAAGGATCTCCTATTCTTAGAATGAGATGGAAGGTCTAGCTATAACTCTAGAATTATATACACTAATCATGTTGCTCAAAGGATGTGTCTCAACTGAAGGTACCCTAAATGTATCTTGTGGTGGATGTGCATGATATATGTGATGAACCCTTGATGCATCCATTGTATCTTGTTTGGAATGCATGGAAAAGGATCTAAAAATATTTTCAAAGCTTTATCTTGTATTTTATTTGTCTAAGGAGGCTAAATTGAAGTGCCAAGATCAATATGATTACCATCTATCATATCCTATATCTTTTGTCTCAAACTGATGCATCTATTTGTTGTATGGCCTGGTGCCTTATGAAACTCTCAAAATGCATGTTGATCATATCCCCATAGAAGAGGCTTTTTTGGGTAAAATTTTTGAATAAGAGGGAGAGATATCATGCTACATTCTAATAGCTACTATAAAAATTTGGCTAGAGAAATTGGTAGATTGGTGATGTTTCACTGAGAAGGTGCTGATAAAACCACTCGCTAAAGGGGATCTAAAGTTGCATTAACTATAGGTTGATTCTGACTCTTGTTATCATTAACCTTTACTTTGTATGGGAATTTTTTGTTACTCTTGTTTATTGTATTTGAGATACTTGCATACTTGATTTTTCCCATTGAAATTAACTTGAATTCTTTTTATTTTAGTGTGTGACATAATTTAGTGAAGGAAGAGAATTTTTTGAACATAATTGATTCATGCAAATCTGGAAGAAGACTTTGTTTGAAGAGATCCTATAACTCTTGATTATCCATGGTGCTAGTCATCTTAGCCAAGATAGTCTTATATCAAAAAAAATAATCTATGAGATGCTAATTTAACCTTTATTTTTGTTATTCAAGTTTGAGAATATGAAACCTTATCACCAATGTTAACACTAAAATGAGCTAAGAACATGTCAGCTAAAGGATTGAATGCATTGACTGACTGATTCATCAGATTGTAAAACCAATGTAAAACATAATCCTTTAGGATTCATGGAAATAGCTTGGCAAGAAGATAGTCATTGGGTGCATAGTCCAAGCATGTTTCATGAAAGGCTCTCACATGTGTCTCTGGATCACCCTTTCCATCATATAGAGTAAGCTTGGGTTGAATAAAACCTTGTGTCAAGGGTGTAAAAGCAATGTGATGTGTCAATGGTGTATGTAATAGAGCAAAAGAATCCAAAGACATCATAGGTCTAGAGGTGCCTTGATCGAGATGTATCACCTTGGATTGAAGAGATTTTATCTCTTGCACAAAGGTTACCACATTGGGAGACAAAGGTATACTAGTTGTAGCTAATGGCATAGAGGTAGGTTGGGTTGCTATAGCGGGTTATTGAGATATAATTGCCCCCATAGTGTCATTTTTAATTGGTTGCTCTATGGTTTAGGGATATTTACCATTGTTCACTCTTTGTTTTTCTTTTTGTAGTATTTTAAGCATGTTATCTTACATGTCAAGGTGTTTAGTTAAGAGTTCTTAAAGTTCCCTTTTATCAGTTTCATCGAAACTGATATATTGGGTCATTGGTAAAGTAGGAAAGAAAGTTGAAATTTGAATGAATTTTTTGTAAAAAAATGTAATAGGCAAAGTGTGATATAAAGAAAATATTGAATATAGGAAATGTAAACTCCCAGAAATAGTTAACTAGAAATTCCATAAAAATGATAGAAATCTCAAAAACATGTAAGGTGATACCTCAAGAAACAATGGGACCTAGTATGGGTAAAAAGGGTTTTAAAAGATAATTATTTGAATAATTAATATGAAAATTTGAAATTTAAAGTGGATTTCTGAGTTGGATATGGAAGTAAAAAATAAGAAATTTATTATAAATTTAGTGATTTAATGGGATTTAGTAAATAAAACCAGGTTTTTGAAAAATATATTTTTTTAACTACTATTGGTTTTTGAATTTTGAATGGATTTTCCAATTTAAATATGCTATTAAAAACTCAAAAAATGATTGGAAAATTATTGGGAACTAGTATGGGTAACTAGGGTTTGAAATAAAATTATTAATTATTAATTTTTTTAAAATTTAATGCTAATTTCTTATTTTATTATGCAGGTGTTTCATGTAAATTTTCACCTATGTTCTTAAGAAAGAGAGAAAAGAAAATTGATATGGGTATGGTTGAAAAACTTGTTTGTTTATGCATGCATTGAATCAAAATATTGTGAAGAGCTCCTCTTTGGCTTGGGAGGAAGACCTGTAGATAATAAAGCACTAAAGAAAAATTGTTTATTATATAGATAGTTGGGTGGACTGCCTAGAGATATGTAGACCCTGAAAGGGAGAGCTTCCTTAGGGGCTATTAATCCACATGTATTAAATAATGAAGTTGATAAACTATAAAGAAGGTACTTGCATCAATAATCAAAAGGTACTAAAATGAATACAAGAAATCTTGCTAGAAAAATAGACTAGAAGTGATATAATAAGTGATAAATTAATTAATACTAGTGCTAACAAGTTGAGAAATGCTTCAAAAAATCATAAGGGGGTCTGTGATTGGTCAAAAACATAGAAAAGTGGATTTGGTTGGGTATGGGTGGGTGAAATCAACTTGATAGATTTTTTACCATAAGTGATCATCGATGGTTGGGGTAACCATTAGAGGTTAGACCTGACCATTGGCAGTTAGATGCAACCATCGAGGGTTGATTATGGACTTTTGGGTATGATCAAAAAAAGATGATGGGATTTCATAAAGGAATTTTAGGAATTGGGCAAGGCCTAAATTGATTTTAAAATTGAATAAAAGCACATGAGTGTTATAAAAAAATCACTTGTCTTACTAAAAGTTGATTGGGTGGGTGGTTGATGCAATTAACCTATTGTTGGAATCTGGATAGATTCTAATAGAGTAATAGTACTTGAAATCTTGGTTGAGAGATGATCACACATTGACTCTCAATAAGATGGCTGATAATGCTTGATAATGTTAATGATGCTAATTGACCTAATTAACCTACAAAATAAAATTCTTAAATGTCTAAGCTCATAATAATTATTTCAAATGGATTTGACCTCCTAGGCTTATCTCTTTTATAGGAATAAACAAGATGTGGAAGTGAAGGTGTAACTAGGTCATCTAAATATAATTTGTGTATGCAAAGGTTCGCAACACAAATTAGACAAGTTTATATTTAGAAAAGGGTCTGTAGAGATTACATGATCTTCATGAGAAAGTGGATCCTAACCATTGATGGTTAGGGGTTCTCAGGGTTGACCATTTATGGTCACCTTGTTCATCAATGGTCAGGGTCCATAGGAATAGGGTCCTAAAAGTTAGGGTTACTCGATTAGGTGTAACAAAGTGCAAATTGGTTGGTTTAAAATTGATAGGTGTAGGTTGGTTCTAAGAGGGTCTCAGGCTACTTCCAAGGTTACTTCAACATTTAGAATCATAGGTGTGTAGATTTAATGTGTCTACATTTTGCCCCTTTTTGTTATGCAACTTGCATGATTGAGCTATTAAAACAAAATGGAGTATAACTCACGAGTCTAGGTGCCCTAAGAGTGGACAGAGGTGTTCCCCCTCAAATTGAGAGTCAGTGAGGTGAAGCTAAATTGGGTATGGGTTTAACAAGTGGTAGATGGTGAGTCATTAGGTGATGACATGAGGATGGGTATTTGAGACACGAAATGCAATAAAAGGTGTGATAGCCAAGATCATGCATAGTTAAAGTTGTCAATGTTGGTAAAAATAAGGGTCAGTGCTAAGAAAGACAAGGGATGAGTGAACTATATGACCATGTATAGGCATGGTGACTGGTAACACTTATAAACACAAGTCTCTAAAGTGATTTATGTGTTTTTGGTGGGTATCCAAGGTAGGAAGTGGTCCTAGGGAAAACACAAATGGGTCAAGTGTCATGGGTATCTGAGGTAGGAAGTGCTCCTAGTGAGACACAATTGGGTCAAGATGTGTGAGGTGGCACAAAATACAAAAGGGTCAATATGGAAATGTTGTCATCATGGCCAAAGGACCAAGAAATAAGTGTCACTAAATTACACACTAGATGGGCCAAAATAGACCAATAATGAGGTGATGAGGTGGTCAGGTTGGTAGGAAAAAGGCATGTCGAAAGTAGGCAAGAACTTGGTGTAGTTATTTTATGATTTGGGATGTTACATGTAAATAGTGGAATTATGGTTTTAAAGGGTTTCTTGATCATTGATAGTTAGGGTCCTTAGAAGGTGATCATCGATAGTCACCTTAACCATCGATAGTCAGGGGAAACCCTAAAAATCTAAGGGGTAAGAGTAAAAAACAAATGTTAATTTTTCATTTTAATTATTGGGCATTGTTCAATTGATCAAGTTATAAGTGATTTTGGCATTTTGTGAGGAAGGTATTTACTGATCTACATGTTAATCATTAGCTAGAGGCATGTGGGTGATTACATGTGTCCAATATATAGGAAGCATGAGGATGTGGTCATCCACTTCATCATGGGTTCATACCATGGGGGAGGTCATGAAATGAGTTAGGGGTGCATTTAAATTGGTAGTGTAGTTTGATTTTTCTATTTGAAATTTACTTAGGTTGGGTATGTGTGAAAATTGTTGTTGTGGTTAGTGTGCCTTAGGTAGGGTGTTTTGTAGGTTTTGGTCAAAATGGTAGGTAGAGTGTCAAATTGATAGGGTGGGTAGGGTAATTGGGTAGAATGTTAGTTGGGTAGGGTGCTTAGGTTAGTGTATTTCAAGTTTGTTTGTGGTTTTGGGCCTTGGACATTTTGGGTATTTCAGCCATGGAACTCCCATAGGTGACCATAAATGGTCAGGTCTGACTATTGATGGTTGACACCCTAGGAATAAGGGGTTCCCAATCATTAGTAATCATCATAACCATTGATGGTTAGCTAAGATAGGGTAGGATTTTTTAAAAGTGTTTAGGTCTTAGGTATGGTATTTAGGTTTAAATTTTAATGGTTAAGGTTAAGATAAGTGATTAGTCTTAAAGATTGGTCAGCTAGATTGGGTGCAAAGGGTAAATGGGTCATGGTTATGGTTAGGCCAAAGATGTTAGTGTTATAGGGTAGATGAGACTAGTTAGGATCTAAGAGAAGCTTATTGATTTGGTGCATGCTCAAGAGTAGATCTAGATGTGTGACCATGTGTTGTGGATATTCCTTGTGTTGATTGAGGGGATGACTATTGATGATTGGGCACATATGAAGGTAGTAGGGCTATGAGAGATGAAGCACTACCATCACATGCCTATGAACATGCCCATGATAGTAGCACTCATTAAGAGATGAGATCTTGCTACTAATACCTTCTTATTGTCGATTAGGGAGATGACTATTCTCCTAGAGGATGTTTATAGGATCAATCAACTCCCACTATGTGGTGAGGTGATATACTAGATTGAGCAATAGGAGTGAGATGAGTATGTTGAGTACTTATATGGAGATGATAATTACTAGGTGTACTAGCACTCAAGAGGTTTTAGTTATACAATAATATATGAGAGGGCTCCTTAGGAGAGAAGACTTATGATGATTCTAATGATCATGGTTACTTGTTTTGGGGTTTTAAATTCTAGTAGTGGGAGATTCCCCTATGTATAACTAGTAGTTTTGGTTGAGCTATTACTTAGGAGGACAATATTTGGGTAGGTCCTAATATTACTGGTCCAAATTTACAAAGAGCTATGGGGATTTAGACACCATAAGAGGTATGACATTAGCATGGGCATGGTTCTACACTATTGGGATTACAAGAACATCTAGGTGTTGAGGCCTATGGGATTGTCATGGATGGGGTACACATAGTTGGAGTTCCTTGTGGGATTTATGAGATAGAGGGATGACTCTATTTCATTAGGGGCCATAGGTGGAACACATGACATTGAGTGGTTTAAGGCTACCCTAGGTGGATTGGTATATATGGAAATCATATAGGGATTGTACCTATGGTTTCCCATCTAACCAGGCTATAGGAGGGAGACCCTCACTACATAGAGCTATAGTTGGATTGTGGGTCACCGAGAGGGTGAGGTTGAGTTGATTCCATTTGACCAATTATGGCACCATTTTATCTTGTTATAGGGTATACTGGGTCCACATCCATGATATATGAGGCAAGACGTAGAGTTTTAGTTATCAGTGCTTTGGCCTATTTAGATAGTTTTGGATGGTGGGTTTGAGGAGCTTCTTATTAGGGTTCTCATAAATGATGCAATGTATAGAAATGGATATATCTTGGTACTATCCCATTTGTGTAGTGGTAGACATGGGTATAGATGACAAAGGGGTGGCATTGATAGATATAGATCTAGTTAGCTAGGGTGGACAGGTAGGGGTAGTATTGGCTATGACCTAGGCCTAGGTATAGGTTTTATAGGGATAGATGGCCATATTATAGGGCTAAATTTAGGAATTATATGGGTATCTTTCCACTATTATAAGTGAGAGAGATCTACTTAGATAGAGGATTGGGCTAGGTGCAGCAACATGAAGGCCACTAGACATAGTGCCTAGATCACACTATCTAACTACTATTATGGAGCTTATATATTATGAGGTAATGGTATTAGACCAACTACCTAGGCTATGAGGTATGCAAAGTATATAACAAGCTTATTTGGTGGTCCATTGATAGCTACTTTAGGTCAATGGGTTCCATAATTAGATAGGTAGGGGTACTAGGGGGACACCACTAGGTATAGGTCTAGGCATAGACAAGGATAGTGGTAGTGGTGTAGGCCCATGATTATGTTAAGATATGTTATTTTGATGTATTATTTTGATATCAGCCTATGTGCCAATGTAGTGAGATGTATATGTTTTTTGAGAGAGCCTGACATATCATGACATGTTTTATTTTTTAATGATTCAATGTATATGATGTATGTTTTTTGATGTTTATGTATGATGGATGCTTATGGTTTATGATTATGGATTATGGTTTCAGTTATTGTTTATGGTGTTTCACTTAGTATCTTAGGCATGTGATGTTAAAAATTTATCTATGATGATCTTATTCTACTCATACTTATGATAGGGTATGTTATGGATAGATACATGTTATGGCTTTATTTATGGTTATATGGGTGAAATGGAAAATGGTATATACCTTGATATTTGGCTCAGCTATTTGGTTTATACTTATGATTGTGTAATGACATGCTTAGAGATTTATGTTCATGGTTTGATATGATATGTTTACATTTGTGTTTGAATCATTCATAGATAAAGGAAATTGCTTGTTGGCAAATTTCATTATGTTCATGCTTTTTATGTGATGTTTGTTGTTCATTCTCATAGTGATAGGCCTACATAAACTATTAAAAGATAGGAAAATGAATATGATGCCTTTTCATTGGTAAAGATCAACATGAAACCCAAAGTTGGATTGGATTAGTGAAAATAAGTCTTTCCAATGCTTTACATTAGCATGCTTATATTGATAGATAGGGATCCATATTACATTATGTTAAGTAATCTCATAGTCACGTGCATATGATCTGTGGAGGGAGAATGGGTGAAATTGGAACCATTAGGGAGACTAGTATGCCTGTAACATAGGTGACCAAAGAGGTATTATAAACAAGTCTATGTCAATAATTAAATTTTAGACTGATTGATGTGATAAGTCTACCAAGGAAAGCCAATTGTGGCTTTCCAATATTACTATTGTTATGAAAGTTGATTACGGATTTCAAAATTATTTTGATCTTTCTTTTTATTTTAATTTTGTTGTTTTCTTAAGGGTTGGGGAAGTTGATCGATGCAGGAAGTTTCCAAAAAAAATTAGCTTTGCTAAATGAATTACTCATCCATCCTTCAAGGGAATGGTCTAAGTCTATGTACCTAGTACAAATCTTTTGATAGTTGTCTTTCAAGGGAGAAATCCACCTTACATCTTGTAATCTTGACTAATTTTTCAATAGTTTTCCTTCAATGGAGTACTCTGTGAATGCTAAGAATGACCCATGATTCACTTTTACTATTTGATATTGATTTTGATTTTATTTGATTTGGTGTAGACTTACTCATACAATCTCAATGGATTACCTTTATGAAGGCAAAATTGAGCTTATATGAAGGTTCAATAGGTGAAAAAGAGGTATAGGTGACAATGACCATAGGAACTAATCTCAAGTAAATAGGAAGTACTATGAGAATCATGCCATAGATAGATCTGTGGTATCCATAGTTTAAGATTAGGTGATAATTATGATAGATTATCACATGATTTAGTTTTAGTTGATTACCCATAAAAAAAGGGGAAATGAATGTGGTTGCAAGGAATGATCTTAAGTTAGAAAAATGATGATTATGATCCCTACCTAATAATAAAATGGATGCCAGTGTGAATCATTGAGAGGTTTAGGTTCTGGTTTGCCTTCAAGAGAGGAAAAATGATAATCTCCTGATCTATACATATGGGTAATTATGTAGGGTCCAAGCCAATTGAAATAAAATTTTCCCCTTTTGCTTTTCTCCATATTAGTTACATGTTGATTTTATTTGAGGACAAGATCTCCAATGTTGAATTCTTAGACTTTTAGGTGTTTGTTATAGGCACATTTGATTCATTCTTGATAGACACAAAGATGGGAACAAGCAGCGAAATGGCACTCATCAAGTATCTCAAGTTGAGCTAAACATTCTTGATGATAATCATTTTTTGAAACAATCTCATGCAAAGATATGTGAAGAGAAGGTATTTGGACCTTAAGAGGTAATATAGCCTCTGACCCAAACACACAAGAGAAAAAGGTGTAGCACCTATAAGATTTTGGATGCTAGTGCAATATGCCCATAAGGAAAAAGGGATGTTTAAGTGTCAATATCGAACTAAGCATTAAACATTTTGCTAAGCATGTTATTAAGGGTTTTGTTAAAGGCTTTGTCTTGTCTATTTGCTTATGGGAAATAAGGTGATGAGAAGCTAAGTTTAATACCAAATACATCACAAAGGCCTTGAAATTTTTTTTTGAAAGATTTATCATTGTCAATGATGATCTTATAGATAACACTAAAATGGCATATGATGTGATGGGTGATAAATTTGATAATCTTTTTAGCTTTTGTCAAGAAAAAGGGGAATAAATTTTACCTATTTGGTGAAATATTCAATCGTGTTAATGATATAATGATGTCATTATGAAGAATGGGCATTGATTTCACCCATAAAGTCTAGACCCCATTATGAGAATGGCCAAAAGTCTACCAAAACATGAAGACTATTGCTAGGCACATGATGTAACTTAGCATGTTGTTGACATTTGACAATTTTTTTCACATAATCACAATAGTATTGGTTAAGGGTGGCCAATAATAACCCAAGTGGAGGATGAATTTAGCTACAGTAAGTCTACCAAAGTGGCCCCCACATATACCCTTATGTGTCTCTTTGATATCATGAGAGGCTTCTAGACTATGAAGGTAACAAAATAAGAGGCCATCAAAACCACATTTGTAGAGAATTTCACCCAAAATGACATAAAAAGAGGTACTCTAGATAAATACTTGATGGGTATTCCTATAGAGGCCAAAGGAAATTATGCCAAGGTGAAGGTAGTTGAAAGTTTCTTGATACCAAAGGTCAAGAAAAATCTCTTCCACACTAAAGATGGTTTGCATGTCTAATTTGGTGTAGGAAGGTTTGGTGAGGTAATGGACAATGACTGATAGTTTGGAGTCTAAAGGTGTTGATAGGATCTAAGAGGTAAGAGAAACCATGGTTTCAACAAACTTTATGATTGATCATGGGGTGGTTTGAATATGGTACTATTCAAATGAGGCTAGGAGTTCTGTGAATAGTTGTCTATAGAGTTGCATCATTTCATTATTACACTAGTAAATGTCATTGAATTAGTTGAACACAAGTTAGGAGTCACCAAAGATATTTATTTTTCTAACTCCCAATGTTAAGGTAGTTTGAAGACTTATTATTAGGGCTTCATACTCGACCACACTATTAGTGCATTCAAATTTGAGTTTAAATGATAAAGGAAGTGGTTCACCAATGAGGGGGATAAGGATGATACTAGCTCCTCCACCATGCTGACATTTAAAACAATTGGAAAACATGGTTACCTAATTGGTAAAATATGCTTGAGATAGACTTGTGATTGACTCATCTATAAATTCAAGAAGGGGAGGTTGGGTGTCTGTTAGGGGTACATTGGAAAATTGGTCGATAATGGCTTGCCCTTGATTGATTTTTATTAGAGGAACTCAAGGTCAAACTTAGATAAAAGCATAAGCCACTTAGCCATATGCTAGTTTTGGTAAGTTTTGGAGTGAATGTAATTGAGGGGGTCAGTATTAGTTATGACAAATGTTTTGTGGCTAAGAAGGTAGTGGTGAAGTTTGGTGGCCATAAAAATTAGGGCCAAACATATTTTCTTGGTATGTGTGTATCAAGTCTCATATTGGACAAGTGTGTGGATAATGTAATAGGTGGCTTACTCGTATTATTCATCTTGATGGGAAATCAACACTCTTAGGTAATGGTCTATGGTAGAGATATAGAGGTAGAAATGTTGGTCATCCTTAGGAGGTGTAAGGATAGGTAGAGATAGTAGGTACTCTTTGAGTACATCAAAGGCCTTTTGATAATTGACATTCCACTTGAAAGAGACATCCATTTTCAAGAGGTGGTAGAAGGGTTGACACCAATTAAAGAGATGGGAGATGAAGCGATGAATGGATTAAAGATTCCCCTAAAAGTTGTAGAGTTGTTTAAGATTGGTTGGAGGTTAAATCTCGAGGATGGATTTGATTTTGGATGGATCAACCTCTATTCCTCAAAGGGAAATGATGAATCCAAGATGGTTGCTTGAAAAGACCCTAAAAATACATTTCTTGGGATTGAGGTGGACATGATAATGGATAAGTCACTCAAATATAATCTTGAGAATGACTAAATGGTCTCTGTGAAGCCTAGACTTCTTGAGAAGGTCATCTACATAGTCTTCAACAATTGTATGGATAAGGTCAAGGATAATATAGGTTGTGGCATGTTGGTAGGTTTAATGTTAAGTTATGGAGCTAAAAGCTTCACAGATATGCAAATGTGGAGGTTGCTGGGTTACACAGTAACTAACATCGATCAGAACCAGTTAGGGGTTGACCGACATCAGTTATCTTTAGCTACACAGTAACCAACATCGGTTATGGTTGGATAGCATCGGTCAGATAAGAAATGACGTCGATCACCTGTGCATTTCCAGGTGGCATTTCCAAAATTAGATTTGTTAATTTTAGGAGAACAGTCAGTTTGCATGTAAAGACTAATTTTAGTCTTGAGTCTATGATTATAATTATTGTTTGTTTTGGGATCTATTTAAGAGACCCATGGGGCTGTATTGTAATCAAGACTAAGAAGGATTAGATCATCAAGTGTAAGATCTAGAGGGTCTGCAAGAGTGCAAGACCAGGAAGATCTATAGGTAAGCAAGATCAGTTGGTCTGCAGGGTGTGCAAGATCAAGAATGTTTGCTTGGTGAGCAAGGTCAATTAGATCTACAAGTGTGCAAGATCAAGGAGATCTATTGTAAGGTAGGCAAAACAACCATTGAGTTGATTGTCACCAGTGGACAAGAGTAGGCAACAACAACCATTGGGTTGATTGTCACTGGAGGGAACAACTCAGGGTTTGAGTTGGTTGTAATTTATTGTGTGAGAGAGAGAACTCTTGAGGGAGAGTTACTAGACATCTATGAGGTGTGAGGAAGAGAGAGATTTCTTCATTGTATTTCCTTCCAGAAGAGTTTAATATAGATTGTATTGTTTCTCGTATCTCCTATTATCTACTATTTTTGAGTTCTAGTTACTTATTACTTCTGGTTTCAATTTTGTGTTTAATTGCTTATATAAAAAGTAATCAATTGCATCTAAGTTCCTAATAGGTGGTATTAGAGCAAGAAACACTAGATATCAACAAGTGGTATCAGGGCTTGAGTTAGATCCTAATAGGTGGTATCAGAGATAGGCTTCGAGTGGGTTAGTGTTTGTTAATTACAGGTCACTCACATGGGTTTTTGTTTGAGTGGGAGTAAAGCAATGGCAGAAGAAAGTAGACTAAGAACGGACAAATTCAATGGCAAGAATTATCAATTATGGAATTGTGGAAAGAAAGGGCATGTAAAGAAAGATTGTTGGTTGGTAGAAGATTAGCATGAAGGAAATAAAGAAGCAAATGATGCATCTATTGTTACACGGATACTCTTATATGGTCCTTGGATAAAGTAGAATCTTGGGTCTTATATTCTAGTGCCTCTTTCCATGCAACACTAATTAGAGAATTTTTTCATGATTATGTCCATGGAGACTTTGGAAAAATTTATTTATGGGATGGTAAGCCTTGTCAAATTGTTGGTAAAGCGGAAGTGCAGCTGAAATTACAGACTGGGAACATATGGGTGTTGAAGGATGTCATGCATGTTCCCATCCTGAAGAGGAGTCTAAACTTTGAAGGAAAGTTGGGTGATGAGGGTTGCACAGTAACTCTCACAGCAGAATCTTGGAAAGTTTCCAAGGGTGCACTTTTATTAGCAAGAGGTAAGAAAGTAGGTACAATTTATCTATCTACTTGTATTACTAATTCTCCTTCTATTTTATCTACTTCAGATGTAGATGCAAAGATGTGGCTTTGTAGACTTGGTCACATGAGTGAGAAGGGAATGGATGTTCTTAAGTAAATAAGTAAGCTTTCAGATTTGAAAAGCATAGATCGAGATTTTTGTGAGCATTGTATTTTTGGGAAATAAGAGAAAGTGAGGTTTCTCAAGACTGGGTCAACAAAGAAGAAGCATAAGTTAGAGTTTGTTCATGAAAACGTGTGGGGATCAACTCAGGGAGCTTCTATTGGAGGATCACAGTGTTATTCTACAAGAAAGGTATGGGTTTATTGCATAAAGAGGAAACATAATATTTTTGACACATTTAAGAACTAGAAAGCCTTGGTTTTTAAGGAGAAGATGATGGACAATGATTAGGTCAAGAGGCTAAATAATTCTGAGCAGGGCAATGTTGATTTGGACAAGGTTATGATCCAAAATGAGCTCATGGGTAAAAATCATCACTCACAGGAAAAAATAGATATCGATGTCAGTCAGGTAAGAATTGACGTCGATCAGGTAGGAACTGACGTCAGTCTGGTGGAGACCAAAGTCAGTGATGTTGGGCAGGTTCAGGCAGGAACCGATGTCGGTCTGGTGGAGACCAAAGTCGGTGATGTCGGGCAGGTGGAAACTGATGTCAATTAGGTGAGAACCGAAGTTAGTTAGGTTGGTCACATGGAATCGACATTGGTTGGGTGTAGACTGAGAGATGACTGGAATCGATCACTATTAGAATGAAATTTGGGTGGACATCAAGCTATCAATGAGTCTCAAACACCCATGAGGAGGTCTAAAAAGGTAAGTAAGCCTCAAATTCATTATTCCCCTTCTTTATACTACTTATTGCTCACTGATGGTCGAGAACTAAGAAGTTTTGAAGAGGCAATGTAGGTAGAATCCAGAAAATAGTGGGAGCATGGCATGAATGAGGAAATTGATTCATTGGAAGAGGACCAAATGTGGGATTTGGTAGAGTTGCTAGCCAGAAAGAAAGCACTGAAAGATGAATGGATTCACAAGTTAAAGAAAGGTGAGAATGGAAAAGTGAGACATATGGCCAGGTTGGTGTTGGAGAGGTTCAATATGTAAGATGCAAAATCAGATAGCACACCTAGACTAGATATTACCCAAGTAATGGGAGTTGTCAACAAGTTTATGGCTAATCCAGGAATGGAGCAATGGAAAGTAGTTCAGTGGATTCTCAGATATCTAAGAGGGACCAGCAACAGGTATTTATGCTATGCAGGGTCAAATAATTCTCTACATGGGTATATAGATTCGGATATGGTAGGTGACTTGGATGACAAGAGAAGCACTACAGAATATGTGTTCACTGTTGGTAGAATGGTGGTTAGTTGGATTTCAGAGTTGCAGAAGGTTGTTGTAGTCACAATGGCTAGCAAGGAAAAGATCCATATGGATAGGAACCCTAAAAATAAGTTAACAAAGCTGGGAACAAAGGAGAAGTTGGATCTTCATTCAACTTCTCCTTTATTCCTTCAAGATTGAACTTGAAGATGGAGATACAAGCCAGAAAAAAATTAAAAGATGTATAGATACAGATGCATCTATTTATCTCCAAGTGGGAGATTGTTAAGTTGTGGAGCTAAAATCTTCACATGTATACAAATGTGGAGGTTGCTGGGTTACACAATAACCGACATTGGTCATAACTAGTTAGGGGTCGATCGACATCGGTTATCTTCAGCTACATAGTAACTGACATCGGTTATGGTTGGCTGGCATCGGTTAGACAGGAATCGATGTCGGTCACCTATGCATTTCCAGGCGGCATTTCCAGAATTAGATTTGTTAATTTTAGGAGAACGGTCAGTTTGCATGTAAAGACTAATTTTAGTCTTGAGTCTGTGTTTTTAATTATTATTTGTTTTGGGATCTATTTAAGAGACCCATGGGGCTGTATTGTAATCAAGACTAAGAAGGATTAGATCCTCAAGTGTAAGATCTAGAGGGTCTGCAAGAGTGCAAGACCAGGAAGATCTATAGTAAGCAAGATCAGTTGGTCTATAGGGTGTGCAAGATCAAGAAGGTCTGCTTGGTGAGCAAGGTCAATTAGATCTGCAAGTGTGCAAGATCAAGGAGATCTACTGTAAGGCAAGCAAAACAACCATTGAGTTGATTGTCACTGGTGGATGAGAGTAGGCAACAATAACCATTGGGTTGATTGTCACTAGAGGGAACAACTCAGGGTTTGAGTTGGTTGTAATTGATTATGTGAGAGAGAGAACTCCTGAGGGAGAATTACTGGACATCTACGAGGTGTGAGGAAGAGAGAGAGATTTCTTCATTATATTTCCTTCTGGAAGAGTTTAATATAGATTGTATTATTTCTCATATCTCCTATTATCTATTATTTTTGAGTTCTAGTTACTTATTACTTCTAGTTTCAATTTCATGTTTAGTTGCTTATATAAAAAGTAATCAATTGCATCTCAGTTCCTAACATGTGGTATTAGAGTAGGAAACACTAGATATCAACAAGTGGTATCAGGGCTTGAGTTGTATCCTAACATTTAAATAACATTCTTAAGAATGAAGGGCATGACTCTATAATATAAATTCCCCCATCGGGTGATAAAGGTAGTTTTATGTTGATCTTTAGGGGAAATAAAAATCTAATTATGGCCATGAGAGACAACATCTTGTGTCCCACTATAATATCAATAAGTTGGTCAATGTTAGGAAGAGGAAAGTTATCCTTTGGGTAGGTGAGGTTGAGGTCATGAAAGTCCACATAGATATGTAGTCCCCCTATGGCTTTAGTGATAGGTATGATGTTTGAAACCCATTGGGGATAATTAATGGAGTGAATAAAGTTGACAGAAAGGAGGCATTAAAGATCTTCTTTGATAAGGAGGGCTATGAAAGGATGCATTCAATGAAGTTTATGTCTTACAAGTTTGACATCATGATTAGTTATGATGTTTTGAGTAGTAATGGCTAGGTCAATACCCGACATATTGACATATGAGCAAGAGAATGCAATACTATAGTCTTGGAGGAAGGTAGAGAAGTACTACATTTATTTAGGTGTGAGGGTTTGGCCAAGTTTAATGACATGGGGTTTGTCTTCATTACCCAAGTCAATATCCATGGTAGATTCATTTAACATGGTTGAGGTTTCTAGAGGTAAATATTTGTGGATGGAGGAATCTGGTGCACCAAGGTAGGTGAGAATAACATCATCATCCTAACACTAAACCATGTTAATGGTAGGAGAGTCTTCTCCCATGAGTTAAAATGGGTCAAAGGGATGGATATGGGTACCCCTTCCTTTTGATAAGTCAGGGGTTTGAGTTTAATCATGTTGATTAAAAAACGTTAGGTGGGATGATGTCCTCATTCTCACCCACACGTGGAGAGGGTGTTGATGAAGATGGGGTATCTTCTTAAATAATAGTAGGGGTAGTTTGTTTGGCTTTTTTCTTATTGAGTAGAAAAAATTTGAGGTCATGCTTCTTATAAGGCTTTTGGGTCTCAATCAAGGTTAGCATGTGTGGTCCATGCTCATATCATCCCAAACCAAATCCCTTCTAAGCACATCTATGAAGGTTTATAGTTTGGTGAAGTCTAGATTGTATAAATAAGAGAAGGTTAAGGTGAATGGTTGAGGTGGAGATGGAGTGGTGGTGGTATCAATCGGATTGTCAATTCCCCCATAGATAAAGTGGGTTTGACATCTCAAAGGTCCCAAGGGGGTAATGGCTCTAATGTTGTGGTCATAACCTGGTTGGTGGTTGAGTTTCTTGTATTCTTGGGGAGTAAGGAGGGCATCAAGGGTGAGGAGATAGTATTTTCCAAGGTTAAGGTTTATAAGGTATGTTCCAAAGGGTTAGTGATGGGTATTTGGTTTATGGGGATAGATGAGCTAGTGGATGCCTTAGTGGAAAGGGATAAATTAATGGCTTCAACTTTTGTGGGTGAGGGCTTGATGGTGGTTATTTTTAGTGCTTTGGATGGAGGCATGAGAACTTCATTAGGTTGATAAGTCATATCGCATGCTACAAAAGGGCTAGGGTTAGCTTGTATGGTAAAAACTTGACCTTCATGTTCAAACTTGACACAATAGTGGAGGGTGGAAGGTACACAACCCATGGTCCAGATCTAAGGTCTCCTTAGTAAAACATTGTACTAGAATTCACCTTCAACCACATAGAAGAGTTCAAAGAGTATGCGAGGTCCTATCCAAATATGAAGGATGATGGTGCCCAAGGTAGTGGTCATAGTGTCTTTAAAGGATCTAAGGATGGCTGAAGTTTTGAACATGACATTGTCTAGTAGCTTGAGTTGATCATAGGCATAGGAAGAGATGATGTTGATACTGGATCCCCCATTGAACATAACCCATTTTATGTGGGTTTGGTTGATGTGGGCTATAATAAGAAGAGGGGGATCTAGGTCTTTAGGTTGGATAGAAGTTATCTGAGTCCTTGAAGGTGACAAGGGTGGAGAGTTAGAGAGCATCAATGAATGCCTCTATAGGCTGGGAGTCTCTTTGTATAACCATAATGGCTTGCATAGCCTTGATCATGGCCTGATGATGGTGGGGTGAGGTGGAAATGAGCTCATAGAGGCTCATTTTAGCTGGGGTTTGGTGAAGTTTTTTAATGATGAATATCTTCATGGATTTAGAAGAGTTAGCCTCTAAAGTGCCTAAGATGGTGGCTTTGGGCTTAGCCTTAGATGTGGACATTTAGATCTAGTTTGGTTTAGGGTTAGTTAGTGGGTATGTCCATGGAATGGATATTTTGGCCTTCCCTTTATCCTTTTATTATGATCATGTGACCACATTAATGATATGGATAGAGGGGGAAGGTGTGATGTGGATCAAGTAGATTCTCTATTACTTTGAGGTGAGAGTGCGGGATTAAGAATGTGTTAGTGGTTGTTTGTTGGGTGTAATGGGATAAAATGTTATTGACCAAAAGATCATCCTCATCATAGAGTGGATAGTGGCCTAGAGAGATTTGAAATTCTCCATGTCATGCTCAAGCATCTTATGATAAGAGAATATTTGATGGTCATTGTAATATATTGGATTCTAACTAAGAGGATCAAAAGGTCTGATGGGAGATAATGTGAAGTAGGAGGTCTATAATAATATTTGAATAATGGTTATATAGGATTTTGTTAGAAGTAAGGAAGGTTCTGGGCTCATGGTTGTAATTGAAAAGATGGGTGTGTGGGTGGTGATAGGTTGGGTGAGTGTGGTTTTGGTAGATGGTTTTGGCCTAGGTATGTTGGTAATTAGGGTGGTTGAGTTTGGTGGTATGACTAGTTGTAATCTGGGAAGGACTAATGCATTGGAAAATAAATGTGTTGGTGTAATCAATGGTAGTGGGTGAAATATGTTGAAAGGGGGTTGCCTTTTAAGAGAAGTGGAAGGGTGAGGCCCTAATATAGAGGACAAGGTAGAGGGAAGTAGAGGATTATTCATGTGTCATTTCAATGTTTTCATCCTCTTGGTTAGTGTGGGTTAAAACTTGGGTATAGGCTTGGGTGAAGTTAAGTCTACTTTCAAGGATGGGTGAACCAAAATCTAAGTAGGGAAGGCACCAAGAGTTTTGAAAGGTTTGGTTAGTGAGGTGGTGGTTGTTTTTGTTGAATGAGAAGGTGAGGGGTTGTTATAAGTTTGGATTGGTTTAATAGGTGGTGGAGAGATAGTGGATTGGATGGTTAGAGGCATGCTTGAAGGTTTAGGTTTGTTAATGGATGGAAGTCCTAACTATTGCTAGAATATGGTTCGATCCATGTCTAGTCTTAAGATGAATTCTAATTTTTTACTAATGTGGAAAAAGGTTTGTGTACTAGTCTTGATCCATGAGTAGTGGATGCAATAGATAGACTTGTAGGTTGGGGAGGATGCTTGATAGGTTAATTGATCTCCTAAGTTTATAAGGTAGGGTTGGGATAGATAGATCCTCCATTTGAGGTGTTGGTGGAACTGATTCTCCTTTAGAGATGATGTCCATAGGTGTGGTGGTTTGTTTGATAGTTAATGGAGGTGGTAGATCAAGAATGTTTATTTGTTCAAATGTGATAGTTAAGGTAGTGATGAATCCAATGCTTTTATGATCATAGCTAGGGAGAAAGGATCCTCCATGGTTTGGATCTCCTAAGGAGGGTAATGTGACCCCATCAACTCAATAAGTGGGGTGGGGGAAGAGTAAGTAGATAGAATGATTGGCTCCTCATGGGTATGTGTATTATGAACCATATTGACCATGTGGGAATCATGAGAGCACTCGGTCAGATTGTCCTCTTTTTTGCCAGGGGCATGGTTGGGGAAATATTTCTTAAAGATGTCAAGAGCTTGATTTTGAGGGGCATTAGGATTATCCAAAATGAGTTTCCCTTTGTCAATAAGACTCTGAAAAATATTTTTAAAAGTATTACATTACATAATGTCATGTCTAATTACCCAATGAAAAGCATAAAGATCATTTTCATTGTACCAAGTAGGTGTTGGACAAGAAGAATCAAACATATAGGGAGGTTTGATGGGTGGAAGTTGTATAAGGTTAACTTTTAGTAGTTTCTTTAGAACCGAGGTGTAAGATTCTCCAAGTGGAGTGAATTATTTTTGGTTGCCTCAATTTGGGTTCCTTATATGTTAGTTAGAGGTAATGGGATAATTTTGTTGATTTATATTAGGTAGAGGGGTGGTTTTAAGGATGATGGCATTCATGGTTTCCTTGGTCTTGGTTTTGGTATTCGCTTGGTTACCTAGTTTGGAGGAAGAGGTTTCATTGGTCTTGAAGGTAGAGTTTTTTTTTTGTACCTTCAATTTACTCTCATATATGGCTTGATATTCTATCTTACGTGTCATGGTAAAATACTCATCAAAGGTTTTGAAGCTTTGGAAATGCAGTGTAGAAGATATATGTTTGGTGTATGCTTGAGTAAAAAGTTCTATAAGTTCAGGTTGAGGCAGGGAAAATGAAAGCTAATTAATCCATCTTCTCTAATGGGAAAAAAAATTAGGAATGGACTCATCATCAAATTTCTTGATAGAATAGAGGTCTATGATAGAGACCTTTTTGGAAATGTTAATGGAAAAGTGATCTAAGAATACTTGTACTAGTTAGGTGAAAGAAAAGATGGAATGCTTGGTGAGGGAACTATACCAGCCGAGTGTTAGGCCAGATAAAGACATGGGGAATGTTCGAAGGAGAAGGGAATCATCATAATCAATCATGTAACATACATGCCTAAAATCCATAAGTTATTATTGGGGATCTTCTTTGATTTAAATTTTGATAAATTTTAGAAGCTCCCATTGAGGAGGGTAAGGTCTGATGGGGATAGAAGGGTGAATAGGTTCATTAAAAATATGATCATAGGATATGATGTTATGAGCTCCTAAAATGGATGACTCAAGGTTGGTAATCTTCTCCATGAGCATTTTCATTATCTTAGTTTGAGGTGGTGCACCAAAAGGATTGTAAGGCTAATATTATGGTTGAGCTTGGGCAATATATTGGTAATTGTTTGGCAGTAGAGAGGCTACCACATATTAAAATGTGGATGTTATAGGTTGGGTAGGGTAGGTGGAGATGGTGGTTGGGTAGTGCATACATACGCTTATGGGTTGGTGATGTATCCTAGATTGGATATAATGGGTAACTATTGAGAAGTCCATATAGATTAGGCATGGGTGGTAGTTGGGTTGGTGACAAGAGGTGAGCTAGTGACTTTTGTGCTAATGGTTGGTGAGATAAAAGGGATATATACCCTTAATCTTGGTAAAGGGGTATTAATTTATGTGTTAGGTTTGATAGAGGGGAGGTTGGTAATGCTAGTGGTGGGTGATCTAGATACAAGTGGGGCATGATGGATCAATGGTTGGGCTATCCCCAAGGTATAAGAGTCATTAGTTGGGGTGTAAGGTGTAAGGGTAATGGTTGGTTGGATAGGTTGGTTCTCAGTCATAACATCAAAGGGGTTAGTATATGAAGATGCTTGTGTGGTCTAAGGTTAGGTGGTGATCATAGAAATATGGAAACCATTCATAAGGTGGGATGGCATGTCATAAGGATGATCCTGAGGTGGAGTTGAAACTAGGATATGGTGAGAAGAGGTGTTAAGATAGTATTGAAGGGTCACTAGATTTTTTTCTAGAAAGGTGGTAAAATCCATGTCTCCTTGAGTAAATAACCAAGGGAAAGTAGGGATTACTAATGGATGAGGTTAATCTTTTGGCCTTAGAGATGTACTCCATATATGAGGAGGTAGAATAGGTTGATTTAAGTGATGGGTTTTATTCTACTAGGTCTCTTCACTACTGATGAGTGAGAACCATACAAGAAAAAGGGGAGAGAAAAAAAGAAAAAAATCACTACTCAAACAAGAAGAAGACATGAAAATGATCAAGGCAATTTAGACACACACTATCAAGTACATTAATCCTAGAGGTTAGTTTTAATCTCTTTTTTGGATTATGCCTTAGTTTATGAGAATGTGTGATAGAAGTTGGCTTGTAGATCAATTACTATAAAAGTAGTCTATGGTTGGTTTTGGGTTGTTTAGATGCTCAAAATAATATATATTATAATCAATACATGGCTTGGTATTGGGGCCTACCACCTCACTTCATGATCCTACAACAATAAGAGTGTTGGGTGCTTAACCAATATATATTGACATGTAGAGTTTATACTCAACTAGAGAGTTAAGTTGGTTATCCCCTTGGTAATGACCTTTAAGTAAGATTATCAGGAATGGGTAAGTTGATTGCTAGGTGATGAAATCCCAATCAGACCTTGTCTCAAATTATTTTGATGTTTGATTGATGAAAGTGGTATGGCTAGTGTGTACAATAAAGGTGATGCTACGATAAGATTATTATGATTTAATTCAAAGTGAACTAATTTTAAAAGAAAACAATAGATTTATCTTATTTTAAAACCCAAAATAAATTTGTGTCATTTATGAGCATAGATAAAGATAAGAGCATACAAATGCAAATAAAAACATGAGTAAAGACTGTAGGTCCCACTAGGTGTACTTGAATGTTTTAAATAATTTTTTGCCTATGTTTAAAATAAAGAGAGAAAATAAACTTGATATAGGTATGGTTGAAAAAACTATTTGTTTGTGCACATGTTGAATCGATAGATTGTGAAGAGATCCTCTTTGGCTTGGGAGGAAGACCTGTAGATAAGAATGCACTAAAGACAACTTATTTGTTAGATAGATAGTTGGGTAGATTGCCTAGCAATAGCTAGATCCTAAAAGTGAGAGGTTCATTAGGGGCTATCAATCCACACATTTTAAACAATCAAGTTTATCAATTAGAAATAAGGTACTTGCATCAGTAATCAAAAGGTACTAAAATGAATACAAGAAAGATTGCCTAAAAAATAAACTAGAAGTGATCTAATCAGTGATAATGATGCAGGAGTATCTATAATAGCTTCATGGAGGACTAGTTGAGGTCATCAATCATGCAAATTCAAATGATGTTCTAACATGAATTCAACTTCAAAATCTTGTTTCCCCTCCACAATGTGTTTAGATTTCAAACTTTTACCTTGAGAGTAAATGTAATTGTCAAAAGTGAAAAGTGAAAAGGTAAAAAAAATCAGGTAAGAGAATCTCCATGTTGGAAGCCAATCTTGGCTTAAAGAACAAATGAGGGGAGTGGTTGAAATATTTCAACAGTAAGATATTAGTCTTCTCCAAATTGGTATATTGTTACAAATTAAAAATTGTGTTTTGTCTTGTGCCCAAGATTGGGGCGTAGAAGTTAGGGAGGAGGTAAAAAGAGTAGAAGAGAATTTATTTAGGAATAAGAGGATAAGAAGAGGGATGTAGAAGAGAAGAAGAGAGGATAGAAGGATGTAGAGAAGAGAGAGAAAGGAAGGACCTCTCATTCAAGAGAATGTTGTGTAAATAAAGGTCCAGATTGTGAACTACATCTGCTCCAGTTGTCTCCAAGAAAATTCTTGGCATTTCAGAAGATGATGTTGAGAGGTTATGTGCATTCTTGGAAGATGATCAACTAAGAAATATCTGTGACTAGATATAATAGAAGGAAGAACATGAGCGGGCCTGACTATTGAGGGAAGCATTGCCAAATGATGTTGATGAGAAGAATACGGTTTCAAGACCCGTGGAAGATTTGAAGAAAACTCTCAAGCCTCTGAGATAAGGCCCTAAAGTTATCTGGGCATGCTATAAAACTTCCAAACATATTGAATGCAATTGGTTTTTAAAGGCTTCAAACATAGGATTGGATGTGAGTAACAACCTGGTTTTCTTTGGTATGTGGGAAAATTGTCTTGTATTGAATTGATATAACTGTAGTCAAAAAATTATTAATGAATGGGTTAAGTTTTCAAGATTTGAAATGAGTAAGTGAATACTCTCTATGTATTTATATTCTGATTGTAATATGATGTAAATACCAATTATCACGGTCTTTTATTGCACACAATTGAGGCATTCTCATGTACGAACTCTCGGGTCTATCCAATTGGGGGCTGTGCATAGTCATTTTGTGGTAAATGATCATTCCAAAGGTAATGTATGATATTATTTATTCTATTAGAAATTGGTTGAATAAATTTGGAAAATGTCTGTGAAAAACTGAAGAACAGGGGGCATAATTTATGTCATATAATGCTATTAAAGGAGAATGGAAATTTCGTGTGAAACATTTTAGTAAATATAGTCTTGATGAAGCTGGCTTGGAAGAGGTGGAGAAATTCGAGATAGTGCTCGATAGAATAAGTGAAGAGAAATCTATGGAATTAATGTTATATGATAGTTTGATAAAGGAAACAGACGTGAGGTGGCTCCCACAAAGGAATGCGACCACAGTACATACAGACATACATATATATGTCTTGTCTGAACACAGAGATAAACACATATTTGTAGTCTATTGAAAGTGCAGAGAGGCATTATGAGTCTGTTGAAGCCATTACTAAAAATGTGGAATGGGACTGATCTATACATCAGGCTACAAGCATTGGAATAGAGGCGAAATGCATTGACCTTGAATTAGAAATCTAAGAACAAGAAAGGCAACTACAGCACAACAATTTGAAAAAAAAAACATAACCCTGAGTTTATTTATAGGCTCACAGTTTGTGCTACAATTTGAAGAATATAATCAGTGCATTCAAATTCTCCATGTCTCAAAGCTTTCCAGATTCTATGGACTCTGCAGTTTCATAACTATGGATTCTGCAGGGTCATTTTTATGATTTTGATTGTTATGTAGTCTGAGGACAGTTTCATTATTTGGTATCATAGTCTGAGGACAGGTTCATCATTTTGGTATCAGAGCTTGAAGCTCTTGGGATTTTTTGAAGAAAAGGTATGAGTAACTTTGATATTTGATTTGAATTTATTGTGTTTGAGAAGTAAACAAGTGAAAGGAAGGCTTAAAGCCATTGAGGCTTAAGGGGAGAAGAAGCCAAGGAAAGCTTAGTGAAGAGCCAAGAGAAGCTCTAGAAGAAGAGCAAGTGAATGCTCAAGAGGAAGATCCAAAGAAAGGTAAGCTTGGATTTGTGATTTGTGTTTGTTGAAGTGTTGTGTAAAGAGTTGCTGTAGGATTGAGAAAAGGATCAAAAGACTAGGATGCAAAAGGCCTAGGTGAGATCAAGGAGATTGTCAAAAGACCTGTCAAGGAGAAAAGGCTTGGGTGAGACAAGGGATCAAGAGACAAAGGTGGAAAAGACTTGGGTGAAGATCTCAAAGATGGAAATATTACTGAGAAAAGAGCAGAGCAGCAAGGTACATGAGGGCACCAAGAAGAAAACAAGCATCCAAAAGAAGAAAAGTATGGATAGTATTGCAATTGATAAAGAGATTGATAGTTTGAAAAGAGATTTAGCTAAGATTAAAAAATGAATATGAGTCTTGGATGCAGTTGAATAGGAAAGCATGGGTATGGCCAATGAAGAAGAGGTTGAAGTGGCCAATGGATCTCCTAATGAAGAGGAGAAGAAGGCAAAATGAGATTTCCAAGAAAAGAGAAGCCCATAGAGGCTTGAAGAGGATGAGTAGGTTGCCAAGTGAGCAACAAGAGAAAGAGGTGGAGAAGAAGGTTCTCATTTTGGAAAACAAGAGAAGAGAAGAAAGAAAAGATGAAGTGCCAAGAAGAGTACTTGAGAAGATGAGAGTGTTGGTGAAGAGAACACTCATAGGGACCTTGTGGTCTCTTGTTTTTATATCTAATGTTGTCTTTGAATGGGTAATTGTAGGTATGAGCAACCTTGTGAAGGTCAAGAGAAGGGCCTTGAAGAATGAAGAGATTGGTGCAAGAGAAGACACCCAGTACACAAGTGAATGTGTAAGAGAAAATAAAAAGTTTGCTGCTGTTGATAAAGAAGAAGAGATGCATTGGTTAATGCATGAGGAAGGTATCGAGGAATCCCTACAAGCAAGAGAAGAGATGGAAGATGAGGATGACTTACATGATGCCATTGAAATCCAAGAATAGACAAGAGAACAGTTAAGTACAAAGGAAGAAGAAAGTACAAACAATCAAGAAGCTATGCAAGTCAAAGAACTAATGGAGCAGCCCATTAAGGAGGTAAAAGTGAATTCAAAAATTTATTTTTCTTATAAGCATGAAATTGTTGATATGCATGTTAGAGAAGTAAAGAGAAAGGTGAAGTATTCAATTAACCATGGATATGTGATGCTTAAATGGTGGAAGAAGCAAACTCCCAAGCAAGAGGAAGTGCTGGTACAAGAGCATGGATGCAGGATGCCTACATGGTTTGAGAAGACAAATGATAAGAAGAAGAAACAAGTATGGGTACCTAAGAAGGCAAAGAGAGAAGATGTGAGTGTTGAGACAGCAACACCAAGAAGTCAATGGAAGAGGATTGAAGGTGATTCCAGAAACCAAGAGAATGAAGGTGAGATGGTGAGTATGGAAGAGGCATTCCATGAAGATAGGATGCTTGAGAGATATACCAAAGAGGTAAAAAGTAAACAAATTGTTTATGATGATGTTTTTGAATCCTTCAATGATATTTTCATAAGAAATGAAAAATGGAAAGTGGCTGTGTGGACTAATATGCAGCAAGGAGAGAATTCCAAATGGATGGATGATGAGAAAAGGGGAGAGTATGCAGCAAAGCAATGCCTCATTGAAAACAAAGAACAAATAAGATGACTTCAAGCAGAGATTGAAAAGAACAAGGAGAGACAAGGTAATAGTGTTCCTATTGTTTTTGATAAGTATATTGATGTTGATGAAGAAGTTGGTTTGCATGAAGATAGCTCAAGAAAAGATGAGATAAGGGGTAAAGGACAAGTAATCCTTAAGAATGAAGGACCCAAGTTTGATGAAGTGAATGGAGAGATAGATGAAAGCTTACTAAAGGAAGAGTTGAGAATGTTGGAGGAGCTATTTGGTCATTCAAGAGAGATGAATAAAGGTACAAGCCATGGTGAAGACACCATTGGGAAGAGTGAAACAAGACAAGAACACACTAAAGAGGCAAAGGCAATTTTGGCCAAAGAGCAGAAAAGTGGAGGCAGCCAAGAGACTTTATGGTCTTAATTTTTTACTTCTAACATTGCCTTTGATGTTTTAAATGCAGGTATTAAAGTTTTAGAGATGAATGAAGTCCATAGTTCAATGGACAAAATTTTGAATCAAGAAGGTCAAGAAGATCTTGAAGACATGTATGAGAATGAAGCATGGAGATGGGATATAACAGCTGAAAAGGAGATGAGGAGAAGAACATACCAGAAAAGGAAGAAAATCAAGAAGATGAAAGATAAAGACAGTCAAAGACAAATACCAACATTATCATGCACAACAAGACCTTGGGATGCAGGCATATAGTGAAGACTAATGCATGGAGGAAGCATTTCATTTGAACTAAGGTTAAAATTGTTTCTAGAGGGAGAGTATGATGTAGGAGCATCTACAATAGCTTCATGGAGGACTAGTTGAGGTCATCAATCATGCAAATTCAAATCATGTTCTAGCATGAATTCAACTTCAAATTCTTGTTTTCCCTCCACAATGTGTTTAGATTTCAAACTTTTACCTTGAGAGTAAATGTAATTGTCAAAAGTGAAAAGTGAAAAGGTAAAAAAAATCAGGTAAGAGAATCTCCATGTTGGAAGCCAATCTTGGCTTAAAGAACAAATGAGGGGAGTGGTTGAAATCTTTCAACCGTAAGATATTAGTCTTCTCCAAATTGGTATATTGTTACAAAATAAAAATTGTGTTTTGTCTTGTGCCCAAGATTGGGGCGTAGAAGTTAGGGAAGAGGTAAAAAGAGCAGAAGAGAATTTATTTAGGAATAAGAGGATAAGAATAGGGATGTAGAAGAGAAGAAGAGAGGATAGAAGGATGTAGAGAAGAGAGAGAGAGAGGAAGGACCTCTCATTTAAGAGATTGTTGCATAAAGAAAGGTCCAGATTGTGAACTACATCTGCTCCAGTTATCTCCAAGAAAATTCTTGGCATTTCAGAAGATGACGTTGAGAGGTTATGTGCATTATTGGAAGATGATTAGCTAAGAAATCTCTGTGACCAGATAGAATAGAAGGAAGAACATGAGCGGGCCTGACTATTGAGGGAAGCATTGCCAAATGATGCTGATGAGAAGAACACGGTTTCAAGACCCGTGGAAGATTTGAAGAAAACTCTCAAACCTCTAAGATAAGGCCTTAAAATTATCTGGGCGTGCTATAAAAATTCCAAACATATCAAATGCAATTGGTTGTTAAAGGCTTCAAACATAGGATTGGATGTGAGTAACAACCTGATTTTCTTTGGTATGTGGGAAAATTGTCTTGTATTGAATTGATATAACTGCAGTTAGAAATTTATTAATGAATGGGTCAAGTTTTAAAGATTTGAAATGAGTAAGTGAATACTCTCTATGTATTTATATTCTAATTGTAATATGATGTAAAGACCAATTATCACGGTCTTCTGTTGCACGTAATTGAGGTATTCTCATGTACAAACTCTCGGATCTATCCAATTAGGGGCTATGCATAGTCATTTTGTGGTAGATAATCATTCCAAAGGTAACGTATGATATTATTTTTTCTATTGGAAATTGGTTGAATAAGTATGGAAAATGTTTATCAAAAACTGAAGAACAGGGGGCAGAATTTATGTCATACAATGCTATTAAAGGAGAATGGAAATTCTGTGTGAAACATTTTAGTAAATACAGTCTTGATGAAGCTGGCTTGGAAGAGGTGGAGAAATTTGAGATAGTGCTCGATAGAATAAGTGAAGAGAAAGCTGTGTAATTAATGTTATATGATGGTTTGATAAATGAAATAGATGTGAGGTGACTCCGACAAAGGAATGCAACCATAATACATATAGACATACATATATATGTCCTATCTGAACGTGGAGATAAATGCATATTTGTAGTTTGTTGAAAGTGCAGAGAGGCTTTATGAGTGTATTGAAGCCATGACTGAAAATGTGGAATGGGACCGATCTATACATCAGGCTATAGGCATTGGAATAGAGGCAAAATGCATTAAGCTTGAATTAGAAATCTGAGAACAAGAAAGGCAGCTACAACACAACAATTTAAAAAAAAAATAACCCTGAGTTTATTTATAGGCTCACAGTTTGTGCTACAATTTGAAGAATAGAATCAATGCATTCAAATTCTCCATGTCTCAAAGCTTTCCAGATTTTATGGACTCTGCAGGTTCATAACTACGGATTATGCAGGGTCATTTTTATGATTTTGATTGTTATGTAGTCTGAGGACAATTTCATCATTTGGTATCGTAGTATGAGGACAGGTTCATCAGATAAACTAGTTAATACTAGTGCTAGTAGGCCAGGGTATGCTTCAAAAAATCATAAGGGGGTATATGAGTGATCATAAACATAGAAAAGTGGATTTGGTTGGGTGTGGGTGGGTAAAATCAGCTTGTTAGTTTTTTATACCATAGGTGACCAACATTGGCTGGGGTAACCGTTAAGGGTTAGGCCTGACCATCAACAGTTGGGTACAACCATTGGTGGTTGAATGTGGAATTTTGGGTTTGATCAACCGAAGATGATAGGATTTCATAGATGAATTTTATGAATTAGGTAAGGGCTATATTAATTATGAAATGGAATAAAATCATGTGAGTGTTAATAGACAAGAACTTATCTCACTAGAAGTTGATTGGGTGGGTGGTTGATGTAGTTTACCTATTGGTGGAATCTAGCTTGATTCCTTTAGAGTAAAAATACCTAAAATCTTGGTTGAGATATGGGAAAGTTGGCTCTCAATAAGATGGTTGATAATACTTGATAATGTTGATGATGCTAATTGACCTATAAAAGATAACTCTTGAATGCCTAAGCTCCTAATAATTATTTTAGATGGTTTTGACCTCCTAGGCCTCTTTCTCTTATAGACATAAGAAAGAGGTAGAAGTGAATGTGTAAATATATCATCTAAATATGATTTATTCATGTCAAGTCTTGCAACACAAATTAGACAAATTTATACTTAGAAAAGGGTCAGTAGAGCTTGTATCTCTTGGTGGGAAAGTAGATCCTAATTGTCTATCTTTAAGGGTTCTCAAGGATGACCGTTGATGGTCACATTAATGATCAATGGTCAGGATGCATAGGAATAGGGTCTTATAGGTTAGGGTTACTACGTTAGGTGCACCTGAGTATGGATTGGTTAGTTTAAGCTTGATAGGTGTAGGTTCATCCTAAGAGGGTCCCAGGGTACTTCCAGGGTTACTTCAACATTTTTAATAATAGGTGTGCATATTTTTGGTGTCTACAGTAGGTTAAAAAAATCTATAGGAAATTTACCCTAGGGTTTATAGGGATTTTTATGCACAAATGAAGTAAGTTTGGATCATCAATTGCTTTAATAATTTTAAGAATATTGGGGTATTATTCATAATTTAGTTAAAGGGTCTGAATAGTAAAATTAGTAAATAAATAGAGCATAATTAATATATTTATGTGTGTAAATTAATTGTAATTTAGAATTTTCTAAAAATATTAATGAGAAGGAAAAAATCAAAATTATTTGGAAACTAATTGATTCGATTGAGACAAAGGCTGAAATTCACTGTGTAAGACTAAGACACTATCATAAATTGAGATTTGGACTTTCATGATTGGATAAGATCACCAAAATTAGATAGTATGGCACCAATGCTATAGTCCACCTTTTCCACTATAGTCCTAAGGATCTGAGCTTTCTAGGTTTTGCTTTATATGTTTGTATGACCCTATTTATGAAGTTTTTGGAGATGAAAGTCTATAGATCTCCATATAGAGCATATTCTTTCTTCAAACCCTATCTTCTATTGTTCTTTGATTAATTTTGAGCAATAGGGGGGTTAGTGTGTGTAAGATTCACTGCATGTGGATCCACACCCCTTGTGTGGGCACACTACCTACATACCAATACTATAAAGAGGGATCAAGCCATATGTAGTTATTCTAGTTGATGTGCTTTATAAAATTACATATATAAAGATGCAAAATGCTAAACTCGAGGTGCATGAGGTGGCTAGGAATTAGTGTAATAATTTTAATAAGCTTGTAAGTGTGTTTGTTGGTTGTATGTAGAGAATAGGGAATATATCTTGAGTATTATTGCTTGTATTCAAGCTTGATTAATGATAATTTTAAACCCTTTTCAAATGATATTTTAATGGACTTTTATAGGGATCTATTGATCATAGGTTGAATGTACTCGCATTAGGATGACAAGGAGAAGGATGGGGAACCAGAATAAATTAACCATTGGGGCCATAATTACACTTAGAAAAGAGTGCCAAAATCAGATAGGAGTGGCACCCGTGCTATATTCCAAGTGTGGTGCTACTGTCCTAAGTAGATGGGACCTAGGGGGATTGATTTATATTGGAAAAAGGGGTCTAGCTCAACATAGCTCAAGTCTAGAAGGATATAGATGACTGGGAATTAGTGAAAATAAGTGTAAGAGAGTTATGACAGTAAGCAAGAGGGACCTATTGGTTGAGTGTAATTAGCCATGCTCAAGTTACTAAATTTCACATTTTATATGGCTACAGATTCAAATTTTATACACATTTCTCATGATGCATCACGAGTTTAAAATTTGGATGATATGTAATACTGAAGCTTAAATATATTGAAGCTTAAAAAAATTTAAAGGTGTTTAAGATCTAAAGATTTGAAATTTATGTGAATTTCTCATGATGCATCCTAACTTTGAAATTTGAATGATATGTGATACCGAAGCTTAAGCAGTTTTGAATGTGTTTAAGATCCAAAGATTTGAACTTTACATATGTTTCTCGTGATGCATCCCAACTTTGAAATTTCAATGATATGTAATATCAAAACATAAGTATTTTTTAATGTTTTTAAGATCAAAATATTTTAAATTTATGCTTATTTCTCATCATGCATTACACTTTTGAGGTTTGAATTATATGTAATATTGAAGTTTAAATAGTTTTGAAGGTGTTTAAGATCTAAAGATTCAAACTTTATTTGGATTTTTCATGATGCATTGCATCTTTGAAATTTGAATGATATATAATATTGAATTTTAAGTGGTTTTGAACATGTTTAAGATCCAAAGATTTGAAATTTATGTGTATTTCTCATGATGCCTCACAATTTCAAATTTTGAATATGTGATACTAAAGCTTAAGCGGTTTTAAATGTGTTTAAGATGCAAAGATTTGAATTTTGTGTGCATTTCTTATGATGTATTGGAACTTTGAAATTTGAATGCTATGTAATAATGCAGCTTAAGTGGTTTTGAAAATATTTATGAACCAAAGATTCTAAATTTATTCACATTTCACATGATGCATCACAAATTTAAAAGTTAAATGATATGTAATACCAAATATTAAGCAATTTTGAATGTGTTTAAAATCCAAAGATTCAAAATTTATACACATTTTTTTATGCATCATAATTTTAAAATTTGAAAGATATGTAATACTGATGCTTAAGAGGTTATGAAGGTGTTTAAGATCCAAAGATTTAAACTTTATGCATGTTTCTCATGATACATCACAAATCTGAAATTTAAATGATATGTAACACCAAAGCTTAAGTGGTTTTGAATGTGTTTAAGATCCAAAGATTTAAAATTTATGCATGTTTCTCATTATGCATCATAAATTTTAAATTTGAATTATAAGTAATACTAAAACTTGAGTACTTTTAAACATATTTAAGATCCAAATATTCAAAATTTACAAAGATTTCTCATAATGCATCACAACTTTAAAATTTGAATGATATATAATATCGAAGCTTAAATGATGTTGAATTTGTTTAAGATCTAAAGATTTAAAATTTATGTATGTTTCTTATAATTCATCATAGCTTCAAAATCTGAATGATGTGGAATACTGAAGCTTAAATGGTTTTAAACGTGTTTAATATGCAAATATTTTAACTTTATAAAAATTTTCATGATGCATCACAACTCTGAGTTTTATATGATATGTAATATTGAAGCTTAAGCAATTTTGAAGGTGTTTCAAAACCAAATATTTGAAATTTATGCACTTTTCTCATTATCCATAAAAACTTTGAAATTTTAATGATATTCAAAATGAAAGCTTAAGCATTTTATTTTAAATTTGTTTAAGATAAAAGGATTCAAAATTTATTCACATTCTTGATGCATTGCTACTTTAAAATTTGAATGATATGTAATACCAAAGCTTAAGTAGTTTTAAACATGTTTAAGATCCAAAGATTCTAACTTTAAATTTTAAATGACATGTAATACTGAAGCTTAAGTGATTTTAAACATTTTTAAGATCCAAAGATTCAAACTTTCTATGCATTTTTCATGATGTATCACCAGCATTAAAATTTGAATGATATGTAATATTGAAGCTTAAGTATATTTTAATGTGTTTAAGATTCAAAGATTTGAACTTTATGTGCATTTATCATGATGCATCACAAATTTAAAATTTTAATGATATGTAATTGATTCGTAAACTCCACTGATAAACTCTAAGTAAAATTTTAAAAATATGGATTCTAAATTTCTCAACTTATAAAGATGTTGGAATGATTAAATCTGATTAATGATCCAAATATCATGTTTCAAAACTGAAATAAAGTGATTTGATAGATCACATCAAATATCCATTGAAATCGTCAGATTTTTCAAATTCTCAATTTTATCCAATTTCTTGTAAATGATCAATTCATTAAATTTTTCACTCTAATTAAAAATCTAAATTTATAATCTAAATAATAACTGAAACTAAAATGCAAAAATGAATTCTAAGATCAAAACACAAAAATTGTTTACGGGGTTCGGAAATCCTACGTCTCCGAGTTTGTATTGAACCGATCCATTACTGTTGCTAAAAATTTGTAAGATAAAATAATACTTACAAAAAAAAAAAGATCATATCTCTTTGAAAAAATAGTGTTTCAAACCTTTGAAAGACCTTAGCTAACTCAACATGTCCTTCACCTTCTTGAATCACATGCAGAGGCTTCTCCAAATAAAAATTAGAAACTTATATAGCTCAAAATGGAATCACCAATTCTCTAAAATGGGAAAATTAATATACTTCATAGAGTGTATTAGAATTATAAACAAGTTTGTAGTTTACTCTAAGCTCTGATTCGGCCTCTAAGGGCTTCAAAATGACCAAATACAACAAACTAGTCTATATTTTCCAATACACAGTCGGCTTCTTGTGTCTATTCAAGTAGAAATTAGTCCCTTTTATAATACTTCAACCTCCATGGCTGAAGTGGTCAAGGAATTAACCTTTTAGGTGGTAGGTCAAAGGTTCAAAATTGACTCCCACCTTTCTAGGCGCTTTGATTGGGTTTGAATCGGCCTTCTCCTTGTTTTTTGGCGCTTAGAATTTCTATTTTATCCCACATGGGTTGCGCTTAACGATTTGCATACTTTTTAAAAATCTTAAGCACCTCCTTGAACATGTCAATGCCCCCTATTGTGAGAGACTTGGTGCTAAGACTTGACCACCATTGGAGAATGCGCCAAACATGCATTGTTGGACTTGGTCTTTCCACCAAACTCGCCACCTTGCTCAATGAGCTTATCTCATGCTTGACTCCATGTGGCATGTTGATGATGTGGCATGTCATCAAACCATTTTTTTCCAAGTGTCAACCTTTGATAGGTCCAAATATCGAAACCACCTTGAAACATGTGTCAAATGTCGCAAGTGACATTTTTCAACAAATCTTCAAATGGCCATAATAGGAGCTCCCAAACTCGGATTTATGTTCTAAAAATTGTGTCAGAAAGATCTCAATGAGATCTACAGTGTGCCACCACTAAAACTCTGACTTGAAACCATTGTCAAAACAAATTTTAAACTTTGACTTGGCATGTCTATTCTCACATTTTTGGAATGTGGCAGATGGATCACGAGCTATGTGGCTTGGTAAAGTGTCTAGTTTCTCCCATGTGGCTGGGGCATGATATTACCAAACAATTATCCCTCTTCATTTCAAATATATGGACTTGTGATTTCAAATCTACGGACTCGTGATTTCAAATCTATAAACTCCTAATTTTTTATCACACCTCCCCAATGGAGGGCTTTTGGTCTCCAAAAGTCTAATATCCCCTGAAACTGCAAATTGGTCTACTACATCCATAAAAATAGAACCCAATCATAACAAGAGGTATACATAATTATATTAAAATGATTCATAATCAAACTACAAAAATGCCTAATCCAAAGGCATGAGTAAGTGAATCTGCAACTGCAAAAATGATTACAACATACCAAAACTACCTGCCCAAATGTCACATCTTGTAAAGTGGTGAATTGCCAAAAACTAAAACAACTCCCAATATAATTGCAAGACAAGTTTATAATGTCGACAACATACAATAAATGTTGTGGACATGTTGCAATACAATGCCCTAGTATGACACTTATATGCTAAGCAAATGCAAACAACCAAAAGTGTATGCTACCTAACATCTAAACATGCCCATAAAGTCTTAACAATGCATCTATACATCCATGTGCCAAAATAGATACATTCAAAATAGCAGTCAAATAAGTGTTGAAAGGAATTAACTCAACCTACAACATGCATTCTGCTATTATCTCTATCTGTTTCAAATGAGTTAATGTCTTATCCATTATTAGACTACCCATACAATATATTCTGGAGATAAAAAACTTAGAGTTATCAACAAGTGAGAATTGAAAAACTTCATATGATAAACTTGTCTTGAAGTGTTCCCACCAACTCTAATCTACATCTATCAAATCTTGTTCATTCCCTTAGATGAATTCTTAACCATGCTTGAAAAAATAATGTAGTGGTAATCCACTTAACCATTTCTTTTTTCTTAGTGAAATTGATTGTCTCTGTGGATTCATTATCAATTGCATATTTTACCAATTTGGGCTTTGCCATATGTAATTGAAAAAATTGTTGACTTAACCTCTTAAATGTATTTTCACTTATAGGTTTTACCTTATCCTGGGTTGTATTGTCAACTGCATTATGGATTGAATTAGCTTCATTAACCTTAGTGAGAGGTTTGTAAATCATTTTAGTTCTAACATTACTTGAATGTAAAGATGCATGAAGCTTAAAACATCTATCAATCCTATGTCCACTCACTTTACAATGAGTACAAACATCCTTCTTAGGTGAGGGTCACTTTTTGCCAATTCCCATATTATCATGAGAATGATCTTTGAAACATGCAATCTGATTCAACAAAGCATTTTGTTTCCAACAAGTCTTAGCACTATGGTTATTCATCCCACAAAAAGTGCATGGAAATGATTGCATTATTTTCTATACATTATATCCAAACTTCTTAAATATATCAATTAGATCAGAAGATTTAGTGTAAGAATTAGGAGGTGGAATCTCAATACCTCTTTTACCTTTACACCTTTGAACTAGTGGCCTAGTACCTTCGCTATTGGAAGCTCGTCTTCCTTTAGCCATGGAAGAAACTTCTTCATCATCCACCTGCACACTAGTATGACCCAAACCTGCATGAAGAGGTCTATGCTCAACCTGAATTGGGTTAAATATACCTTGGCTATCTCTACCAAGTCCTCTTCCATTATAATTCATTTTAAACAATAGTTTAGATCTTATGCCCTTAGTGTATCTTTCAAAATCACCAAAAACAATATTACTAGAATCTGAATCTGAAATGGTAGAAAAAGATGAAGATTCCTATGGTGAAAAACTTACACTACACTCAATCATAGTTTCTTCATCTGAAGTTGAAGGCTTTACCTTTTTAAACTCACCACATTGCAATCTAATCAAGAGCTCATCCTTGGATTCAAGCTTTGATTTCAAACTTGCAATTTGTTCTTCAAGGGAATAGAGCTTGCATCTTAGGAATGCAATCTCATCCTGAATTTAGCTATTGATGCTTTCAAGATCTTCCATCTTAGATTTATGTGACAACTTTTCCATGGTTTTTTACAAACACACTGATTCCATAATTGCACACTATAATCTAATCAAGTGATATGGATAACCAATAAATTAAAAGCAACTGTCAAAACTCAATCAGAAGCTATCCCAGCTTTCTAACTACTCTGATACCAACTTGATCCGTAAACTCCACTGATAAACTCTAAGTAAAATTTAAAAAAAATGGATTCTAAATTTCTCAACTTATAAAGATGTTGGAATGATTAAATCTTATTACTGATCCAAATATCATGTTTCAAAACTGAAATAAAGTGATTTAATAGATCACATCAAATATCCATTGAAATCGTCAAAATTTTCAAATTCTTGATTTTATCCAATTTCTTGTAAATGTTCAATTCATTAAATTTTGCACTCTGATTAAAAATCTAAATCTATAATCTGAATAATAACTGAAACTAAAATGCAAAAATGAATTCTAAGATCAAAACACAGAAATTGTTTATGGGGTTCAAAAATCTTACGTCCCTAGGTTCGTATCGAACTGATCCATTAATGTTGCTAATATTTTCAAGCTAAAATAATACTTACAAACAATAAAAGATCATATCTCTCTACGAAAATAGTGTTTTAGACCTTCGAAAGACCTTGGCTGACTCAACACGTCCTTCACCTTCTTGAATCACATGTAGAGGCTTCTCCAAATCAAAATTGGCAGCTTCTATAGCTCAAAATAGAATCACTAATTCTTGAAAATGAGAAAATGAATATACTTCACAAAGTGTATCATAATTCTAAACAAGTTTGTAGTTTACTTTGAGCTCTGATTCAGCCTCTAAGGGCTTCAAAATAATCAAATATAACATAGTGGTCTATATTTTTTAATACACAGTCGACTTCTTGTGTCTATTCAAGTAGAAATTAGTCCCTTTTATAACACTTCAACCTCCGTGGCTAAAGTTGTCAAGGCATTAACCCTTTAGGCGGTAGGTCAAAGGTTCAAAACTACCTCCCACCTTTCTAGATGCTTTGACTGGGTTTGAATCATCCTTCTTATTTTTTGGCACTTAGACTTTATGTTTTGTCCCACATGGGCTGCACTTAACGATTTGCATGATTTTAAAAAAGCTTAAGCGCCTCCTTGAACATGTCAATGCCCCCTTTTGTGGGTGACTAGGAGTTAAGACTTGACCACTATTAGAGAATGAGCCAAACATGCATCGTTGGACTTGGTCTTTCCACCAAACTCGCCACCTTGTTCAACGAGCTTATCTCACGCTTGACTCCACATGGCATGTTGATGATGTGGCATGTCATCAAATCATTTTTTTTTCAAGTGTCAACCTTCGATAGATCCAATTGTCAAAACTACCTCGAAACACATGCTAAATGTCACAAGTGACATTTTTTGATAAATCTTCAAATGGCCATAACAAGAGCTCTCGAACTCAGATTTACATTCCAAAAAATGCGTCGAAAAGCTCTCAACAAGATTTAAAGTGTTCTGCCACTGAAACTATGACTTGAAACCATTATTAGAACCAATTTTTTAGCTTTGACTTGGCATGCATATTCTCACATTTCTAGAATGTGGCAGATGGATCATGAGCTATGTAGCTCGATAAAGTGTCTGGTTTCTCCCATGTGGGTGGCGCATGATATTACCAAAAAATTATCCCTCTTCATTTCAAATCTATGGACTTGTGATTTCAAATCTACGGACTCATGATTTTAAATTTATGGACTCGTGATTTAAAATCTATGAACTCTTAATTTCTGATCAGTAATATCAAAGCTCAAGTAGTTTTGAATTTGTTTAGGATCCAAAGATTCCAAATTTTTTGCATGTTTCTCATGATGCAATGCAATTTCAAAATTTGAATGATATTTAATACCAAAGCTCAAGAAATTTTTAAGGTGTTTAAGATCCATAGATTCAAAATTTATGCACATTTATCATGATGCATCACAACTTTGAAATTTGAATGAAATTTAATACTAAAGCTTAAGTGGTTTAAATGTGTTTAAGATCCAAAGATTTAAACTTTATGTGTATTTATCATGATGCATCACAACTTTGAAAATTAAATATGTAATACTGAAGCTTAACTATTTTTGAATGTGTTTAAGATCTAAAGATTCAAAGTTTATGCACATTTTTCATGTTGCATAACAACTTTGAAATTTGATTGATATGTAATATCAAAAGCTTAAATGGAGTTGAAAGGGTTTAAGATCCATAGATTTGTAATTTATGCATATTTTTCAAGATGATTCACCATTTTAAAATTTGAATAATATGTAATACTAAAGTTTAAGTAGTTTTGAAAGTGTTTAAGATCTAAAGATTTAAAATTTAAGAGCATATTTAATAATGCATCATAACATTGAATTTTGAATGATATGTGATACCAAAGCTTAATTAGTTTTGAAGGTGTGTAAGATCCAAAAAATTGAACTTTATGCATGTTTCTCATGATGCATGACAACTTTGAACTTTGAATGATATATAATATCGAAGCTTAAGCAGTTTTCAAGGTTTAAGATTTAAAGATTGGAATTTTATGTGTATTTCTCTTAATGCATCACAACTTTAAAATTTTAAAGATATGTAATACTGAATCTTAAGTATTTTTGAACATGTTTACAATCCAAAGATTTTAAGTTTATACATTTTTCTCTTAATGCATAACAAATTTAAAATTTTAATGATATGTAATATCTAAGCTTAAGTGGTTATGAAGGTGTTTAAGATCCAAAGATTCAAACTTTATGCATGTTTCTCATGCTACATTGTAACTTTAAAATTTGAATGATATGTAATCTTGAAGCTTAAGTGATTTTGAATGTATTTAATATCCAAATATTTTAACTTTATGCATGTTTATCATGATGTATCATAACTTTGAAATTTAAATGATATGTAATACTGAAGCTTAAATATTTTTGAAAGTGTTTAAAATTTTAAAATTCAAATTTTATGAATGTTTCTTATGATGCATCACAACATTAAAATTTGAAAGATATGTAATACCAATGCTTAAGTAGTTTTTAAGGTGTTTAATATCTAGAGATTCAAAATTTATGCATGTTTCTCATGATGTATCATAACTTTAAAATTTAAATGATATGTAATACCAAAGTTTAAGCAGTTTTGAACATGTTTAAGATCTAAAAATTTGAATTTTATGCATGTTTCTCACGATTTATCATAACTTTGAATTTTGAATGAAATGTAAGACCTAAGCTTAATCAATTTTAAACCTATTTAAGATCTAAAGATTTGAATTTTATGTATATTTTTTATGATGTATTACAACTTGAAAATTTAAATTATATATAATACCAAAGCTTAAGTAGTTTTGAATGTGTTTAACATCTAAATATTTCAACTTTATGCAAATTTATAATGATGCATCATAACATTGAAAATTGAATAATATGTAATACCAAAGCTTTAGTAGTTTTAAATATGTTTAATATCCAAAGATTTGAACTTTATGTATGTTTCTCATGATGTTTTTCAACTTTGACATTTGAATGATATGTAATATCGAATCTTAAGCACATTATTTTGAATTTATTTAAGATCTAATAATTCAAATTTTATGCATATTTATCATGATGTATCACAAATATAAAACTTGAATGATATGTAATATCAAAGTTTAATTATTTTTTTAACATGTTTAAGAATCAAAGATTCAAACTTTATATGTGTTTCTAATGATGCATCATAACTTTAAATTTTGAATAATATGTAATATTGAAGCTTAAGTAATTTTAAACATATTTAAGATCCAAAAATTCAAACTTTATGCACATTTCTCATGATGCATCACAATTTTGAAATTTAAATGATACGTAATACCAAAGATTAAGTGATTTTGAATGTGTTTAAGATCCAAAATTTTTAACTTTATTATCATTTTTAATGATGCATTACAACTACAAAATTTAAATAATATGTAATACTGAAGTTTAAATAGATTCTAAATTTATGAGCATTTCTCATTATGCATTGCAACTATGCAATTTAAATGATATGTAATACTAAAGCTTAAGCAATTTTAAAGGTGTTTAAGATCTAAATATTCTAGATTTATGCATATTTCTTATAATTCATCACAAATTTTAAAAATTATATGATATTTAATAGCAAAGCTTAATTTCTTCAAAATATGTTTAAGATCTAAAGATTCAAAATTTATGCATGTTTTTCATGATAAATCACAACCTTGAAATTTGAATGACATTTAATTCTGAAGTTTGAGTAGATTTGAAGGTGTTTAAGATCCAAAGATTCAAAATTTATGCATATTTCTTATGATGCATCATGAATTTGAAATTTGAATTATATGTAATATCAAAGCTTAAGTGCTTTTAAACATGTTTAAGATCTAAAGATTCAGATTATATGTGTATTTCTCATGATGCATCACAATTTTGAAATTTGAATTATATATAATACTAAAACTTAAGCATTTTTGAATGTGTTTAAGATATAAAAATTTAAACTTTATGCATATTTTTCTTGATGCATCTTAAGTTTCAAATATTAATGATATGTAATACCAAAGCTTAAGTAGTTTTAAATGTGTTTAAGATCTAAAGATTCAAACTTTACACCCATTTCTTATGATGTATCAAAAAATTGAAAATTAAATGATATGTAATAATAAAGCTTAAGTGGATATGAACGTGTTAAAGATCTAGTGATTCAAACTTTATGAGAATTTATCATGATGCATCAAAACTTTTAAAATTAAATGGTATGTAATACTATAGCTTAAGTAGTTTTAATGGTGTTAAAGATTCAAAGATTATAAATTTATATGCATTTATCATAATGCATCACAAATTTTAAATTTAAATGATATGTAATAACAAAATGTAATTTTTTAAAATATTTTTATGATCTAAAGATTAAAATTTTATGCATATTTTTCATGATGCATCGTAACATTAAAATTTGAATGACATGTATTATCAAAGCTTAAGTGATTTTGAGCATGTTTAATATCCAAAGATTCAAATTTTATGTGTATTTATCATGATGCATAATAAGTTTGAAATTTGAATGATATATAATAGTAAAGCTTAAGTAGTTTCTAACTTGTTTAAGATTTAAAAATTCAAACTTTATGCATATTTTTTGATACATCATAACTTAAAAATATGAATGATATATAATATCAAAGCTTAAGTATCTTTAAACATGTTTAAGATCTAATAATTCAAACTTTATGCCTATTTTTCATGATGCATTGCAACATTGAAATTTCAATGATATGTAATATTGAATGTTAAGTGGTTTTAAACATATTTAAGATTTAATTATTTGAACTTTATGCATGTTTGTCATGATAAATCACAACTTTCAAATTTGAATGATATGTAATACTAAAGCTTAACTAGTTTTGAATGTGTTTAAGATTGAAATATTCAAACTTTATATGCATTTTTTATGATCTTCACAACATTAAAATTTAAATGATATGTAATACTAAAGCTTAACTAGTTTTTAAAGTGTTTAAGATTCAAATATTTAAACTTTATCCATGTTTCTCACGATACATCACAACTTTAAAATTTGAATGATATGTAATACCAAAGATTAAGCGATTTTAAATGTGTTTAATATCCAAATATTCAAACTTTATAGCCATTTCTCATGATACATTACAACTTTGAAATATGAATGATATGTAATATAAAAGATTAAGAAAATTTTAAAAGTGTTTAAAATACAAATATTTGAATTTTATGTATATTTTTAATGATGCATCATAGCTTTGAAATTTGAATGATATATAATACTGAATATTAAAAAGTTTTTAAACTGTTTAAGATCTAGATATTTAAAATTTATGCATGTTTCTCATGGTGCATTATAGATTTAAAATTTGAATGATATATAATACCAAATATTAAGTGGTTTTGAAGTTATTTAAAATCAAAGTTTGAACTTTATGTACATATATCATGATGCATCACAACTTTGAAAATTGAATGATATGTAATACTGAAGCTTAATTTTTTTTAAAGGTGTTAAAATCTAAAGATTCAAACTTTATGCAAGTTTCTCATGATACATCACAAGATTCAAATTTGAATGATATGTAATATCAAAACTTAATAAATTTTTATCATGTTTAAGATCTAAATATTTAAACATTATGTGCATTTCTCATGATACATCACAACTTTGAAAATTGAATGATATGTAATATCCAATCTTAAATAGTTTTAAGCATGTTTAAGATCTGAAGCTTAAGAAAATTTAAAAGTGTTTAAGATCCAAATATTTAAAATTTAAGTGCATTTCTTGTGATGCATCACAAATTCAAAATTTGAATGATATATAATACCAAAAATTAAGTACTTTAGAAGGTGTGTAAAATCCAAAGATTCAAAACTTATGTACATGACTCATGATACATCATAACTTTAAAATTTGAATTATATGTAATGTCAAAGCATAATCAAATTTGAAGGTGTTTAAGTCAAAGATTGAAATTTTATGTGCATTTCTCTTGATGCATCATAACTTTGAAATTTAAATGATATTTAATACCAAAGCTTAAGTAGTTTTAAATGTGTTTAAGATCTAAAGATTTAAATTTTATACATATTTCTTTTAATTCATCACAACTTTGAAATTTGAAGAATATGTTATATCAAGCTTAATAATTATGAAGGTGTTTAAGATCCAAAGATTCAAATTTTATGTGTGTTTCTCATGATGCATCACAACTTTAAAATTTGAATGATATGTAATACTAAAGGTTAAGTAGTTTTGAACACATTTAAGATCCAAATATTTAAATTTTATGTGCATTTTGCGTGATGCATCACAACTTTAAAATTTAAACGATGTAGAATACTGAAGCTTAAGCAATTTTGAATATATTTAAAGTTCAAAGTCAAACTTTATGCATGATTCAGATGATGTATCACAACTAAATTTAAATGATATGTAATATTAAAGCTTAAGTAGTTTTTTAGGTGTTTAATATGCAAAGATTCAAATTTTATGTGCATTTTTCATGATGCATTACAACCTTGAAATTTAAATAATATGTAATAATGAAGTTTATGTGGTTTTGAACATGTTTAAGATATAAAAATTTAAATTTTATGCATGTTTATCATGATGCATCATGACTTCAAAATTTGAATGATATGTAATATTATGACTTAAGCAGTTTTGAACATGTTTAAGCTTCAAAGATTCAAACCTTATGTGCATTTGTCATGATGCATTGTAACTTTGAAATTTAAATGATATAAATATCAAATATTAAGAGGTTTTAAAGGTGTTTAAGATCCAAAGATTCAAACTTTATGCATGTTTCTCATTATATATCATAACTTTGAAATTAGATTGATATGTAATTTCAAAGCTTTAGTAGTTTTGAAGGTATTTAGGATCCAAAGATTCAAACTCTATGCATGTTTTTTATGATGCATCCATTATAACATTAAAATTTGAATAATTTGTAATATTGAAGTTTAAGTGATTTTGAACATGTTTAGATCCAAAGATTCAAATTTTGTGTATTTTTCATGATGTATCATAATTTTGAAATTTGAATGATATGTAATATTGAAGCTTAAGTGATTTTGAACAAGTTTAACATCTAAAAATTTATTTTTTATGCATGTTTTTTATCATGCATCACAACTTTGAAATATGATTGATATGTAATACTAAAGCTTAAGTAGTTTTGAACATGTTTAAGATACAAATATTTAAACTTTATGTTTATTTTTCATAATGCATTACAAATTTGAAATTTGAATGATATGTAATATTGAATTTTAAGTGGTTTTGAACGCGTTTAAAATCCAATGATTTAAAATTTATGTAAATTTTTAATGATGAATCATAACTTTGAAATTTGAATGATGTGTAATATTGAAGTTTAAGTAGTTTTGAATATGTTTATGATCCATCACAACTTTGAAAATTTAATGATATGTAATAATAAAGTTTTGAAAGTGTTTAAGACATAAAGAGGAATTTTATGCATGTTTCTAATGATAGATCAAAACTTTGAAATTTGAGTCATATATATACCAAAGATTAAGCAGTTTTTAAGGTGTTTAAGATTGAAAGATTTGAACTTTATGTGTGTTTCCCATGATGCATTACAAATTTAAAATTTGAATTATTTGTAATATCAAATATTAATCAGTTTTGAAGATGTTTTAGATGGAAATATTTGAACATTATGTGCATTTATCATGATGTATTACATCTTTAAAATTTATTGATATGTAATATCGATGATTGAGTGGTTTTGAAGGTGTTTAATATCTAAAAATTTGAAATTTATCTATTTATCTCATGATGCATCATAACTTTGAAATATGAATGATATGTAATATCGAAGTTTAAGAATTTTTGAAGGTGTTTACAATTCAAAGATTCAAATTTTATGCATGTTTCTCTTAATACATCACAAGTTTGAAATTTGAATGATATGTAACACTGAATCTTGAGAAGTTGTGAGCATGTTTAAGATACAAATATTCAAACCTTATGTGCATTTCTCACAATGCATTACAACTTTGAAAATTTAATGATATATAATACCAAAGCTTAAGTAGTTTTGAGCATGTTTAAGATCTAAATCTTAAGTAGTTTGGAAGGTGTTTAAGATCCAAAGATTTTAAGTTTGTGCAAATTTTTCATAATGCATCGCAACTTTGAAATTTGAATGATATGTAATACAAAAGATTAAGAAATTTTAAAGGTGTCTATGATCAAAAGATTCAAATTTTATACATGTTTCTCATGATGCATTATAACTTTGAAATGTAAATGATATGTAATACCGAAGCTTAAATAGTTTTGAAGGTGTTTAAGATTTAAATATTTAAACTTTATGCACATTTATCATGATGCATCATAACTTTAGAATTTGAAAGATTTGTAATAGTGAAGCTTAAATAATTTTAAATTTGTTTAATATCTAAATATTCAAATTTTATGTATGTTTCTCATGATGTATCATAATTTTGAAATTTGAATGATATGTAATATCGAAGCTTAAGTAGTTTTGAAGGTGTTTAAAATCTAAATATTCAAACTTTATGTACATTTATAATGATGTATCACAACTTTGAAATTTGAATGATATGTAATATTGAAGCTTAGGTAGTTTAAAACATGTATAATATTTAAACATTCAAAATTTATGTATGTTTCTCATGATGCATCACAAATTTTAAAATTTGAATGATATGTAATACCAAAGATGAAATGCTTTTGAATGTGTTTAAGATTCAAATATTCAAAATGTATACATGTTTATCATGATGCATGATAATTTTAAAATTTGAATGATATGTAATACTGAGGTTTAAGTAGTTTTGAACATGTTTAAGATCTAAAGATTTAAAATTTATGTGTATTTTTTATGATGCATCGTAACTTTGAAAATTTAATATGTAATACCAAAGCTTAAGTAAATTTTAAAGTTTTTAAGATCAAAACTTAAGTGGTTTTTAAGGTTTTTAAGATCCAAAGATTTAATATTTATGCATCTTTCTAATGATGCATCGCAACTTTGAAATTTGAGTGATATATAGTACCAAAAATTAAATTGTTTTTAAGGTGTTTAAGATTCAAATATTCAAAATTTATGGACATTTATAATAATACATCACAACTTTAAAATTTAAATAATATATAATACTAAATATTAAGAAGTTTTGAATATGTTTAGGATCTAAAAATTTGAACTTTATATTTATTTTTCATGATGCATCACAACTTTGAAATTTGAATGATATGTAATACTAAAGCTTAGGTAGTTTTGAACATGTTTAACATCTAAAATTTTGACTTTTTTTTTGTATTTTTTATGATGCATCACAACATTAAAATTTGAATGATATGTAATATCGAATATTAAAGATTTTTAACATGTTTAAGATCTAAAGATTTGAATTTTATGCCTGTTTTTTAAGATGCATCACAACATTAAAAATTGGATGATATATAATACTAAAGATTAATTAGTGTTCAATGTGTTTAAGATCAAAAAATTGAAATTTATGTGTATTTTTCATGATGCATTACAACTTTGAAGTTTGAATGATATGTAATATCGAAGCTTATGTAGTTTTAGACATGTGTAAGATCTAAAGATTCAAATTTTATGCATGTTTTTCATGATGCATCACAACTTTAAAATTTATATAATATGTAATACAAAAATTTAAGTAGTTTTGAAGGTATTTAAATTATAAATATTTAAATTTTGAATGTATTTTTCATGATGCATTGTAACTTTGAAATTTAAATGACATGTTTGAGATCGAAAGATTCAAACTTGATGCATATTTTTCATGATGAATTGTAACTTTAAAATTTGAATGTTTTTTAATACCAAATCTTAAGAAGTTTTGAATGTGTTTAAGATATAAAAATTTAAGCTTTATGTGCATTTCTCATAAATATATCATAACTTTAAAATTTAAATGATATGTAATATCAAAGCTTAATTAGTTTTTAACATGTTTAAGATCTGAAGATTCAAATTTTATGCATGTTTTTCATGATACATCATTAATTTAAATTATGAATGATATTTAATTCTAAATTTTAAGCAATTTTTATGGCATTTAAGATCTATAGATTAAAACTCTAAGCACATTTTTCTTGATGAATTACAACTTTGAAATTTGAATGATATGTAATATTGACATTTAAGTGGTTTTGAACATGTCTAAGATCTAAATATTTGAGATTCATGTGTATTTTTTATGATGCATCATAATTTTAAATGTTTCATGATATATAATACTGAAGCTTAAGTAGTTTTGAACATGTTTAAGATCTAAAAAATTAAAATTTATGCATGTTTTTCATGATGCATCACAACTTTAAAATATGAATGATATGTAAAATTGAAGCTTAATCAATTTTGAATGTGTTTAAGATCCAAAGATTTGAAGTTTATGCTCATTTCTCATGATGCATTACAAATTTAAAATTTGAATGATATATAATAATGAAACTTAAGTGGTTTCTTACGTGTTTAAGATCTAGTGATTCAAAATTAATGTGTATTTTTTTATAATGCATCACAGCTTTGAAATTTGAATGATATGTAAGTATTGAAGCTTAAGTAGTTTTGAATTTGTTTAAGATATAAAGATGGAAACTTTTTGTATATTTTTCATGATCCATCACAACTTTAAATTTTAATGATATGTAATACTGAATCTTAAGAAGTTTTTGAAGTCTTTAAAACTAAAGATTTGAAATTTATGCATGTTTCTCATGATGCATCATAACTTTAAAATTTGAATGATATGCAATACTTAAGTTTAAGTGATTTTGAATGTATTTAGGATCCAAATATTCAAACTTTATACCCATTTTCCATGATGCATCATACCATTGAAATTTGAATGATATGTAATACTTAAACTTAAGTTGTTTTTAAGGTGTTTAAAATACAAATATTTAAATTTTATGTGTTTCTAATGATACATCATAACTTCAAAATTTTAATTATATATAATACCAAACATTAAGTGGTTTTTAAGGTGTTTGAGATCTAAACATTTAAACTTTCTGTGCATTTATTATGATGCATCATAAATTTGAAATTTTGAATGATTTATAATATGTAAGTCTAAGCAGTTTTTAAGTTGTTTAAGATTGAAATATTCAAAATTTATGCGTATTTGTCTCGATGCATCACAACTTTAAAATTTTAGTGATATGTAATATAAATGATTGAGTAGTGTTGAAAGTGTTTAAGATCCAAAGACTCAAATTTTATGCACATACTTTATGATGCATTAAAACTTTAAAATTTGAATGATATGTAATACCAAAACATAAGTGGTTTTAAAAGCATTTACAATTTAAAGATTCAAAATTTATACACATTTGTCATGATGCATCACATGTTTCAAATTTGAATGATATGTAATACCAAAGCTTATGTAGTTTTTTGAGCATGTTTAAAATCTAAAGATTCTAAAACTTTATGTGTGTGTTTTTATGTGTGTTTTTCATGATGCATCATAACTTTGAAAATTGAATGATATGTAATACTAAAGCTTAAACAATTTTGAGCATGTTTAAGATCCAAAGCTTAAGTAGTTTTGAAGGTGTTTAAGATCTAAATATTTAAAATTTATGCACATTTATCATGATACATAATAACTTTGAAATTTGAATGATATATAGTACCAAAGATTAATCAATTTTGAAGGTGTTTAAGATCTAAAGATTTAAATTTTATGGATGTTTCTCATGATATATCACAACTTTTAAATTTGAATGATATCTAATTTTGTAGATTATGTGGTTTTAAATGTGTTTAAGATTAAAAGATTAAAAATTTATGTGTGTTTCTCATGATGCAATGAAACTTTGAAATTTGAATGATATGTAATATCAAAGCTTAAAAAATTTTGTATGTATTTAAGATTCAAAAATTTAAAATTTATGTACATTTATCATGATGCATCACAACATTGAAATTTGAATGATATGTAATAACAAACCTTAAGCATTTTTAAATTTATTTAAGATCCAAAGATTTGAATTTTATGTGTGTTTCTCATGATTTATCGCATCTTTGAAATTTGAGTGATATGTTGTACTGAAGATTAAGTAGTTTTTAAATTTTTTAAGATTTAAGGATTCAAAATTTATGCACATTTTTTATGATGTATTGTAACTTTGAAATTTGAACGTTATGTAATATCGAAACTTAAGTGGTTTTGAAGATATTTAATATCCATAATATTTGAACTTTAAGTACATTTATAATGATGCATCACAAATTTGAAATTTGAGTGATATGTAATACTAAATCTTAAGTGGTTTTGAACATGTTTAAGATTCAAACATTAAAATTTTATGCATATTTTTCATGATGAATCACAACTTTAAAATTTGAATGATATGTAATATCAAAGATAAAGTGCTTTTGAATGTGTTTAAGATTCAAAGATTCAAAATTTATACATATTTCTCATGATGCATTACAAAATTAAAATTAGAATGATATGTAATACTAAAACTTAAGTGGTTTTGAATGTGTTTAAGATCCAAAAAATTGAACTATATGCATGTTTCTCATAATACATCAAAACTTTGAATTTTTAGTGATATGCAATACTGGAGCTTAAGAAATTTTGAACGTGTTTAAGATTTAAATGTTTAAATTTTATGCACATTTATCATGATGCATCACAAATTTAAAATTTGAATGATATGTAATACTTAAGCTTGGGATGTTTTAAAGGTGTTTAAGATCTAAATATTTGATGCTTATGTGCATTTCTCATGATGCATCATAACTTTGAAATTTGAGTGATATGTAGTACCAAAGCTTAAGTGGTTTTGAAGGTGTTTATGATTCAAAGATTTAAACTTTATACATGTTCCTAATGATGCATCACAACTTTGAAAATTTAATGATATGCAATACTGAAGATGAAGTGATTTTGAATGTGTTTAAGATTCAAACTTTATACACATTTCTTTCACAAATTTAAAATTTGAATGATATGTAATATCAAAGCTTTAGTAGTTTTGATCTTTTTAAAATCTAAAGATTCAAACTTTATACGTATTTCTCATGATGCATCATAACTTTGAAATTTGAATGATATGTAATACTGAACCTTAAGTGATTTTAAAAGTATTTAAGATCAAAAAATTTGAACTTTATATAAATTTATCATGGTGCATCATAACTTTGTAATTTGAATGATATGTAATTTTGAAGCTTAAGCAATTTTGAATTTATTTAAGATTTAATGACTCAAACTTTACATGCATTTCTCTTGATGCATTATAACTTTGAAATCTGAATGATATGTAATATTAAACCTTAAGAAGTTTTAAATTTTTTTAATATCCAAAAATTCCAAGTTTATGCATGTTTATCTTAATGCATTGTAATTTTTAAATTTAAATGATGTGTAATACCGAAGATTAAACAGTTTTGAAGTTGTTTAAAATAAAAAGATTTGAAATTTATGCATGTTTTTAATGATGCATCCTAATTTTGAAATCTAAATAATATGTAATATCAAATCTTAAGTGATTTTGGATATATTTAATATTCAAAGCTTTGAACTTTATGCATATTTCTTATGCTGCATGACAACTTTAAAATTTGAATGATGTGTAATACTGAAGCGTAAGCAATTTTGCACATGTTTAAGATTCAAATATTCAAACTTTATATATTTTTATCATGATGCATCATAAATTTAAAATTTGAATAATATGTAATACAAAAGTTTAAGTGGTTTTGGATGTATTTAAGATTCAAAGATTTGAAATTTATGAACAGTTCTCATGACTTATCACAAATTTGAATTTGAATGATATGTAATAATGAATCTTATGTGGTTTTTAGAGTATTTAAGATCCAAAGATTTAATCTTTTACATGTTTCTCATTATTCATCGCAACTCTCAAATTTGAATGATATGTACTACCGAAGCTTAAGTAGTTTTGAACTTGTTTAAGATCTAAAAAACTCAACTTAATTTCCATTTTTCATGATCCATTGTAACTTTAAAATTTGAATGATATGTAACATCAAAGCTTAAGTGGTTTTGAAGGTGTTTAAGATATAAATATTTAAACTTTATGCATGTTTCTCATAATGCATCACAACTTTGAAATTCAAATGATATGTAATATCAAAGATTTAGTAGTTTTTAAAGTATTTAAGATACAAAAATTTAAACTTTATATATACATTTATCATGATGCATCACAACTTTGAAATTTTAATGATGTGCAATAAAAAAACATGAGTGGGTTTGAATGTGTTTAAGATATAAATATTCAAACTTTATGTGTATTTTTCATGATGCATCATAACTTTAAAATTTGAATGTTATGTAATATCAAAGTTTCAAGCAATTTTGAATGTGTTTAAGATTTAAAGATCTTAACTTTATGCTTATTTATCATGGTGCATAACAACTTTAAAATTTTAATGAAATATAATATCGAATTTTAAGTGATTTTAAAGGTGTTTAAGATCCAAAGATTTGAACTTTATACATATTTTTCATTATGCATGAAATTTTTAAAATTTGAATGATATGTAATACTGAAGCTTGAATTTATTGTTTTGAATATTTTTAAGATCGAAACATTTAAGATTTATGTGTATTTCTCATGATATATCATAAATTTGAAGTTTGAATGATATGTAACACCAAAGCTTAATAAGTGTTAAATGTGTTTAAAATTCAAACTTTATGATCATTTCTAGTGATGCATCATAATTATGAAATTTGAATGATATGTAATATCAAATCTTAATCAATATTGAGCCTGTTAAAGATCTAAATATTTAAACTTTATGTGTAATTTTTTTGATGCATTTAAACTTTAAAATTTGAATAATATATAATAATAAAGCCTAAAAAATTTTAAAGTTGTTTCATATCTAAAAATTCAAACTTTATTTGCATTTATCATGATGCATCACAATATTAAAATTTTAATGATATATAATATCAAAGTTTAATTAGTTTTGAATGTGTTTAAAATCTAAAGATTAAAATTCAATACATGTTTATCATGATGCATTAAAAATTTGAATGATATGTAATATTAAAGACTAAGCAATTTTGAAAGTGTTTAAGATTTAAATATTTACATTTTATGCATGTTTCTCATAATGCACCATAAATTTAAAATTTAAATGATATATAATATAAAATTCTAAGCGATTTTGAAGGTGTTTAAGATCCAAAGCTCTAAAATTTATGCATATTTCTTGTGATGCATTTCAAATTTAACATTTGAACTATATGTAATATTAAAGCTTAAGTGGTTTTATAGGTGTTTAAGATCCAAAGATTTAAAATTTATATGCATTTCTCAAGATGTATAACAAATTTAAAATTTGAATGATATGTAGTATCGAAGATTAATTAGTTTTGAATGTGTTTAAGATCCAAAGATTTAAATTTTATGTAATTTTTTTATGATGCATCAAAACTTTAAATTTGAATAATATGTAACATAGAAGCTTAAGATGTTTTGAATTTGTTTAGGATCTAAAGATTCAAACTATATATATGTTTTTCATAATGCATCACAACTTTAAAATTATAATGATATGTAATACCAAATCTTAAGCTATTTTAAATGTATTTAAGATCCAAAGATTCAAATTTTATGTGTGTTTCTCATGATGCATCGAAACATTGAAATTTGAATGATATGTAATATCAAAAATTAAGTGGTTTTGAACCTAATTAATATCTAAATATTTAAATGTTATGCATGTTTATCATAATATATTACAACTTAAAAATTTAAATGATATGTAATATCGAGCTTAAGTGATTTTGAAGGTGTTTAAAATAGAAAGGTTTAAAATTTATGCATATTTCTCATGATGCATCATAAATTTAAAATTTAAATGATATGTAATACCAAAGATTAACTAATTCTTAAGGTGTTTAAGATCAAAAGATTTGAGCTTTATGCACATTTGTCATAATGCATTAAAAATTTGAAAGTTAAATGATATGCAATACCAAAGCTTAATTTTTTTTTAAAGTGTTTAGGATCCAAAGATTCAAAATGTATAGGTAATTCTAATGATGCATCATAACATTGAAACTTGAAAGATATATAATATTAAATCTTGTGTGGTTTTGAAGGTGTTAAAGATCCAAAGATTCAAAGTTTATGCATGTTTCTCATGATGCATCACAACTTTGAAATTTGAATAATATGTAGTACCAAAGATTAAGTAGTTTTAAATATGTTTAAGATCAAAAGATTTAAATTTTATGTACGTTTCTCATGATGCATCACAACTTTGAAATTTGAATGATATGTAATACCGAAACTTAAGTATTTTTGAAAGTGTTTAACATCCAAAGATTCAAATTTTATGGACATTTTTCATGATGATTCATAACTTTTAAATTTGAATGATATGTAATACCAAAGATTAATTTGTTTTGATAGTGTTTAATATCTAAATATTCAAACTTTATACATAATTTCTCATGATACATCATAGCTTTAAAATTTTGATGATATATAATACCAAATTTGAAGTAGTTTTTAATGTGTTCAAGATTCAAAGATTCAAACTTTATATGAATTTATCATGATCCATCACAACTTTAAAATTTTAATGATATGTAATATCAAAAGTTAACGACTTTTTAATGCATTTAAGATCTAAAGATTTAAACTTTATGGAAATTTATTATGATGCATAATGACAATAAAATTTGAATCATATTTAATACTAAAGCTTAAGTAGTTTTGAATATGTTTAAGATTCAATTATTCAAAATTTATAGACATTTCTCAAGATGCATCATAACTTTGAAATTTGAATGATATGTAATATCAAAGCTTAAGTGGTTTAGAACATGTTTAAGTATAAAGATTTAAATTTTATGAATGTTTCTCATGATACATCACAACTTTAAAATTATAATGATATGTAATACTGAATCTTAAGTGGTTTTGAATGTGTTTAATATCCAAAGATTCAAAATTTATGTATGTTTCTCATGATGCATCCAAAATTTAAAATTTAAATGATATGTAATACTAAAACTTAAGTGGTCTTAAATATATTTAATATTTTAATATTATAACTTTATGTATGTTTCTTATGATGCATTACAACTTTAAAATTTGATGGATATGTAATACCCAATCTTAAATAGTTTTGAAGATGTTTAAAATCTAAAGATTTAAACTTTATGCACATTTTTCATGATGCATCACAACTTTAAAATTTTAATTATATGTATTACCATAGATTAAGTTTTTTTGAAGGTGTTTAAGATATAAAGATTCAAAATTTATGTGTATTTGTCATAATTTATCATAATTTTGAAATTTGAATGATATGTAATATTGAAATTCAATTAATTTTGAACGTGTTTCAAATCTAAAGATTCAAAATTTAAGTGTGTTCTTCATGATGCATTATAAATTTGAAATTTGAATGATATGTAATACTAAAGCTTAAGTGGTTTTGAACATCTTATAGGTCTAAAGATTCAAACTTTATGCATGTTTTTCATGATGTATTGCAACATTAAAATTGAAATGATATGCAATATGGAAGCTTAAGTGGTTTTGAATGTGTTTAAGATCTAAAGATTCAAAATTTATCTACATTTTTAATGATGCATCATAACTTTAAAATATTAAGTGGTTTTGAATATTTAATATTCAAATTTTCAAACTTTATACAAGTTTCTCATGATGCATCACAACTTTGAAATTTGAATGTTATGTAAAATTAAAGATTAAGGAGTTTTGAAGGTGTTTAATATCCAAAGATTTAAAATTTATGTCTATTTTTCATGATGCATCACAAATTTGAAATTTTAATGATATGTAATACTGAAGCTTAAGCATGTTGTTTTTAATGAATTTAATATCTAAAAATTTAAACTTTATGCACATTTATTATGATTCATCATAATTTTAAAATTTTAATGATATGTAATACCAAATCTTAAGTATTTTTGAATGTGTTTAACATCTAAAAATTCAAATTTTATGCATCTTTTTCTTCATGAATTAAAATTTTGAAATTTGAATGATATGTAATACTAAAGATTAATAGGTTTTAAATGTGTTTACAATGTAAAGATTTAAACTTTATGCATGTTTCTATTGATGCATCAAAAATTTAAAATTTGAATGATACATAGTAACAAAGCTAAAGTAGTTTTGAACATGTTTTAGGTCCAAATATTCAAATTTATACTTGTTTTTCATGATGCATCACAACATTATAATTTGAATGATATAGAATACTGAAACTTAAGCTATTTTAAATGTGTTTAAAATTCAAAGATTTAAATTTCATCTGGATTTCTCATGATGAATCATAAATTTGAAATTTGAATGATATATAATACTTAACCTTAAGTGATTTTGAACGTGTTTAAGATTTAAAGATTCAAAATTTATTTCTATTTCTCATGATGCATTGCAAGTTTTAAATTTGAATCATATGTAATAATTAAGATTAAGTGGTTTTTAATGTGTTTAAGATCTAAAAATTCAAAATTTATGAACGTTTCTCATTATGCATCACAACTTTGAAATTTGAATGATATATATTACCGAAGGTTAAGTAGTTTTTAATGTACTTAAAATGCAAATATTTTAAATTTATACATGTTTATCATGATGCATCACAACTTTAAAATTTGAATGATATGTAATATTGAATATTAAATGGTTTTGAACATGTTTAAGATCCAAAGATTCAAAATTTATGTGCATCTTTGATGATACACCACATCTTTTAAATTTTAATGATATGTAATACTAATACTTAGGTGGTTTTGAATGTGTTTAATATAAAAAAAAAATATTATGTGTGTTTCTCAGATATATCATAACTTTGAAATTTGAATGATATGTAATACCAAAGCTTAAGTGGTTTTGAACATGTTTAAGATCTAAAGATTCAAACTTTATGAGTGTTTCTCATGATGCATTATAACTTTAAAATTTGAATAATATGAAATACTAAAGCTTAAGTGGTTTTGAACGTGTTTACGATCTAAAGATTTGAACTTTATGTATATTTTTTTTGATGTATTGTAGCTCTAAAATTTAAATGATATGTAATACCAAAGCTTAAGTGGTTTTGAAGGTGTTTAAGATCCAAAGATTTAAAATTTATGTGCATTTTTGATGATGCATAATAACTTTTAAATTAGAATGATATATAATACATAAGCTTAAGTGGTTTTGAAGTTGTTTAAGATCAAAGGATTTGAACTTTATGTATGTTTTTCATAATGCATCTCAACTTTAAAATTTGAATAATATGTAATACTTAAGCTTATACAATTTTAAATTTATTTAAGATCTAAATATTTCATTTTTATGCATATTTCTCATAATGCATCGTAACTTTAAAATTTGGATGACATGTAATACTAAAGCTTAAGACATTTTAAACATGTTTAAGATCTAAAGATTTGAACTTTATGTGAATTTATCATGATGTATCACAACTTTGAAAACTGAATGATATGTAGTACTGAAGCTTATGTTGTTTTGAACGTGTTTAAGATCCAAAGATTCAAACTTTATACAAGTTTCTCATAATGCATCATAACTTTGAAATTTGAAAGATATGTAATATTGAAGCTTAATAAATTTTAAAATTATTTAAGATCTAAATATTTTTACATTATACAATTTTCTCCTAATGCATCACAACTTCAAAATTTGAATGATATGTAATACCAAAGCTTAAGTGGTTTTATACGTGTTTAAGCTCAAATATTTGAACTTCATATGTATTTCTCATGATGAATCATAACTTTGAAATTTGAATGAGATGTTACACCAAAGCTTAAGTTGTTTTGAGTGTTTTAATATTGACAAATTTAAAATTTACGTATTTTTGACGTGATGCATCTCAACTTTTAAATTTCAATGATATGTAATACCAAAGCTTAAGCATGTTGTTTTGAAAGTGTTTAAGATCCATTTTTTTTAACTTTATGCATTTTTTTTATGTTGCATCAAAACTTTAAAATTTTAATGATATGTAATATTGAAGCTTAAATGGTTTTAAAATGTTTAAGATCCAAAGATTCAAATTTAAGGTATGTTTTTCATGATGCATATCAGCTTTGAAATTTCAATGATATGTAATATCAAAGCTTAAGAAATTTTGAAATTATTTAACATCCATTGACTTGAAAATTATGCACATTTCTTGTTATACATTGTAAATTTAAAATTTGAATGATACATAATATCAAAGCTTAAGTAGTTTTGAATGTTTAATATCTAAATATTTAAATATAGTGTATATTTTTTCTAATGCATCAAAACTTAGAAATTTAATTGATATGTTATATTGAAGTTTAAATAGTTTTGAACATGTTTAATATTTAAAGATTCAAATTTTATCTATATTTTTTATGATGCATCACAAATTTGAAATTTAAATGATATGTAATACTAAATTTTAAGTGGTTCTGAACATATTTAAGATGTAAAGCTTTGAACTTCATGTCTATTTCTCATGATGCATTACATCTTTGAAATTTGAATGATATATAATATGAAAGATTAAGTGGTTTTGAATGTGTTTAAGATCTAAAGATTCAAATTTTATGAGAATTTTTCATGATGCATAACAATATTGAAATTTGAATGATATGTAATAAGGAAGCTTAATCAATTTTGAAGATATTTAAGTTCTAAAGATTTTAAATTTATGTGAATTTATCATGATGCATTACAAATTTAAAATTTGAATGATATGTAATATCAAAACTTACGTGGTTTTGAACATGTTTAATATCCAAAGATTCAAACTTTATACATGTGTCTCATGATGCATCGCAACTTTGTAATTTGATTGATATGTAATATTGAGTCTGAAGTGGTTTTAAATGTGTTTAATATATAAAGATTCAAATTTTATGCACATTTCTCATGATTAATCACAATATTGAAATTTTAATATGTAATACTAAAACTTAAATAGTTTTAAATGTGTTTAAGATCTAAATATTCAAACTTTATGTATGTTTATCATTGTTAAGAATGAAATATACTGAGAGGGGAGTGGGTATATCAATATATTATATATTTTTTCACTTAATTTGATTTATTTTATTTAACCACATAATCACACATTCAAGATATACAATAAAATTGAAACAATAACATGCACCACACAAGAGAGAGAGAGAGATACTATTTTTTTTATGTAGAAACCTAAAGTGGGAAAAAAAATGAAAAAAAATCTCAAGTATATGAATGAACACCAACTCAAATTACAAAGTTTACAAAACCAACTTGTAGGAGCACCAAACCATTTGCCAAGCACCAACATAGAAACTATTTGTGAGCACTAACCCACAAAAGCACCAACCCCTTACAAAGATTTGTGAGCATCAACCCACATGAGCACCAAGCCCTCTTGTGTATAAAATACAACTATCTCTGTGTTACTCAATAAATGATAGAATAATACAATATATCCTACTTTTCTCTTCTCTTTTTATATATAAAATAATTACAAAACCATGAGCTCTCTTGTATATTACAAATGGATTCTCAATCCTTTATTTATATATTTCTAAATGAAATTTGACATTCACCCTTTGTGACCCTTCAATCCTCATAGAAAACAACACCAAAATTTCATGACCCTTTGTATCCTTGTATTTTAAAGGTCACATGGTGACCCTTCATAATAAAATGCATCCTTTCCTCTTTTATCTTTATCTTGATGACTTTTCAAATTTCTTAAGGTGACTCTTCATGGAAAAATGTGCCATACCCTCTTTTGTCTTCACTTGGTGACTCTTAGAATTATTTAAGATGACTCTTCATGGGGAAATTTATTTTATTCCTCTTTTGTCTTTATCTCATGACTCTTTTACTTCTTTATTGCCCCTCTTTGAACTTTTAATACACATTAGCCAAGATATGAATATTAAAAACACCATTAAATGCTATGGGGCCTTTATCACCAATGCTAGACATTTGACATCAATAAAAATATTTACAACAATCTCCCCCTTTGTCATTGATGGCAACCTCAAACTAAAATTGCCACATTTTAAAATTTGCATTGTACATGCTAACTAGCACATACTACCATCTAAAAAACATATAGTAACTCCCCCTTACTATAGTAACTTGTGCTTATTATTTGTACCTATTTTTTCACTTGTACCTATACCTATACTTATTTTTGTTCTTCTCCCCTTTTGACATTAATGGCAAAGGGCCTATCTTAGAGCTAACACTTAGCTCCCCTTCAACTGATGTTGGTATTTAATGGAAAAATGTAAAGGAAAATACTTCCAACTTTTCTCATAGATACTTAAATGTGTTTGTTGGTAGTGTCTTTATGAAAATATCTATAATTTGCTTTTTAGTATTGATATATTTCATCTTAACCTATTGATCTACAATCTGCTCTCTCAAGAAGTGATATCTAATGAGAATATGTTTTATTATTGAATGCATCATTAAATTATTTGAAATATTAATAACACTTATGTTGTCATAAAAAATAGAAATAATTTCATCATATTTTACCCTGATATCTTCCAAAGTTTGCTTCATCCAAAGAACTTGAGTATAACATAATACTACTATAATATATTTTGATTCAGTTGTAAAAAGTGATACTAAGTTTTGCTTCTTTCTTAGCCATAATACTAAGCTATCACAGAGGAATAAATATCTTCCACTTGTACTTTTTCTATCATCTAAAAAATCTACCCAATCTAAATCTGTATAAGCAACCAAAGTGAAATTTTTGCCTGTAGAATATCTTAGTCTATAATCTAATGTCCTCTTGATATATCTAAATATTCTCTTCACTAACTAAATATGATTATCTTTTAGAGCTAACTAATATCTTGCAACCATACCTACTACATGCATGATGTCTAGCCTTAATGCTATCAAATATAAAAGACTACCAATCATAGATCTATACAAATATTGATATAGGTGGATCTTCATCTTTGATCACCTTATTTACTATACTCATTGGTGTGCCAACTAGTACACAATCCTTAAAACCAATTTTTTTCAAAATTTTCCTGGCATATTTACTTTGAGATCTGAAAATTCCTTTATCTAACTAAAATATTTTCAATTCTAAAAAAAATGGTAATTCTCTAAGCACAGACATCTCAAATTATTTTTGCATATTATCAAAAAATTCTTTTCTCATCTTTTAAATGTTACCCCTAAAAATAATGTCATCAACATATACCACAATAATTAATTGATGATCACCTTCTATTTTGATGTAGAGATTACTTTCAACAAATCCTCTCTTAAAACTTTGATTCTACAGGTACTTATCAAGTCTTGCATACCAAGCTCTAAGATCTTGTTACAATCCATACAGTGCTTTCTTCAATCTACATAAATGACTACTAATATTTGAGAGAATAAATCCCTTAGGCTACTCAATGTAGACCTCTTCTTCTAGATTCCCATTTAAGATAGAAAATTTGACATCCATTTGAAACACTTTGAAAATTTTAAACACTACATATGAAATAAACATTCTAATAGCCTCTAGCCTTGCCACTGATATAAAAGTTTCTTCAAAATCTATTCCCTTAATCTGAGCATATCCTTTACATATTAATCTTACTTTATTCTTGGTTACTTCTCCATTTTCATTCAACTTATTTTTGTAAACACATTTTGTTTCTATCGCATTGTGATCTTTTGGTCTACGCACTAATTCCCAAGTATCATTATTTTTTATCTGATTTAATTCTTTATCCATTTTCTTAACCTAATTCTTATCATGTCTAGCTTTTATAAAAAAATTAGGCTAAATTTTGGATAACAAAGAGAAATTAACTTGCTCAAATTAATTTACCATCATTCTTCTAGTGTGAATTCCTTAATTTATGTCCCTGATGATGTCATTTTCATTATGATTTCTTTGGAAATATTTATATGGGGTTTGGTGTCTTTTTTCTCCTTCTTCTCATCTTCATCTAATTCTTCAAAATCTTTTTCTTCAATAATTTTAGGAATGCCTACTGGATCACCGATTTTTTATGCTCCATCTTCTTCTATCATGACACTTATAATTTAAACTATTTTCTGGTTATTTTTTATAACATTTATAATCTTTAATTTTGAAAAAATAACTAAGAAATATACCTTCATCTGCTCTAGATTCAAATTTACCTAATTTTTTATCATTTCTTTTTATGAAGCATTTACTATCGAAAACTCTAAAATAATCAACTATAGTTAGTTTGTCTTTTCATAACTCATAAGGAGTCTTATCACTATTGACTCTCAATAATGTTATGTTATAAATATGTACTATTGTACCAAATACTTCTCTCCAATATTTATCAAGTATCTTAAATTCATTTAGCATTATCCTCATCGTCTCCTAAATTATTTTGTTCCTCTATTCAACTACTCTATTTTGCTATCAATTTTTGGCTGCTAAATAATGTCTTTTTATTCCAAGGTCTTCACAATACTCAACAAAATTATTTAACATGAATTCTTCTACTCGATCTGATCTTAGACACTTAATCTTCAAACTGATTTTATTCTCAACTAATGCTTTGAATGCTTTGAAATGTCTGAAAGCTTCTGATTTAAAAAAAAAATATTACTCAAGTCATACATGAAAAATAATCAATAAAGAACATGAAATATTTCTCACCTTGAGTACTTTAAGTTTTCATAGGTCCACAAAAATTAGTGTGAACAAGCTCTAACATCTGAGTGGTCAAGTATTCTTTTATTTTGAACCACTTTCTAGCCTGTTACCCATGCTAACAAGGTTTAAAAAGCATGTTAGATGGCTTTGTAATCTTTGAAAGATTTGTGATTTCTTGATTCTTACTGATATTAAAAATATTTTAAAAATTTATGTGTCCCATTCTCCTATGACATAACCAAATTTTTTCAATCTGACTCAAACAAACATATTTGACCTTTGATGTCTGATAACATATGCAAATTATTCCCTTTTCCTTGAGTATCTACAACCAACACATATAAATCTTTTTTTCTAATTTTACAACCTTTTACATAAAACTTTAGTGTGTGTCCTTGATCACACATTTGACTTGCACTAAAAATATTATGCTTAAGACCTTCTACATATAAAATATTTTTAGTCTTACTTCTACCATTATCTAAAATTAGTATATCTTTTTCGATACTTTTGGTAGTAGTATTGTCTCAAAATTTCGTTATGCCTTTATTTATCTTTTTCAAGGTTATAAACTTTTTATTATATCTTGTCATGTGCCCTGAACATCCACTTTCAGTGAACCATGGATTTTATTCATTTCTTGCATGTAAATCTATCTAAACCAACATAGACTTTTTAGGTTGTTTCTTCTGTCGTGAACCTATCTAAACTTTCTTTTTGATGAATGGAGCCTTAAAAATCTCATCCTTATTGACTAACTCAAACACACTTCTATAGTACTGGGATATGTGTCCAAATTTGTTACACTTGTAACATATTATGGCCTCTTTATTAAACACTGATAGAGGAACAAAAGAGTTGTGGCTTCTGCTTGACTCTGCATGAGTTTCTTCCTCTTTATTTCTAAAATTGTTAACCTATTTTTGACATCCTATTTTCTTATGACCATATCCATTATAATAAAAATAGTAACCATAAAAATAGGACATATTTGTATATCTCTAACTTGATTGCCTTTTGTAGCTCTGTTTCTTCCAACCTTCTTTGTTTGAGATGTCCTATGTATTCTTAACTTCTTTTTTTATTTCTTATTTTGTAAGAGCTTCAACATAGCTATTTTCTTTTTTTGTGTTAACATTATCTATGAAAGTAGTGGCCTCCCCTTTCTCTTTATGAAATTTGATACCTATCTTATCTAACATTAATCTTTGACTTTCTAATATCTTATTCAACATATTAATGTTATTCTAAAATTTTGAATCATTGAGTGCTCTATCATTGATTACTTTATTTATTTTCTAAAGATCTACTTTTAAAGAAGCAATTTAAATAACATACCTTTCACATTCTTCACTTACTTTTTAAAAAAATTTCATTAGATCATTTTTAATTTTCTTGGATTCTTTAAAGTGTATTTGTAGATCTTCAATTGTTTCTTTTGAATCCTTTTCATTTTTCTTGATCTAGAGCTTCAATCTATGATTCTTCTTCTCAAGGGATTTTATCTCTTCTAAGGCACAAATGAGTTCTTCTAGATTCACTTCAGCTTTATCTTAATCTTCTTTTTCATCATCTATACTTTTGCTTACAGAGGCATCTTCATCTATGATCATGAATAAAATCTCTTCTTCTTCTAAATTACTGACTCCACTATCTTCAGCTAAGCTAAGATCTTTAGTAGACAAACTCTTCTTCTTGAATTCCTTCTTGAATTTTTTTTGAAATTATTTTTGTATGTAGACTTTCCTTATTCATTGTCACCATTACCCTTATCTAGGTACTTAGCTAAAAAATATCCAATCTTTCCATAACTAAAATATTTAAAAGGTAATTTTTTAATATTTACTTGTACCCTTTTTTGACTTATAAATGAATAGAATTTTGTTTCCATCTTCATCATTGCTAGAACTGTCACTTGATTCTTGAATCTTAGCCTTCTCTTTTTTTGATGTCTTAAAATTAACTTCTCTCTTTGAAAGTTTTTCTTGTTTGGTCCACATCTCATATATTGTAAGAATACCGTGTAGCTCATCCATCTTTAGCTTGGATAAATTATTTATCTCTACAATTATCAAAATTTTTGCATCATATCTCAATGGTAGAGATCTCAAAACTTTTTAAATCATGATTGATTCTTATAACTTTTCTCCAAGACTTTGAATCTGATTAACTATTTGATCAACCCACAAAAGGTAACTTGCCATATTCTTTTCCTCTTCCATCTTCAAACTCTCAAATTATCTTCTAAAATTCTGAAGCTTAGCTTACTAAACCTTTCCATCATCTTTGTAAATATTCTCAAGCTTTACCCAAGTTTCATGAGCAGATTTAAATTGCATAAGTTTAACAAATTTGATTCACATAAACCACATAAAATAGCATTTAAATATTTAACATTATTTTCACTTGCCTTCTTTTCCACTGGAGTAGTTACAAGTGTCTTTGTCTCTTCATATTCCTCCACCACTACTTACCAAATGTTAAATCCAAGAGATATAAAATAAGTCCTCATCCTCATGCTCCAAAAATAATAATTTTTCCCATCAAACAAAGGTACCTTATTTGTAAAAAAAATTTCATGTGATCTATCCATTGTGCTTTCCCTGATCTATCTTCAAACTGTAAAACTTTTTCAAAAGAAAACTACTCTGATACTAATTGTTAAGAATGAAACATACTAAGGGGGGGGTGAATTAGTATATTATATATCTTTTCACTTAATTTAATTTCTTTTATTTAACCACTTAATCACACATTCAATATACGTAATAAAACTGAAACAATAACATGCACCACATGAGAGAGAGAGAGAGAGAGAGAGAGAGAGAGAGACCAAATTTTTATATGGAAACCCAAAGTGGTAAAAACCATGGAAAACAATCTCAAGTATATGAATGAGCACCAACTCAAATTACAAAGTTTGCAACCACCAACTTATAAGAGCACCAACCCCTTTACCGAGCACTGACACAACAACTATTTGTGAGCACCAACCCATATGAGTGTCAACCCCTTGAAAATATTTGTGAGCACTAACCCACAAGAGCACCAAAACCTCGTGTATAAAACACAACTATCTCTTAATGTTACTTAATAAATGATATAACTCTATAATATCTCCTAATTTTCTCTCTTCTTTTCTTATATAAAATAATTATAAAACCATGAACTCTCTTGAATATTATAAATGGCTTATCAAGACTTTATTTATATCTTTCCAAATAACCTTTGACATTCACCCTTTGTAACCCTTCAATTCTCAGGAAAATGGCACCAAACTTGCATGACCCTTCATATCCTTGCATTTGAAAAGTCACATGGTGACCCTTCATAAGAAAATGTATCCTTTCCTCTTTTGTCTTTATCTTGATGATATTTCAAATTCTTTAAGGTGACTGATCATGAAAAATGCACCATACCTTCTTTTATCTTCACTTGGTGACTCTTGAAATTCCTCAAGATGACTCTTCATGGGAAAATGCATCTCATTCCTCTTTTGTCTTTACCCCATGACTCTTTGACTTCTCCATGGGCCCTCTTTTGACTTTTATACAACTAAAAAATATATTAATTAATATTAAATAAATATTAACACACATTATCCAAGATATGAATATTAAAAACACCTTTAAATGCTATGGGGCCTTTATCACAAATTCTAGACCTTTGAAATCAATGACAATATTTTCAACAATCATAATGCATTGTAACTTTGAAATTTAATTAATATGTAATACCTAAGTTTAAGGTCACTATTTTGAATGTGATTAAGATCCAAATATTTGAACTTTATTCACAATTTTCATGATACATCATAAATTTAAAATATGAATGATATGTAATATTGAAGCCTGTTTAACATCCAAAGATTCAAAATTTATGCACATTTCTCATGATGCATCTCAAAATTGAAATTTGAATGATATGTAATACCGAAGATTAAAACACTTTCAACTTGTTTAAGATCTAAAGATTTGAAAGTTATGTGCATTTCTCATGACCCATCACAACTTTGAAATTGAATGATATGTAATATTGAATCTTAAGTGGTTTCAAACTAGTTTAAGAATCAAAATTTATGCATATTTTTCATAATGCATTACAACTTTAAAATTTGAATGATATGTATAACCAAAGCTTAAGTTGTTTTTAACATAGTTAAAATCCAAAGATTTGAACTTTATGCACATTTCTCATGATGCATCACAACTTTAAAACTTGAATGATATAATATCAAAGCTTAAGCAGTTTTCGAGGTGTTTAAGATTCAAAGATTCAAAATTTATACATATTTTTTATGAAATCCAAACGCAAAAATTTTAATGATATGTAATATCAAAATTTTTAAAAAAATTAACTTGTTTTAAACCTAAATATTTGAACTTCATGATGCATCACAACTTTGAAATTTGAATAATAGTAATATTGAAGCTTAAGTGGTTTTGAACATGTTTACGATACAATGATTAGAAATTTATGTATTTTTCTCAATGATTCATCACAATTTTAAAATTTGAATGATATGCAATACTGAAGCTTAAGAAATTTTGAATGTGTTTATGATTTAAAGATTCTAACTTTATGTACTTTTTGCATGATGCATCACAACTATGAAATTTGAATGATAAATAATACCAAATCTTAAGCAATTTTTATAGTGTTTAAGATCCAAAGATTGGAACTTTATGTGTATTTCTCATGATGTATTTCAACTTTTAAATTTGAATGATATGTAGTATTGAAGCTTAAGTGGTTTTGAATGTGTTTAAGTTCTAAATATTCAAACTTTATGTGTGTATCTCATGATGCATTATAAATTTAAAATTTGAATGATATGTAAAAATGAAGCTTAATCTCAATATTTTGAATTTATTTAAGATTCAAAGATTCTCACTTTATGTATATTTCTCATGAAGCATCACAACTTTGAAATTTGAATGATATGTAATATCAAAGCTTAAGTGATTTTAAACGTGTTTAAGATCCACACATTAAAAATTTATGTGTGTTTATCATGATGCATCATAATTTTAAAAAATTGAAGTATATGTAATACCAAAGATTAAGATGTTTTGAAAGTGTTTAAGATCTAAAGAATCAAACATTATGAATGTTTCTCATTATACATCAAAACTTTGAAATTTGAATGATATATAATACCAAATATTAAATAGTTTTGAATGTGTTTAAGATCCAAAGATTTAAAATTTATGCATGTTTCTCATAATACATTACAATTTTGAAATTTAAATTATATGTAATACCGAATCTTAATTGATTTTCAACATGTTTAAGATACAAAGATTATAACTTTGTATGTTTCTTATAATTCATCACAATTATAAAATTTGAGTGATATTTAATATCGAAGCTTAAACAGTTTTAAACATTTTTAAGATTTAAAAAAATTTATATTATGCTTTATTTTTCATGATGCATCTCAATTGTGAAATTTGAATGATATGTAATACCAAATCTTAAGTAATTTTAATATGTTTAAGATCCAAAGTTCCAAACTTTATACGTGTTTCTCGTGATGCATCGTAACTTTGAAATTTGAATGATATGAAATACCAAAGTAGTTTTAAACTTTTTTAAGATCTAAAGATTCAAACTTTATGCACATTTCTCATGATGCATCATATCTTTAAAATTTAAATGATATAATACTGAAGCTTTAGCAATTTTGAATGCAATTAAGATCCAAATATTTGAACTCAATGCATATTTCTCATGATACATCACAATTTTGAAATTTGAATGATAAGTAATACCAAAGCTTAAATGGTTTTGAACATATTTAAGATCTAAAAATTCAAACTTTATGCATGTTTCTCATGATGCATCACAACATTGAAATTTGAATGATATGTAATACAAAATATTAAGTGGTTTTGAATGTGTTCAACATCTTAAGATTTAAAATTTATGTGCATTTATCATGATGCATCATACATTTGAAATTTTAATGATATGCAATATCTAATAATAAGTAGTTTTGAACGTGTTTAAGATCAAAAGATTCAAACTTTATGCATATTTCTCATGATCAATAAAAAATTTGAAATTGGAAGGATATATAATACTGAATCTTAAATAATTTTGAAGGTGTTTAAGATCCAAAGATTTGAACTTTATTCACATTTTTCATAATGCATCACAACTTTAAAATTTGAGATATACGTAATAATGATGCTTAAGTGGTTTTGAACATGTTTAAAATACTAAAAATTCAAAGACTATGCACATTTCTCATGATACATCACAACTTTAAAAGTTGAATGGTATGTAATACCAAATCGTACAAAATTTTTAACATGTTTAATATCTAAATATTTGATCTTTATGCATGTTTATCATCATGCATTACAACTTTGAAATTTGAATGATATGTAATACTAAAGATTAAGTATTTTTGAACATGTTTAAGATCCAAAAATTTGAATTTTATGCATGTTTCTTATGATGCATTATATCTTTGAAATTTGAAGGATATGAAATACCAAATCTAAATCAATTTTGAATGTGTTTAAGATCTAAATATTCAAACGTTTTATGCATTTATCATGATATATTGCAACTTTAAAATTTGAATCAGTTTAATTAGTTTTGATGATATACAAAATTTTAATCAATTTTGAACATATTTAAGATTTAAATATTAATATTTTTTTTGCATTTTTTATGATGCATAATAAATTTAAAATTTGAATGATATGTAATACTAAAACTTAAGAATTTTTGAATGTGTTTGAGATATAAAGATTTGAACTTTATAAACGTTTCTCATAATGCATCACAACTTTAAAATTTGAATGATATGTAATACTAAATTTTAAGTGGTTTTAAATGTGTTTAAGGTCTAAATATTTAAAATTTATGCACATTTATTATAATGCATCACAACTTTGAAATTTTAATGATACGTAATACCAAAGCTTAATCAGTTTTCAGTATGTTTAAAATACAAAGATTCAAATTTTATGCATGTTTCTTATGATGCATCACAACTCTAAAATTTGAATGATATGAAATACCAAATCTTAAGAAGTTTTGAGCATGTTTAAGATCCAAAGATTCTAAATTTATACAAGTTTATCATGATGTATCTCAACTATGAAATTTGAATGATATGTAATATTAAATCTTAAACAATTTTGAGTGTATTTAAGGATTAAAGATTTAAACTATATGCATGTTTTTCATGATCCATTGATACTTTGAGATTTAAATGATATGTAATACTAAATCTTAAGTTATTTTGAACATGTTTAATATCCAAAGATTTAAAATTTATGCATGTTTCTCATGATACATCACATATTTTAAATTTGAAAGATATGTAATACCAAATCTTAAGTGGGTTTGAACGTGTTCAAGATCTAAAGATTCACATTTTATGTGCATTTCTCATGATGCATCCCAACTTTGAAATTTAAATGATATGTAATATTAAAGCTTTAGTAGTTTAGAATGTGTTTAAGATCCAAGGATTCAAACTTTATGCACATTTCTCATTAAAAATGCAACTGTAAAATTTGAATGATATGTAATATCTAACTTTAAGTGCTTTTGAAGGTGTTTAAGATATAAAGATTCAAACTTTATGGCCATTTTTCATGATGTATCACAACTTTGAAATTTTAATGATATGTAATTGTTAGTAATGTGACCTTCCAAGCTTAAATTACTACCCCTATCATATGAAACTTTCAAAAAAATTAATCATTAACCTTTTACAGTTGGTCAAACTGATGAATTATGGCCTAAAAACATAGATTTTGGTCAAAAATATCAAAATTGGGATTTAAAAGGTCATTTAATTATCCAATTTATCTTTAATCATATTCAAAAAATATGATTTTAGATTAAGTCCAAAGTTTCAAATCTTGAAAAAGTCATTTCATGTGTTTTTAAAGGCAAAAAGTCCCTTATTTCACCCCACACATGCCAATTATCCCAATTAAAACATGAAAAAGGTTGAAAATGTATATTTTGCATGATATGGATTGTATTTATTCTCAAGGCTTCTATTTCAAGTGGTGAAAGTGGAAGTTAGATTTTAAAAGGGCAAAATAAGCTCTTTTCCTTCATTTTTCAAGTGATAGTATGGATTCTATATGGATTCCATATAGCATGGGTAGAGGAGAAAAATTTTAGGCCACAATCACGCTTCACTAATAATTTCATGGTAATTGATGGCTATATAAGCCCAAAAATGGTCCTTTATTGGTACCCTCCTACTTTGCACAAAGGGACATGCCTACATGTTTTCTAATGCTACATACTACTGGGGGTGAGTTCAGGTCTAAAATTTGGGGTGATGAAACTAGATGTAGAGGGATTCCTATGGTCTAATTTGTTATTCAATTGTGTTATCAAGGATGATGAACCATTTAGTTGAAGATAAGCTAATTTATGTAGCCCTGCTACTAGAAAGGCAACCAATTTTCTCTTTTTTCTCTTCACTAGGGTAGAGTTTTAAGGAAAATCAAGTTTTTCCAAAATCTTGGGAACTTAATCTACCTATCCATGGTCTCTTTTAGCTTTTATTCTTTCAATTTAGGGTCTAACAAAGATAAAAAAACCCAGCCAATCAATCTACAGTATTGGCATGATTTTAAAAGAGGTTGTACGGTCATATGAGGGAGAAGATAGCCTCAAATTTGCTTGAATTTGTGCTTTCTAGAGTCTCCCTCATGTTTATTGGGATCCTCAAGCTGAATTATCAAAAGTTCTGAAAGTTTCATAGCCAATAAGTAATCCTATGATCTCAAAATTTCTAAAGAGGCCTAATTTATCATTCTTTAAGGTTTTCTTACAAACTTTATGGTTTTTATAGAAAAATAGGATTCAGCTTTAACTCCTTTCACTCTTACAATGGCTTTAAAAGTTATATGAGATGATTATCATGTGTTCAATTTTGTCTATAACTTCTTGTCTTGGTCCTAACATGCTTCCAAATGCTTATTTCCCACCTCATACAAATTCTCACCATACCACTATCATGCTCTGCCATTATCACTATGTTTTGTGTCTTTTCACCATCCTTTTATGAGTTTCATTCACCTCTCTCATCCCCACCACCTTCCACACATCTACATAACCTAGTTTTATCTCTTGAGTGTCAATATTGATAATAGACACCATCAAGCATGATCAAGGAGTTTGTAGGCCTATAGAACATTAAACACAATAAGAAATTAACCTATAGAAGATGCAAAATAGTCATGGAAATCTAATGAATATATCAAACTCAAAAGGATAAATATCTCTCCTTAGGTATTTTACCATGACCTCATCAAGCATATAAGGAAGAAAGACAAGATCAAATCAAGTGTAAGGCCTTGGTTGAGGTCACACACATGCTTAGTCCATACAAATGGTATACCATAGTCACTTTTACATGATGCAGGCTCAATCCTTGTGAGGATGATATGACATTAATATACCTTCAAAGTCAAGGATCAAATTTTCAAGGTTCATAAATCCTTATTATGCTTACTTTCAAGATTTTAATGAGATAGGCATACACCTTGAAAAGGCACTTATTAGTTCTAAGGACTACCTAAAGGCTTGTGCCTTATGAAGAGGCCTAAATGGTAATAGGAGTGCTCTTCAAGATTTAAAGGATCTAGTTTTGATTAGAAAAGAGACATTTACCATTAAGTTTGACATGAACATAAGGAAAACATGGTTTTAAAGCACATTAAAGACCAAAATAGAATTAATAAGAGGTACAAATACAATAAAAATCATTCTACAACCAACCATCAATGAGAACTTATAGCTAAGTAGGGTTTTGAGGCAAGGAGACCTAATAAGAGATTAAGGACCTAAAAAGCTACAAGATAGGGAGAATCTCATGAAGAGTGCCATGGGGAACCTAAGGAGATGTCCCATTGCTATTCAAAATAAAATGATACTCAAGGTGAAATTATAATTCAATGTTTGTACACTCATGGTGAGGACTCACCAAGTATAGGGCATTCAAGTACTTTTGCAGGAAGAGTTAAAATATAATGTAAAGGTATTAATTTTAGGAGCATTGCCATAAGTTTTGTGTCAAAACCAACTTGTGAAGGAATCAAACTCACTTATTTGAATTTATTCTCCTTATAATTACACCTATAGTCACCATTGAGGTACCTATAACTACCTTGAAGGATTGCCACAAGTAAAGGTATGTTTGATACTTGAAGTACTCATCAAAGGTTTTTGAGCTCTACAAAAGGTTTTGTCTTTGAAAATGGTTAACATTCAAGAACAGAGGATTTCAAAGCATGATAAGTATTTATATGGATAATTAGACATATGATGCACCTTCAATGATCATGAAGGGAGAGTTACATTCATAATGACCAATGAGGGTTAAAAGATACAACCCTAAGCCAAGAAATTAGCTGAGCTAAAGAGGTGAACTTATTAAGAGGTTTTGAGGAGAAAGACATAGCATATAGGGTTTGGATGTTTACATGGAATAAATAAAGCTTCACTTATAGTTATGAAAAATAACCTACAATCCTTCTTAACATACAGTTCTTTTATAATGAGCTTGAATGCAAGAATTATCAAGGAGAGGGGAGGTTCAAAGTTTCCTAGTAAGGAGATGGCTACATTTGTATCAGTTGAAGGGGGGTTTTTGAGGTCTTTTATATCAAAATTTATGTAAAATCCATACAAATGATACTTTTTGACCACCTACAGGTCTAGTCCACCTCAAGTAAGCCTATTCAACAAGTGTGAAGATGGAAGTAAACTGCTAAGCCTACTAGTTTGCTTGGAGCATATGAATATTGATAGCCTAAAAATAGGGATAAGAAACATGATATAATGTGTTTAAGTGGTAAAAAATACAACTTACAACCTTTCCCCTAAAAAGGAGACCTACGGGCCTATATACTACCAGTACCTACAGTGGCTAGGATCTCAGTATACATAAGCTTGTTCAAAGTTTCAAGGTGGTTAATATGATTAGTGTACTAATTGACTAAAGAAAATAAATCCAAAATAAATATAAATTTCTTAGGAGACTCCAAAAGCCCAAAAAATATAACTCTCACCTACATTCTACTCAAGGAGAGTGCCCTATAATTAAGTGGTCTAAATGATAAAATACTGATCTAGGCTAAAGAGACTAAAGAGAATTTTGACATACTTATGGTTTTTTTGAATATACTAAAGAGGAATCATAGAAAAGGGAGACCCAAATTCCACTTTTATTATATTTATCTTTGGCATCCTTTTGTCACAATTCATACAACTATGAAGACATAATTAAGTCTAGGGTCAAGGAAAGGTCCATCTTAAAGAGGATAATTAAAAGACATGAATTAATTGAGGTCAAGGTTTTAACTTTAATGAAAATCTAATTTCAATGCTACAATATATTTTATCCTAAGACTAACATCTACACATCACAAGGATGATCGTACATAACCAAGTGTATGAAATATGAGTGTAAAAAACCTAAAACCTTGATTTGAGGAGTCAAAAGGAGTAAGAAGATAATTAATAATATTTAATGTTATCTAATTCAAGTATTTGAATTATGTTTTAATCCAAACCAATACGAGTGACAATTTTCCTCTCAGACACCTCCATCGCTTGCAATTTACACCTAGAGCAAGGTCTACTTTCTCTCTCAAAGGTCATGAGCAAACAAGTTTCTCTGAATGACCTTATCCAATAAAGTATCTATGAATGGTATATTCATGTAAAATTTCATAATATATTTATATAATTATTCAGTTAATTGAGACATAAAGAAACATGAATTAAGATGATAGTAGTTCAGAAGTATGAAATTTGACTGTATGAGGCCTAAAACCTTGCTAGAGGGGTCAAAGTATACTAAAAAGAGGGATAGAGGATGTTTTAAACATATTAAGAGGAATTTTGAGATAATTGAGGATAAATTTTATCTTTAAAACCTCCAATAACCACTAAATAAGCTCCAAACAACATGAAAATATAGTCAATTATGTCACAGTCCACATGAAAGGGGCAAATTTGAAGGAAATTTGAGGATTATGGCATCTATAGGTGGAATTTTGACTTGAAATTTGGTGTGTAGAATAATAATGAGTTTATTAATAATAATAAAAAGTTTAAAGACCATTTAAAAATTGGAATTTATTTCTTTTTTATCACAATCATCAGCATGTCTATTTGAGATCACCATTGGAATATGTAATGTTTTGAAGCGCCACAGAGGTTTCTAAGCCTAGATGAGAGTTTTAAAATAATTTAATGATGTTTTTAAATAATAATAAGACCTTTAAATATTTTAAATACTCCAAACTATATGCAAACCATGCTCATATAGGCTTTTGCAAGTAAATAGGCATATAGGCCAAAAAGGCATTTTTGACATTTCAAGAAAAAAGATACTTTTAGAGTGTTTTAATAGTATGTTAAAGACCCCATAATTATTTTTTATATAAATTATATATAATGGAAGATTATCTTTCATCTTGGTGAAGATTTTCATTTTTTTCCACGCTTCTAAGCCACCTATTCAAATGCTCATATCTTTCACCATGTGAAGAGTTTGGATGAAAAAACTTAATATGTTTTGATGACACATATGAGATTAAATTTCATGAATAATTTATATTATTTTATGGGATGTGCTTTATGAATAATTTTTAAGAGCGTAGGTAGCTTAGAATGCAAACAAAACCCTATAGGAAGATTTCCTCCACGTGAAAAATTTGCATATATTTTGCATACAAACCCAATATTTTCAAGGATGTTACGGGGTAAATTTTATAAACATCACTGGTAATAGTTTTGGATTTGGAGATATGTACTTCATGAATCATCATTCCCAAGCCCTCAAAAAGCTAGTTTTTCAAAAATTTGATTTTATTTCCAAAAATTCACCATGGATCAACCTAAAAAAATTTCAAATGTCAATTAAACTCTAGGATTATTCTATAAAAATCCATTTTTATATATGGATCTATACGGGTCAAGTTAGAAATCATGTTTTTTGTGGAAAAAACATGGAAAATGATGTACAAGTTAGTTCAATGGGATACAATAAATGGAACTTGAAGATAGAGACTCATTATTCATCCTAAAATATTAAGTTCATAAATATTCTTGAAAGTGCCCCTACCATCTCAATCAAAATGGCTAGTCTATAGGAAAATGAGGCAAAATTGGCCTAGTCAACCTTGTTGATTGAATGGCAAGATTTTTATCATCAAGATAACATATCTTGTGATGGGGTAGTTGATTCAGGTCTAATGCCATTGTTTTTTAGGTTTTCAAGGTTTTGTTGAAATTTATATGGAGTTTTAAGTGTATAGAGTAGGCTGCTACACCTAATTGGCCAAGTAGGCCTAATTGATCAACATTAAAGAGAAAGTTGGCATTGAAATGGCTATCTTAGAGTTCAAATGTATTTTTACACACCACCTATTTGTTATTCACATAGGGATTAATCCATATTTTTAGGCCTTCAAATTACCTTTTTATGTAAGGAGGGAGCTTAGTTGGAGTTGATTGGTCTTGATCTTCAATTGACTTTTGACTAGATCATGAATCTGTCATGTTTTCCATGCAAATAAGGGCATTCTCATGTTCTAACACAAATTCAAATCAATTCAATCTTGAGTAAAATAATCCAAGTTGGTGTATCATTCATTCATGAAGATTAAATTATCAAAATGGGCCCACCATCCTTATTCCAATGTCAAAAGTGACCTTCATACAAGATTTTCTAGAAAAGACAAGTCTAAAGGACTTTCACTAACTATTAAAAAGTGGTTTTTGACTTGAGTTCATGTCAAGATGACTTTTTATTCTCACCTCTACACTAATCTCTTGGCTAATTTTATATGCTTTCTCTATTTAGGTTAGCTTTTTAGTAATTTTTCAAGATCCATCCCTCTCTTGGCAAGACCAGACTCTACCAAGATTGAGTTTTGTAAAATTTTCAAATAAATAAAATTATTTTTTTCATATTCCATTATACTGGTATAGTGTATTTATGTCAATTGATTTCCATATATGGTAGAAATTTATCCCTTGTCAAGTCCTAATTCTTACCTAGCTACTAGTTTGATTGATATGTAGGTCATGTTTAGTGTTTTATGTCTTTTTGATGAGATTATAGTGGATATAAGTGGATGTTTAGTACATTGAATTAGGCTTATTCCATCATTTCCCTCAGGATTTGACCACCAAATGAATCTTCTTCATGAAATATTGATGCATATGAGATATAGGACTTGCAAATTCAGTCTTTACTTATGTAATCAATGTTTTAAGAGATCAAATAGAATAGATGAACCAACAATATAGGTGTATCACTAATATTAAAGTAGGATTTTCCTTTTAGTATCTCTCTTCCCCTTTTCATCCCAACATTATGTAGTTTAATAAGCAGTGCAAAGTGATACATCAGAGGATCTAACCTCACCAAAATCTAGAGGTTTGATATAGGTTTAGGTGTTCCATACCTCAGATCATTCCAATGTTAGTCCAAGTGTGAAGGTTTTAGATTAAAATCTATCAAGCCTTCAAGCAGGGTGTTATCTAGGTTGCTAATAGTTTTGACATGCCTAGTGAGAAAGGAGTTCAACTATTAGAGTACAAGTTTGAAACACAATCATCTTAAAATATAATTTTGAGTACTCTTATAGCCTTTATATTAATGTAAAGTGTACATTGTTATTAAAAATTTTAGTTATCTTCATGATTTTCTAGGAGATGACAGCCTATAGAGAAGAATTTTATCATTTTTATCCTTACCAATAGTTTTAGTATGATCCTCATGACTCATATCAATCCTATCATGAGACATAAAAACCATATAATGAATATAAAAAACCTTATTAATAGTATGAAAGCTCATACCAATCCTATAAACACTCTCATGAGTTTTTTTATCCTCCTGATCAACCCAACTAGCTCCCAAAATAATCCATCTCATGCTTTAGGAAAACTTTGTTTGGATATGAGAAAGAGATGATAAGTATAGACACTAGAAAGAGCTAAAGTGAGGAGATTTACAAGAATGAAATTTAGAGTATGAGAGAAAATTTATAGCAAGATAGAGAGGTATGTGTAACATTCATTAGGCAAGGCCACTCAAAGTCTAGTTTGATATTTTAGACATTGGAGGTCTAATAGTAAGCATTACAGAGAGGATATAAGTTTATGAGAAACCCCAAGAAAATTATTTACATTATTAAGTCACCATAAATGTACCCTTTCCCCTTTATAATAAAAAACTAATTTTTGTCACAACCCTTAAGAATCAAACAAAACCCTAGCTAGCTTTCCTACCTAGAAGTCTATCCAAGAGAGGTCTAATAAAGTTGAAGAAGTTTTTATGAGAGGTCTTATTTTCAGATTGTATAGATCATTTAGAAGCATATATTTTCAAGTTTATAGGAATTAATCCTAGTGATCTAATCCTTGATTTTGAGGCTAATCTAATAAGGAAAATTCTGCATGCAAATTAGTATCTTCATTATTTAATGGTAGGTGTAGAGGTAGCACAACAAATTCCTTTTTTCACACCCATAGCTACAAAAAGTATAGAAGTACAGGTTTATAAACCCAAGTTCATAACATGGAATTAGATACATCAATCCAAATAAAAAGAAGAACAATCAAACATGCTTCAAGATGCTTAGTTTGAGAGCAAACTAGAGATCATTCATCCTCCACTCATCTCTCCTCAGAAGCCAAAGTCCTTTCCTTCATGGAAAACCATTCAATGAAATGCATAGAGAGATGAGGTGAAGGTGATCCAAAAAGAGTAGCCTCATGAGCAAAATCAGGTATCTATGGTAACTTCTGTATATCTTTCTCATCTTATTGAATACTTTCAGGGATATACCATGTCATGTTTAGAGAAATAACCTCTTCTTTATGATGCAAGTAAAGAATATGTATCCAAAGAGATAGAAAAGGAAGATGACTTCAGTGATTAAGAATAAGAAATCATAGTTTGGACACCATTGAGTAGGGATAAGAATGATTCAGTATATCATGATGCTAAAGAAGAGGAGTTGTAAGAGGTTTCTCAAGATCTTTCAATAGCTAATATAGATGAAACATAAAAAAATATTTACTTATAAGGCATCTATGAAGATAACTCACATAGATCCCTTGCTGAGATGGAAAATATTCATAAATAAAATGATCATTGACAATAGCTATATCATGATTTCTTAAATGAAATTGAAGAGATTAAAATGGAATATTTTGATGATGATATAGAGAAATAGGTTGATGCTTCATCTAAGGATTCTACCAATTTTTTGGTGCTTCAAGAAGGAAATGTTATTTTAGAGATTCCAAAGCAATATGAGATGGAGCTTGAGTGGATAGATGCGATGCCATTCTCTATAGAAGATGAATATGAAGCATGTGTAGTAGATCAATAATTTTCATATTACTTCATCCAAAAGGTAGAAACATGAGATAAACATGTTTCAAATAGTAAGAATATTGATGAATTTATTATCATTTCAGCTAATCATGATGAAAAAGCCTTTTGGGATGACTTAGAGAGTTTTTGTGCAAAGTTTGATAGTTCATCTCAACCTCATATGGAGATTGAAGAATGTTTTATAATAAATACTATTATAGTTGAAAATCAAGAAGAAATTAAAGAATTACAACTAAGTCTAAATACTTATCAAGAATCTAAATACTTTGACAAGGTACCACCTCAGAAAGAGTATAATGAAGACACCAATCTAAGCATACTAGTTAAATTGCCAATACAATCATTGAATGATAATGTTTCAACTCATGATTAGCTTATGAATGAGGTAGAGTTAGAGTTATTGATACATGAAAGAATAATATGGGATGAAGATGATTAGATCTTAGATCCATATCTTCAATCCATGCAACTAAAAATGGAGGTTGGAATCCTATATACATCATCAAGAAGATATGAACATCCAATTGCTATTAAATATAGAAGAGAGCTATAAAAAAGAAGAAAATATGTTTCAAATTTCCATGGTGTATCAAAAAGTTTTCCATTTGATCCTGGAGGAAAGCATCTTAGTTCAGGTTAGTTGTTCTAAGTTTACTTTATGTTAATAAGTGATTAGCACAAGCAACAATTTGCTTCCATTTTGTTATGTTTTCCTATTTTCCAAAGGTAAGTTATCTTTGATTTATAGTTTAGTTGTTTTTTCCCTTTAGTCTTGTTGTTTCATAGCCATAAAAGGTGTTACAAAGCCTAAAAGAGTCTATTTCTTAGTAAAGAAAGTCATCCAGTCAAACTTGTTATGCTTCAATTTGCCTTTGTCATATGAAAATTAGTGAGTTCATTGACCAGTTGACTGGTCAACCCCTGAGAGTTGCCAAAATTATTAGTAATTTGACCTAACAATGCCAAATTACTACCCCTATCATATGAAACTTTCAAAAAATTTAGTCATTGGCCTTTTACAGCAAGTCAAATCAATAAATTATAGCCTAAAAACATAGAGTTTGGTTTAAAATATAATAATTTAGATTAAAAAGGTCATTTAATTATCTAATTTATCTTGAATCACATTCAAAAAATATGATTTTAGCTTAAGTCCAAAGTTTCAAATCTTGAAAAAGTCATTTCATATGTTTTTAAAGCCAAAAAGGTGACTATTTCACCCCACACATGTCAATTAGCCATATTAAAACATGAAAAAGGTTGAAAATGTCTATTTTCCATGATATGACATGTATTTATTCTCAAGGCTTCTATTTAAAGTGGTGAAAGTTAAAGTTGGCTTTTAAAATCACAAAATTAAAAATCTTTTCCTTCATTTTTCAAGTGCTAGTATAGATTCCATATGGATTCCATACAACATGGGTAGGGGAGATAAATTTTATGCCATGATAAATATATAGTAAAAATTTCATTGAAATTGATGGCCATATAGGCCCAAAACTGATCCTCTATTGGTACTTTCCTACTTTACACAAAGGGACCTACCTACATGTTTTCTAATGGTACCATTCACTGGAGGAGAGTTCAAGTCTAAAATTTGGGGTGAAGAAACTAGACTTAGAGTTATTACTAGTGGCTTAAGTGGTTCCTCAATTGGCTTCATTCAGTCTCATAAACCGTCCAATTAAAGATAGGCTAATTACTATAGCCCTGCAACCAGAAAGGCAACTGATTTTCACCATTATCTCTTCACCAGTGTAGAGTTTTAAGGAAAATAAAGTTTTTGAAGAATCTTGAGAACTTTATCTACCTATCCATGGTATCCTTCAGCTATTATTCATGCAATTTAAGGTCTAAAAAATATCACAAACCTAGCTAGTTAATCTACATTATTGGCATGCGTTCAGGAGAGGTTGTACGGTCATATGAGGGAGAAGATGGCCTCAAATTTGCTTGATTTTTTTTTAGAGTCTCCCTCATGTTTTTTTTTCTCCCCAAGATAAATTATAAGATGTTACCCAAGTTTCATGGTAAAAATGTCATCTTATGGTCTCAAACTATCTAAAGAGGCCTAATTTCACATTCTTTAAGGTTTCTTTGCAAACTTTAAGGCTTTTGTAGAAAAATAAGTTTCATTTTTGACTCCTTTCCCTCCTCTAATAGCTTTCAAAGTTATATGGTCTCATTATCATGTGTCTATTTTTTTCTATAACTCCTTGTATTGGTCCTATCATGCTTCTGAATGCTTGTTTCCCACCTCATCCACATTCTCACCATACCACTATCATGTTATGCTATTATCACTATTTTTTATGTCTTTTCACCCTCCTTTCATGAGTTTCATTCACCTATTTCATCCCCACCACCCTTCCACACATATTCATCACCTGTTTTCATCTCATGCGTGTCAGGGTTGACAATAGACACCATCAAGCATGATCAAGGAGTTTGTAGACCTATTGAACATCAAACATAGTGAAAAGGTGATGTACAATAGATGAAAAATAGTCAAGGAAATCTAATGAATATATCAAACTCAAAAGGATAAAGATCTCTCCTTAGGGATTATGTCATAACTTCATCAAGCATATAAGGAAGAAGGATAAGATCAAATTAGATGTAAGGCCATGATTGAGGTTAAGTACATGTTTAGTCCATACAAATGGTATGCCATAGCCACCTTTACATGATCTAGGCTCAATCCTTATTAGGATGATATGACATTAATATACCTTCATTGTCAAAGATCAAGTTTTAAAGGTTCATAAATCCATATTATGGTTATAGTTAAGACTTGAATGAGGTAGGAATACACCTTGAAAAGGACACTTATCAAATCTAAGGACTACCTACATCTTATGCCTTATCAAGAGGCCTAAATGGTAATAAGAGTGCTCTTCAAGATTAAAAGGATCTAATTTTGATTAGAAAAGAGACATTAAACATTGAGTTTGACATGAACTTGAGGAAAACATGGTTTAAAAACACATTCAAGACCAAGAAGGTATTAATAAAAGGTACAAATGCAATCAAAATCATGCTATAATTAGACATGAATGAGAACCTACAACTAGGTAGGGTTTTGAGACAAGGAGACCTAACAAGAGATTCAGAACCTAGAAAGCTACCAGATAGGGAAAATATCATGAAGAGTGCCATGGGGAACCTGAGTAAGTGTGTCATTACTATTCAAGATAAAATTATACTCAAGGTGCACCTATAGTTCATTATCTATACACTTAGGTCAAGGACTCACTATGTATAGGGAAATTGATTACTTTTATAGGAAGAGGTATAATATAAAGGAAAGGTAAATATTTTAGGAGTATTTCCATAAGTTTTATGTATAAATCACCATATGAAGGAATAAAACTCACTTATTTAGATTTCTTCTCCTTAGAATTACACCTATAGTCACCTTTGAGGTACCTACACTTGCCTTGAAGGATTGCCACATTTAAAGGTATGTTTGATACTTGAAGTACTCATTAAGGGTTTTTGAGCTCTAAGGAAAGTTTTATCTTGGAAAATAGTCTGAATTTAGGGATAGAGGATTTAAGAGAATGAGAATTCTTGATATGGCTAATGAACCCTAACATGCACCTTTATCCATCATAAAGGGAGAGTTACAGTGATAGTGACCACAAAGGGTTAAAGGATGCAACCCTAGGCCAAGAAATTAGGTAAGCTAAAGACATGAACTTATTAAGAGGTTTTGAGGAGAAAGAAGTAGCATATAGGGTTTTGAATTTTGGAGGAACTAAATCAAGCTTCACTTATAGTGAGGAAAAGTAGCCTATAGTCCTTCTTAACCTACAGTTTATTCAAATCAGCTTGAATGCAAGAATTATTAGGGAGAGGAGAGGTTCAAAGTTTGTGAATCAAGATAAAGGATATATTTTAATAAGTTTAAGGGGGTATTTTAGGTCCTTTATATCACAATACATGTAAAATCCATATAAATGATAATTTTTGACTACCTACAGGCCTGGTCTATCTCAAGTAGGCCTATTCAAAAAGTGTGAAGATGGAAGTAGACTGCTAAGCCTACTAGTTTCATTCGATCATATGAATATTGATAACCTTAAGAGAGGTATAATAAACATGATAGAATGTGTTTAAGAGGAAAAAAATACAACCTAAAACCTTTCCCCTAAAAAGGAGACTTATTGGCCTAAATACTACCAATAGCTACAGTGGCTAGGATGTCAATATACATAATCTTGTTCAATGTTTCAAGGTGGTGAATATGATTAATGTAGTAATTGACTATATAACATAAATAAAAACTAATTATAAATCATTTGGTGACTCCAAAGGCACAAAAAAATGAACTCTCACCTACATGAAAAAATAGTGAGCCAGGCTAAAGAGACTAAAGAGTATTTTGACCTCCTTATTGTTTGTTTGAAGCTCCTAAAGAGGAATAACCACAAAGGGAGACTCGAATTCCACTTGTATTAAATTTATCTTTGGCATCCTTTTGTCATAGTTCATACAACTATGAAGACATAGTTATGTCTAGGGCCAAGGAGAGGTCTGTCATAAAGAGGATGTTTGATAGACATAATTAATTGAGGTAAAGTTTTCAACTTTGATGAAACTACAATATAAATGGTAATGTATATTTCATCCTAAGACTAACATCTATACCTCACAAAGATGATGTACATAGCCAATTGTATGAAATATGAGTGTAAGAAACCTAAAACCTTAATTTGAGGATTCAAAAGGAGTGAGAAGATAATACAGAAGGTTTAATATGATCTAATTAAAGTATTTTCATTATGTTTGAATCAAAAGAACTATGAGTGATAATTTGCCTCTTAGACACCTCCATTACTTGTAATTTCCACCTACAATAAGGTCTACTTTCTCTCTCATAGGTCATGGGAAAATAAGTTTCTCTCAATGAACTTATCCAATCAAGTATCTATGAATGGTATAGGCATGTAAAAGTTCATAATATCTTCATATAATTATTCAAGTCATTGAAACCTCAAGGAACATGAATTAAGATGATAATATATCAAATGTAAGGAATTTGACTGTATGAGGCCTAAAACCTTGCTAGAGGGGTCAAAGTATGCTATAAATATGGGTAGAGGATGTTTTAAACATATTAGAAGGTATTTTTAGATAATTGAGGATTGATTTTATCTTGAAAACCTCCAAATACTAGGAAATCCACTTCAAAAAAACATTAAAATATAGTCAATTATGTCACAGTCAATGCAAAAGGTCAAATTTTTAGGAAATTTGAGGATTAAAGCATATACAATTGGAATTTTGACTTTAAATTTGGTGTGAAGCATCAGAATTAGTTTAAGAATAATCCAAACAAGTTATAAGGACATTAGATGAGTGGAAGTGCTCATTATTTTGTCAGTCATTAACATGTCTATTTGAAGTGCCACAGATTTTTTTAAGCCCAAGTGATATTTTTAAAAACATGAGATGATGTTTTTACATCATCCTAAAACTTTTAAATAGTGTCAAAGATCCAAACTATATGCAAACCATGCTTTTATATAGATTTTTGCAAGCAAACAAGCATATAGGCCAAAAAAGCATTTTTGACTTTTCAAGAAAAAAGATACTTTCAAAGTGTGTTGATAACATGGTAAAGAACCCATAATTATGTTTTTAAGCATTAAAATTTAGGCAAATAGTCATTTTCATCTTGGTGAAGATTATTATTTTTTGTAGTTCTAGACACCCTTCCAAGCCACCTATTTAGATGCTCATATCTTTCACCACATGAAGAGTTTGGATGAAAACTCTTAGTTTTTTTTTTGAGGAATAATATGTAGTTATAATTAATGAACACTTGATATTAGTGTAATGGCTATGATTTATAAATAATTGTTAATAGCGTAGGTAGCCTAGAATTCCAACAAAACCCTATAGGCAAATTTCCTCCACATGATAACTTTGCATATATTTTGCATGGGAACCTGATATTTTCAAGGATGTTAGGGGGTAAATGTGATACACATAAATGGAGAAAAAAATATATTTGGAGGTATGTACTTCATGATTAATCATTTTGAAGATTCAAGTTAAAAACCCTCCCAAGCCCTCAAAAAACTAGTTTTACAAAAAGTTGATTTTCTTGCTACTAATTTACCATGGATCAACATGAAACCTTTTAAAAAATAAATTAAACTCTGAGAGGATTCCAAAAATGTCATTTTATGTATGGATCTATATGTATCAAGTCATAAATCATGTTTTTTTGGAAAAAACCATGGAAAATGAAGTACAGGGTAGCTCAATGGGATCTAATTAATGAAGCCTGAATCTTAAGACTTGTTCTTCATCCTCAACTCTTCAGTTTCTCAAAAATATTCATGAACGTACCCCTATCAGCTAAATCAAAATGGCTATTCTATAGGAAAATGAGGCAAAATGGGCCTAATCAGCCTTATTGACTAAATGGCAAGATTTTTCTCATCAAGATCACATATCTTGTGATGTGGGGAGTTGATTCAGGTCTAATTCCATTCTTTTTTTTAAGGTTTTCTAGATTTTGTTGCAATTTATATGGAGTTTCAAGTGTACATAGTAGGCTACTAGACCTAATTGGCCTAGTAAGCCTAATTGATCAACATCAAATAAAATGTTATTGTTGAAATGGATATCTTGGAGTTCAAATGGAGTTCTACAGGCCACTTATTTGTTGTTCACATAGATATTCATGCATATTTTAAAGACTTCAAAGTCCCTTTTCAAGCAGGGAAGGATCTTAGTTGGAGTTGAATGGTCTTAAGCTTCTATTGAATTTTTACTAGATCATGCATCTATCATGATTTCCATGCAAAAAGGGACATTCTCAAGTTCTAACTCATCTTCAAATTAGTTCAAGCTTGAGTTAAGACATCCAAGTTGGTGTATCATTCATGCATGAAGATTGACTTGTCAATATGGGCCCACCATCCTTATTCTAGTGCCAAAAGTGACCTTCATGTAAGATTTTATAGAAAAGACAAGTCTAAAGAATTTTTGTTAACTATTGAAAATTAATTTTTAAATTGAGTTCATGTCAAGCTGACTTTTTATTCTCACCTATATGCCAATATATTATCTAATTTTCTATGATTTTTCTATATATGTTGGCTTTTTAGCCATTTTTCAAGATCCATCCCTCTCTTGATAAGATTAGACTTTGCCAAGATTGAGTTTTGTAACCTTTTTAGATAAATAAAATGGCTATTTTCATATTCCATTATGTTGGTATAGTGTATTTATGTCAGTTGATTTGGATATATGGTAGAAATTTCTCCCTTGTCAAGTCTTAATTCTCACCTAGCTACTAGTTTGAAAGATTATGTAGGTCATTTTTAGTGTTTGATGTCTTTAGGATGAGCTTATAGTGGATATATGTAGTTGGTTAGTACTTTGAATCAAGCCTATTCCATCATTTCCCTTAGGTTTTGACCACCAAATGAAACCTCTTCATGAAATACTAATGCATAAGAGATATTGGAGTTGTAGATTAAGTCTTTCCTTGTCTAATCAGTGTTTTAGGAGCTCAAATAGAGTGGATGAACCACTAATATAGGTGTATCACTAATAGTAAATTAAGATTTCCTTTTCACTATCTCTTCCCATTTTCATCCTAATAGTCAATAGTTTAGTAAGCAGTGCAAAGTGATACATTAGAGGAGCTAGAATCAAAAAAATCTAGAGGTTCGGTCTTAGTTAAGGAGTCCCACACCTCAAATCATTCCAATGTTCATCCAAGTGTGAAGGTTTTAGAGCTAAATCTATCAAGCCTTCAAGTAGGGTACTATCTGGGTTGCTAACAGTAATACCTAAGCTTAAATAGTTTTGAAGGTGTTTAAGATCCAAAGATTCAAACATTATGTGTTTTTTCATGATGTATCATAACTTTAAAATTCTAACAATATGTAATACCAAATCTTAAAGGGTTTTGAATTTATTTAATATCAAAAGATTTAAACTTTATGAACATTTCTCATGATACATTGTAACTTTAAAATTTGAATGACATGTAATACTGAACCTTAAGTAGTTTTGAATGTGTTTAAGATCCAAATATTCAAAATTTAAGCATGTCTCTCATAATACATCACAAATTTAAAATTTTAATGATATATAATACTAAAGCTTAACCAATTTTGAATTTGTTTAAGATCTAAAAATTGTAACTTTATGCACATTTCTAATAATGCATCACAAATTATAAACTTGAATGATATGTAATATGAAATCTAAAGTGGTTTTAAAGGTATTAAAGATATAAAGATTCAAACTTTATGTGAGATTTTATTAATTTATCACAAGTTTAAAATTTGAAAGATATGTAATACTGAAGCTTAAGACATTTTAAACATGCTTAAGACCTATAGATTATAATTTTATGCACGTTTCTCTTGATGCATCAAAACTTTAAAATTTGAGTGATATGTAATACCAAATATTAATTAGTTTTGAGTGTGTTTAATCTCCAAAGATTAAAACTTCATGTGCATTTATCATGATCCATCCCAACTTTGAAATTTGAATGATATGTAATACTAAATCTTAAGCGGTTTTGAATGTGTTTAAGATCTAAAGATTCAAACCTTATGCACATTCTTCATGATGTATCACAACTTTGAAATTTTAATTATATTTAATATGGAAGCTTAAGTGGTTTTGAATGTGTTTAATATCCAAAGATTTGAACTTTATGTGCATTCCTCATGATGCATCACAACTTTGAAATTTGAATGATATGTAATACCAAAGCTTAAGTGGTTTTGAATGTATTTAATATTTAAAGATTCATAATTTATTTATATTTCTCATGATACATTTCTATTTTAAAATTTGAATGATTTGTAATATCAAAGTTTAAGTGGTTTTAAAGGTGCTTAAGATCTAAATATTTAAAATTTATGGGCATTTCTCATGATGCATTAAAACTTTAAAATTTGAATGATATGTAATACTAAAGATTAAAGAATTTTTAAGGTTTTTAAGATATACATATTTAAAATTTATGCTCATTTCTCATGATGCAACACAACTCTAAAATTTGAATGATATGTAATACTGAATCTTAAGTAATTTTGAACGTATTGAATATCTAAAAATTCAAATTTTATGTGTGTATCTCATGATACATCTCAACCTTGACATTTGAATGATCCAAAGATTCATACTTTATGCACATTTCTCATGATGCATGTAACTTTGAAATTTAAACAATATGTATTACCAATACTTAAGTGGTTTTGAATGTGTTTAAGATTCAAAAATTTGAACTTTATGTGTGTTTATCCTATTCCATCACAACTTTGAAATTTGAATGATATGTAATAACAAAGCTTAAGTAGTTTTGAATGTGTTTAATATCCAAAGATTCAAAATTTAGGTGTATTTTTCATGATACATCACAAATTTTAAATTTGAATGATATGTAATACTGAAACTCAATTAGTTTTGAAAGTGTTTACTTTATGCACATTTTTCATGATGCATAACAACTTTGAAATTTGAATGATAAGTAATACTCAAGCTTAAGTAGTTTTGAAAGAGTTCAATATCCAAAGATTTTAAATTTATACACATTTCTCATGATGCATCACAACTTTGAAAATTTAATAATATGTAATACAAAATTTGAAGTGGTTTTCAATGTGTTTAAGATATTATGATTTGAACTTCATGCACATTTCTCATGATGCAACGTAACTTTTAAATTTGAATGATATGTAATACTAAATGTTAACCACTTTTGACCATGTTTAAGATCTAGATAATTGAACTTTATATGCATTTCTCATGATACATCACCAATTTGAAATTTTAATGATATGTAATATCAAAGCTTAAGTAGTTTTAAAAGTGTTTTTGATCTAAATATTCAAACTTTATGCGTGTTTTTTATGATGCATCACAACTTTGAAATTTGAATGATATATAATATCAAAGTTTAAGTGGTATTGAAGGTGTTTAAGATTCAAAGATTGAAAATTTATGTGCATTTCTCATAATACATTACAACTTTGAAATTTGAATTACATGTAATACTGAAGCTTCAGTGATTTTGAATGTGTTTAATAATAGAAATATTTAAACTTTTAACATGTTTCTCGTGATGCATTGTAATTTTTAAATTTGATCTCTAAATGTGTTTTGAAAGTTTTTAAGATCTAAAGATTTGAAATTAATTCTCATTTATCATAATACATTGTAACTTTAAAACTTGAATGATATGTAATACTAAAACTAATTCAGTTTTTAACATGTTTAAGATCTAAATATTTTGACATTATATGTGTTTCTCATGATGCATCACAACTTTGAATTTTGAATGATATGTAATATTGAAGCTTAAGCAATTTTGAACGTATTTAAGATCAAAAAACTCAAACTTTGTGAGCATTTTTTATGATGCATTGCAACTTTGAAATTTGAATGATATGTAATATTGAAGATTAAGTGATTTTGAACATGTTTAACTTCTAAAGATTAGAAATTTATGCACATTTATTATGATGTATTATAACTTTGAAGTTTGAATGATATGTAATACAAAAACTTAAGTGGTTTTGAACGTGTTAAATATCCAAAGATTCAACTTTATGTGTATTTTTCATGATGCATCACAACTTTAAAGTTTGAATGATATGTAATACTGAAACTTAAGAAGGTTTGAATGTGTATAAGATCTAAAAATTCAAAATTTATGCACATTTTCCATAATGCATTTCAAATTTCAAATTTAAATGATATGTAATACTAAAGCTTAAGTTGTTTTGATTATGTTTAAGATCCAAATTTTCAAACTTTATGCATATTTCTCATCATGCATCACAACTTTAAAATTTGAATGATATGTAATATCGAAGCTTAAGAGATTTTAAATGTTTTTAAGATCTGAAGATTCAAACTTTATTCATGTTTCTCATGATGCATAACAACTTTGAAATTTTAATGATGTAATACCAAAGCTTAAACATTTTTGAACGTCTTTAAGATATAAAAATTTGAAATTTATACATATTTTTCATGATGATTCATAACCTTAAATTTGAATGATATATAATAATGAAGCTTAATATAGACATTTTGAATGTGTTTAAGATTTAAATATTTGAATTCTATGAGAATTTTCATGATGCATCATAGATTTGAAATTTTAATGATTTGTCATAGCAAAGCTTAAGCAATTATGAATGTGATTTAGATCCAAAGATTTAAAATTTCTATATATTTTTCATTATCCATCACAATTTTGAAATTGTAATGATAGGTAATGTCAATGCTTGATTAATTTTGAATGTGTTTAAGATCAAAATATTCAAACTTTATGTGCATTTATCATAATGCGTCACACCTTTTAAATTTGAATGATATGTAATATTGAAGCATAATCAACTTTGAATGTGTTTAAGATCCAAAGATTCAACTTTATGTGCATTTCTCATGATGCATTATAAATATAAAATTTGAATGATGTAATATGGAAGCTTAAGTGGTTTTGAACATGTTTAAGATCTAAATATTTGAACTTTATTTACAATTTTTATAATACATCACAACTTTGAAATTTGAATGATATATAATACTGAATATTGAGTGGGTTTAGAATTTTTAAGATCCAAATATTTAAACTTTATGCATGTTTTCTATGATGAATCACAACTTTGAAATTTGGATGATATGTAACATTGAAGCTTAACTATTTTTGAATGTGTTTAAGATGCAAAGATTTGAGCTTTATTGACATTTCCCATAACGCATTGGAAGTTTAAAATTTGAATGATGTAATACCAATTCTTAAGTAGTTTTGAATATTTTCAAAATTCAAAGATTCAAAATTTATGTGCATTTCTCATGATGCATCGTAACTTTGAAATTGGAATGATATGTAATATTGAAGCTTAAGTGGTTTTAAAGGTATTTAATATTCAAAGATTTAAACATTAAGTGCATTTTTCATGATGCATCGACACTTTAAATGTTTAATGATATTTAATACTGAAGCCTAAGAGATTTTGAATATGTTTAAGATTCAAATTTTTAAACTTTATCTACATTTCTCATAATTCATCACAACTTTAAAATTTGAATGATATATAATACCAAAACTTAATCAGTTTTGAATGTATTTATGATCTAAAGATTCTAACTTTATGCTAGTTTCTCATGATGCACTACAACTTTGAAATTTGAATGATATGAAATACCAAAGCTTAAGTGGTTTTGATGGTGTTTAAGATCCAAATATTAGAATTTATGAACTTTTTTCATGATGCATCGAAACTTTTAAATTTGAATGATATATAATACCAAAGATTAAGTAGTTTTGAATGTGTTTAAGATCCAAAGATTCAAACTTTATGTAGGTTTATCATGATGCATCAAAATATTGAAATTTGAATGATATTTAATACCGATGCTTAAGCAAGTTTGATCATGTTTAAGATATAAAGATTCAAACTTTATGCATATTTCTCATGATGCATCACAACTTTTAAATTTGAATGATGTGTAATACCAAATCTTATGTGGTTTTGAACATGTTTAGGATCCAAAAATTCAAAATTTATGCATATTTATTATGATGCATCGGAACATTGAAATTTGAAAGATATGTAATACCAAAGCTTAACTTTTTTTTAGCATGTTTAAGATGAAAAGTTTGAAATTTTATGTTTGTTTTTCATGATGGATCATTATTTTGAAATCTGAGTGATATGTAATTCTGAAGTTGAAGTGGTTTTGAACATGTTTAAGATCTAAAGATTCAAATTTTATGAGCATTTATTATGTTGCATCATAACTTTGAAATTTGAATGATATGTAATAATGAAGTTTAATTGGTTTTGAACATGTTTAAGATCTAAAGATTTAAAAATTTATGCACATTTATAGTGATCCATCATAACTTTAAAATTTGAATGATATGTAATATCAAAGCTTAAGTAGTTTTGAACATGTTTAAGATCCAAAAATTCAATCTTTATGTGCCTATCTTATGATGAATCACTACTTTGAAATTTGAATGATATGTAATATTGAAGTTGAAGTGGTTTTGATTGTGTTTAATACCCAAAGATTCAAACTTTATGTGCATTTCTCATCATGAATTAAAAATTTAAAATTTGAATAATATCTAATATCAAAGATTAAGTTGTTTTTAATGTGTTTAAGATCCAAATATTTGAACTTTATGCGTATTCATCATGATGAATCAAAAATTTGAAATTTGAATGATATTTAATACCAAAGCTTAAAGGTGACATTTTGAATATGATTAAGATCCAAAGATTTGAACTTTATGCACATTTCTTAAGATACATCGTAATTTTAAAATTTGAATGATATGTAATACTAAAGCTTAATTAGTATTGAACATGTTTAAGATCTAAAGATTCTAATTTTATGCACATTTATCATGATGCATTTTAACTTTGAAATTTGAATGATATGTGATACATAAGATTATGCCATTTTTAATGTGTTTAAGATTGAAAGATATAATCTTTATGTGAATTTATTGTGATCCATCACAACTTTGATATTTGATTCATATGTAATACTAAATATTAAGTAGTTTTGAACCTATTTAAGATATAAAGATTTGAAATTTATACACATTTCTCATGATGCGTTGCACATTTGATATTTGAGTGATAGTAATATTGATTTAAACTTTATGCATGTTTCTCATGATGCATCATAAATTTAAAATTTGAATGATAGATAATACTGAAGCTTAGTTATATTGAAGGAGTTTAAGATCCAAATATTCAAACTTTATGGGATTTATCATGATGCATCCCAACTTTTAAATTTTAATGATATGTAATATCAAAGGTTAATCAATATTGAATGTGTTTAAGATCTAAATATTGTAACTTCATGCACATTTCTCATGATGGCATCACAAGTTTAAAATTTGAATGATATGTAATATCAAAGCTTATGTGGTTTTAAAACTGTTTAAGATCCAAATATTTAAACTTTATGCATGTTTCTCATGATGCATCACAACTTTAAAATTTAAATTATATGTAATACCAAATCTTATGCAGTTATGAACATGTTTTAAATCTAAAAATAAAAAATTTATCTATGTTTCTCATGATGCATCCTAATATTAAAATTTGAATAATATGTAATATTAAATATTAAGCAGTTTTGAATGTGTTTAAGATCCAAAGTTCAAACCTTATGCATGTTCCTCATGATGGATCATACCTTTGAAACCTAAATGATATGTAATACTGAAGCTTAAGTTGTTTTGAATGTTTTTTTAGGTCCAAAGATTCAAAAATTATGGGAATTCCTCATGATGCATCATAACTTTTAAGTTTGAATGATAAGTAATACCAAAGCTTTAGCGGTTTTGAACGTGCTTAAGATCCAAATATTCAAAATTTATGGGTATTTCTCATGATGCATCATAACTTTGAAATTTGAATGATATGTAATACCAAAGTTTAATTGGTTTTAAAGGTGTTTATAATCACATATAAATGCAATTTATACAACTTGAGCATGACTTGTGATATCCAAACCATAGGTCTTTCCTGCTTGCTTACATAACCCACTAGGCATGTTTTCACTACTTTTCAGTCAACTAAAGCCTTTCTAAATCAACCCCAACTATGACAAACTCTTCTCCCAAGAACATAAATGTCCCCTAAGGTCCCTATCCACTTGGAAAATAGCACCATAATTTAGACTATAGCATTGGACCCTAGGGTGTCCACTTTCCAACGCTATTTTCCAAGTCACTCTTAGCCTCAAACGGTCAGATTTCCCTAAATCCTTATCTTTTACCTTATCAACCTAACATGAAGTTAATTAACCTAGGATCATTAGCTTTCCTATAAAATCCTATTCAAATGGTAATTTAGAAGGGTTGGTAATCATTCAAAAGGTGTAAGCTAGAAATACATGAAGCACACTCAAGAAAATCTTCCTATTCTCTACATACAACTAACCACTACTATTTTTAACCTACCCAAGCTCTCGCACAAGTCACAAGTCATCTCAAAATTTCCTAGATTTACATAATACTTGCAATTCATATATAATATTGGATAATACACATTCAATTTGGGAGAACTACTTTGGCATTGATCCCTCCTCATAGTATTGGTATGTAGGCAATTTCCATACCCACACATGGGGTATGATCATACATTTAGTGCATAACACACACTAACCCCTTTTTCTAGTTTATTAAAGGCCACTTATCAAGACTAAATAGGAAATAGGGCCCTAGAGGACATAATCAATTGCACATGGAGCTTTGCAAATGATTGAGACCTGAGATTTTAGACACAGAGCCTCCCAAAGTATTAGAATAGAACCCAAAAAGCTCAGAAGAAGTAGATCAAAAGGATTATAGCACCAAAAATAAGACTATATCACTGACCCTAAAGTGTCTAGTTTTTAGTACTATTATCCAAGTATAAAATAGACTTATAGGTCATATTTCTAACACTCTACCCAGTTAGCTTAGTAATTTGTAGTTTTAGAATCCTCTATCTCATTCCAGAAATCAACTAAGTTTACTCTCTATCCCCTTGTTTGCTATTTTAGTAATTAATTAATCAAATCCAGAGTTAGAAAATAAGTAGGATAATTTAGACATAATGTATAAGTATATTTTCTAGATTAATCTAGAACCATTTACTAATTAATAAATTAAACCTTAGTTTCTCAAAAATATTAAAATATTTGATGAACCTGACTTACTTCAAATCTTCACACAAAAACCCCAAAAACCTTAGGGATATTTTTTTTAATTTTTTCCCATATTTTTTTTAATTTTTATATAATTTAAAAATTAGTAAACCTCAATTTTAAGTGCAATATTTTCAATAATTCAATAAAACCCTAGTTTCCACATACTAGGTCCTTGCACGAAACCACTTCTAGACCACTAGGAAAAGTATTCTGCTAATTTTAGAAATATTTTTCAAATTTTACTAATATATTTCAAGTCCAATATTCTAATTCTTAGTAAATTTTTCAAACTATTGCATTAATTTTGAAAAAAAACATTTTAAACCCTCGTTACATCACTTAATTTCCAATCATTTTCTAGAATATTTTTCTTATTTTCTATAAATTTTGATTGAATATTAAAATCCAAAAATCATTTTCAAATTCAAAAGTTCATAGTATTATGCAAATAATATTCCTAAAAAATCCTTAGGTGTATACACTAGTTCCTATTGCATTCTGAGGTATCACCTTACATACATAAACAAATTATAAAAATGATACTTATTTACAAATGTTTCTTACATTTCTTCCAAATAATAAGGAAACTATAATAGACCGTAGCATGTACATGAATGATGACGTTTATGACATCTTAGTATAAAATTTCATTCTTTGCTTTACATGTTTGATTTTTATAGTATGGAATGATATTCAACAAACTATTGTTACATATGTTAAGACACTTCTTGCCCCATCTCCCATGGAACCTGTCTTCCATAATGACTTCTTTTGCATGGTTGATTTCACCATCCCACAAGTTATTACCTATTTCTAGAGATGCTAGTTGGCACCCTTCATCCCTCCACCTCCCCACCCTATCTATTATGTATGCTCTCCTCCCACACACACTAATAATCCTAAACACATAGTGGATAGTAAGGTTAGAGATGTTACTCGACCTATCATTACCCCACCTCCCCACCCTATCGACTATCTACGCTCTCCTCCTACACACACTACTAATCCTATATAGATAATGGATAATGTGTTTAGATCTATTACTCAACATGCCATTATCCATCCAATACCCACTTAAGAACACCAAAATCCACCTACTCCATCCCATCCTTGGCTTGGGCTTATTACACAATTAGATGCAACCAAGGCATATGATATTGTAGATCAGTTGTGTAATACTCCAAAAAAAATTAAATGTTAGAATTTCTCCAAAAATCTAATGTGTTTAAGGACATTATTTATTAAGAACTCACTCAGACCTTCATGCTAGCTAACTCTGATCCTGCTTATTTTTCATCTATGGTTAATACACTAAAAAATATTGAAGATGACATTTCTTTTGAGAAAGATGACACACCATCTTAGATAGTTATTGATCAAAATTTACCACTATTCATATAGATTCAAATTAAAACTAGTGCAATAAAGAGAGTTCTAGTTGATAGTGGTACCAAAATAAATATATGCAATATCACATTCTTACAATCTATGGGTGTAGATATGGAATCCATGCAAAAATCATATAAAACAATTAAAGGGTTTGATTATATACCATGAAAAACATTGGGCACCATTACATTAGATATCATAGTAGGGCTAAAACCCCTTACTACCTAGTTTCAGGTTATGATTGGTCCTATCTATTATAATATTTTACTTAGATGACCATGGATACACATTATGCAAGCCATTTCTTCTACTCTACATTGATGTGTCAAATTCATTCATGATGGATATCTCTACACATGTCCTAAATATAATCATCCATTCAAATACTACCAAGTTGCATAGTCATCTTCAACTACTTCATCAAATGAGATACCTTTTCTTACTATGTAGTCACCACCTCATCATATTCCTCTAGATAAAATATAAACATATGAGGTAGGAGAAACCAACACATCTCATGTTTCTCAAACTCTAGCTTCTCAACCAATTATAATAGCTATAGTCACTCCAGTAGTCAAAGTAAAAACACATGTTATACTTACACCATTACCAATAACCATTCTAGCAGTGCCAGTTGCTCCCATGAATATAGTGCATCAGACTAATACAAATACTCTCTCAGTATCATCACCTTCTCCTACTATAGTTACTAAGACTTATATATCATAGTTACCCCTAGTGGTAAATTCAAAGTTATCTTACATGCATGATGTTAATATAGATTCCCAAGCTACCTCAAATGATGATGATATAACACCCACACTCATAGATGATTATATATATGGATTAAAATATATAGAAGTTGGCCCAAAAGAATATCAAGATGATTCTAGAGCACTTATTAAACATCTTATAGTTTACATGGTAACTTCTATAATGAAAAGGATAATCATTTAGATCTAGGTAGGTAGTACACCTCATTGACCATAGATTTTATTATAGATATTACTTGATAAAAAATTAATCAAGCTTCCTACAGTACAACACAAATCTATCGATAGATTATCATAAAATGAAGGTAAGCCATTTTAAATTTTTCATAAGATCACTAGCCATGATAATATTATTACATATGGTAAGACACTTCTTGCCCCATCTCCCATGGATCCCATCTTCCATAATGACTATTGTTGCATGGTTGATTTCATGATCCCATAGGTTACTACCTATTTCTAGAGATTCTAGTTGGCACCCTTCATCCCTCCACCTTCCACCCTATCTATTATGTATGCTCTCCTCCCACACACACTACTAATCCTATATAGATAGTGGATAATATGGTTAGATATTTTACTCAACATATCATTACCCCACCTCCCCACACTATCAATTATCTACACTCTCCTCATACACACACTACCAATCCTATATAGATAATAGATAATGTGGTTAGATTTGTTACTCAATGTGTCATTATCCATCCTCTACCCACTTAATAACCCCACAATCCAAATGCTCCACCCATCCCTGACCCAGGTCTATTACATAATTAGATGCAACCAAGGCATATGATATTGTAGATTAGTTGTGCAAACTCTAGCAAAAAATTCAATGTTAGAATTTCTCCAAAAATCTAATGTGTTTAAGGACACTCTTTATCAAACACTCACTCAAACTTCTATACTAGCTAATTCTGAGCCTACTTATTTTTCTTCCATGGTTAATACACTAAAAAATATCAAAGATAATATTTATTTTGATAAAGATGACACACCATCTTAGATAGTTAATTGATCAAAATTTACCACTATTCATATATATTTAAATTAAAACTAGTGCAGTAAAGAGAGTTCTAGTTGATAGTGGTACCAAAATAAATATATGCAATATCACATTCTTACAAGCTATGGGTGTAGATGTGGAATCCATGTAGAAATCATATAAGACCATTAAAGGGTTTGATGATATACCATGATAAACATTAGGCACCACTGCATTAGATATCATAGTAGGGCTAAAAACCCTTACTACCCAATTTCAGGTTATGTTTGGACCTTTCCATTATAATATTTTACTTAAATGACCATGGATACATGTTATGTAAGGCATTCCTTCTACTCTACACCGATGTTTCAAATTCATTCATGATGGATATCTCTACAAACGTCTTGAAAATAATCATCCATTCAAATACTACCAAGTTATAGAGTCATCTTCAACTATTTCACCAGATAGGATACCTTTTCTTACTATGTAGTCACCACCTCATCATATTCCTCTAGATAAAATACAAACATATGAGGTGGGAGAAACCAATACATCTCATGTTTCTCAAACTCTAGCTTCTTAGCCAATTATAATAGCTATAGTCACTTTAGTAGTCAAATTAAAAACACCTATTACACTTACACCATTACCAAAAACCATTCTAGCAATGCTACTTGCTCTCATGGATATAGTGTGTCAGACTAATACATATACTCTCCTAGTATCATAACCTTCTCCTACTATAATTATTGAGACTCATATATCATAGTTACCCCTGGTGGTAACTTCAAAGTTATCTTACATGCATGATGTTAATATAGATTCCTAAGCTACCTCAGATGATGATGATACAACACCCACACTCATAAATGATTATCTATATGTATTAAACTTTACACCAGTTGGCCCAATAGAATATTAGGATGATTCTAGAGCACTTATTAATCATCTTATAGTTTACATGGTAACTTCTATAATGAAAAGGATAGTCATTTAGATCCAGGTAGGTAGTACACATCATTGACCATAGATTTTGCTATAGATATTACTTGATCACAAATTAATCAAGCTTCCTATAATAAAACATAAATATATCAATAGATTATCATAAAATGAAGGTAATCCATTTTGCCTTTTTCATAGGATCACCAGCCATGATACTAACTCATGTACAACTTTACAACAATGATTGGATAAACTACAAAATTGAGGAATTATTCAAATCATAGCTCCACCAGTAACACCAACACCACTTCTAATGAGATCACTCACTAATAGGGATAAATAACCAAGAGTAATAGTAACATCTATACCACCATAGCAACCTTTAGTTCATCTGTGAGTTTATCATAACATGAACACAACATTTCTAGCATATGATGATACTAATGATGATGATCTCGATGCATTTGATGATGGCCATAATCCATTCCTCCATTTTTTTCCCTATTAGCTTCCATCTTAGGATCCTTTCCCACTCCCAGCCTAGTATCTATTATATTATGATGTTATATTTGTACATAATTTCCTTTCTCACATTGCTTTTACATAGTCTCTTTTGCACGATTATACATAGTTTATTCCAAAAATATAAAAATAATAGAAACTTTAAAAAAATGAAAAAATATGTCAATTGTATGCATCATCTATGTTTTAAATTTCTAATCCCTATGCTAGACTTACATTAGATGTTATATGCTACTCATTTTTTGATTTATCTATATTACCAAGCTTCACTTGATCTTATTTTAAGTGTGTGTAGTGCATCCATATATTTGATTGCTTTACTCCACTCATTGAGGGGGCATCTTACATATACATTCTAGTTACATATCACTACATATACCCATTGGGGGCACACTCTGCATGAAAACACCATCCAAATTATGTCATTCTTACACTACACACTTTAGACATTTTGTTGTAGTATGTTCCTTAATTGATTACATAGATATTACATTGACATCCATTAGAATTTATCACACTTTTGTATTTCATATCATATACATTAGTCTTGTATTACATATCTTGTATACTATTGCTTCTCACTTTTAATAGTTAGATGCATGTTTACTTCTTCTAGTACTTTGCATGTTTCCACTCTTCAATTTGATTAGCTAGATGTGTTTAAATTTTCTAGTTCTTGTTTGCTTCCTATTTAAATTTTAGGACATTTACCAAATGTTCTTTGCCCCTATCTATATGTGTGTGACTTTGGATAATTGTCAATGTCCTTTGTGTGTGCCTTTTAGTGTTCTTATGGCACTTTTGCTAATATTTTCTTGTTCTTTCTATGTGTGTATGTGGCATTTGAGCATGCCTTATATGCCTTCCATGCTTATTTGGCCCCTTGGAGCACTTTGTGTGTTTTTTGTTTCTTGCTTTGTATACTTGTTTGCTTGATCATTTCTCTTTCTGTGCAATGCCATGATTCCAATCATGCATTTACCTTGCTTCTTGGATGCCATGATGGACATCATGCTCCATCCCTCCATGCCACTAATAGCTAAAAAATAACAACTAACATATCACATTATAGCTTTCTTTTATGTGCATGTTATTACATTATTATATCTATCTAGGCATACCCCTATGGATCTAACAATATTTCTTTACTACTTTTTATATATCTTGAATATCAATGCTATATCAAATGTTTTCATAGCCTAACACACTTACAGGGCTTCTTCTGAGGGAAGTCACTATAGGGTATTCATTCCTACCCTCAAAAGAGGGGGAAACAAACAAGGGATTTGTCACAAAAATTAGAGCCCTTACTAGTTAAAAATTTAGTTTTAAAAAAGTTTAGTCTAGATTCCAAAATTTAGCATAGGCAAGCTAGATTAGGTAACAATAGAGAAAAGTGTCTAATTTTTAGTTTTTGATTTGGACAATAGCACCAAAAATGGGATTATATCACTAGACCCCAAAGTGTCCAATTTTTAGTGCTAGTGTCTAGATAGTAGAATTTCTAGTTTTTCTAGAATCAAGTAGAGGGGTGAGTTTAGTCATGGTTTTGCCATAATAGTATAGTCTATAATCTAGCAATTTTCATCACTTTTCCACTTAGATAATATAGATACAGGGTGCATCATGCACAGTATGAGGGTTTCTAATTATAGTTTAGACATGGTAGTTGATACAACTTTTAGTTCAAAATCTCTCTCAAATACCAATTATTGGGGGAAATATGCACGGCACATGGGCCTTCTCTTTTTTGAGTTTAGTACATTTTCTTGCATGTTCCTAATAATTACATGCCTTACTCCATCTATAGGTGGTTGGCATCACTTTTAAGTAAACTTTCATATAAGTTTGCTTCCTGAGTACCCATGTTCCTGAGTTTATTCTAGTTTTGGAGGGGATTTTTATATGAGTTCTAATCTCCATCTTTCAAAGTGGACAACATTGGCCTAGTTTTTAGTTACATTTGGCTATTCACATCAACATTGTCAGATTACAACATATTTATGGGTTTTATAAGCCATCTCATATGATATTTAGATTATATCGGTATCTTTCTATTTAGCTTCACATCACATGGAAATGATGGAGCCAAAGGTCTAGCTAACCTTTGTATTCTTGAGCAACTAATTCAAAGGGATTGGACACATAGTCCAAACATCGATTAACATATGTATGATTCATTAACTTCACATAGTTGGTGATGATGGAGCTAAAGGGCCTACATTTTCATTCTTAATCCACCTTTTAGGGGATAGAGCACTTAACTCATCCATCAATATAACTCTTGGTTCAATATTCATCTAACATCACTCAACACAACCCAGTAGCATAATAGGTTTTATATTAGTTTGCATACTCAGTGAGGTGTGTTTATTCCTTTATCTCTCTTTACCTAGTTTAATATGTGCTTATTTTTGATATAGCCTATCTAGTAAGAACTAATCTAGTTTTTTCTTCCTTGTTTACAAATTCACATAGTACAATGTGCTCTCACCATGCACAAATCTAGCATCACACAGCTTCTTGGGCTTAGCCTCATAGGTAAGTTCATGTGTGCTTTTATTTTTCTCCTTTGTCCTAGAATTTTGCTTAGATACGTACTTGTAATAAAGGGGGGGGGATTGCATTCACATAAAAATGTAATTTGTACAAATTGAAAATGACTTGTGACATCCAAACCATAGGTATTTTTTGCTTGCTTACATAACCCACTAGGCATGTTTTCACTACTTTTCAGTCTCCTGAAGCCTTCCTAAATCATCCCTATCTACCCCAAACTCCTCTCCTAGGCATAAAACTATCCACTAAGGTCCCTATCTCTTTGGAAAATAGTGTCATAAGTTGGACTATAGTACTGGACCCTAGGGTGTCCACTTTTTAGTGATATTTACGAAGTCACTCTTAGCCTCAAATGGTCATATTTCCCTAGATCCTTATCTTTTTCCCTATCATCCTAACATGAAGTCATCTAACCTAGGATCATTAGTTTCTATATAAAATCCTATTTAAGGGTCATTTAGAAGGGTTGGCAATCATTCAAAAATCACAAGCTAGAAATACATAAACCACACTAAAACAAATCTTTGTATTCTCTATATACATCTAACCACTACTATTTCCAGCCTACCTAGGCTCCCACACAAGTCATCTCAAGCTTACTCAAAATCACATAATACTTACATTACATACACATTATTTCACTATACACATTCAATATGGGAGAACTACATTGGCCTTGATCCCTCCTCGAAGTATTGGTATATAGGTATCATACCCACACATAGGGTGTGATCATACATTTAGTGAATAATACACAATAACCCTTTTTTATAGTTGATTCAAGACCACTTTTCAAGCCTAAGGAGGAACTAAGACCCTAGAGGATAGAATCAATTACACATAGAGCTTTGTAGATGATCAAGACCTAAGATTCTAAACATAGAGCCTCCTAAGTATCAGAACACAACCCAGAAAGGTCATAAGAAGTAGATCGAAAGGACTATAGCACCAAAAAGAGGAATATAGCACTAGACCCCAAAGTGTCTAGTTTTAGGCACTACTATCTAGGAAAAAAGAAACTTTTGGGTTCTATTTCCAAGTCTTCCTAGTCAGCTCAGTAATTTATAGTTCTAGAATCCTTTATCGTAGTCCAAAAATTAGCTAAGTTTACTCTCTATCCCCTTGTTTTATATTTTTAGTAATTAATTTATCAAATCCATATTTTGAAAATTAGTAGATTAATTTAGCCATACTTTTTATGCATATTTTCTAGATTAATCTAGATCCCTTTACTAATTAGGAAATTAAACTTTAGTTTCCCAAACATAGTAAAACAATGTTTAAAATTTAAATGTTTGAACTTTATACACATTTCTCATGATGCATTACAACTTTGAAATTTGAATGATATGTAATACCAAAGATTAAGTGGTTTTAAAGGTGTTTAAGATCCAAAATTTTAAACTTTATGCTCATTTCTCATGATGCATTTTAACTCTAAAATTTGAATGATATATAATATTGAAGTTTAAGTAGTTTTGAACATGTTTAAGATTTAAAAATTTTAACTTTATGTAAATTTATTATGATGCATCATAGCTTTGAAACATTTAATGTGTTTAAGATCTAAATATTTGAACTTTATGCATTTTTCTCATGATGCATTGAAAATTTGAAATTCATTGATATGTAATACCAAAGTTTAAGTAGTATTGAATGTGTTTAAGATACTAAGATTCAAAATTTATGTGCATTTTTCATGATGCATCATAACATTGAAATTCAAATGATATGTAGTACTAAGGCTTAATAAAATTTGAACATGTTTAAGATACAAAGATTCAAACAATATGTGTGTTTATTCTAATGCATCACAAATTTAAAATTTTAATGATATGTAATACCAAAACATAAGTAGTTTTGAATGTGTTTAATATCTAAAGATTCAAAATTTAGGTATGTTTCTCATGATGAATTACAACCTTGAAATTTGAATGATACATAATACAAAAACTTAAGCAGTTTTAAATGTGTTCACTTTATGCATGTGTCACTTGATGCCTCACAAATTTGAAATTTAAATGATATATAATACTGAAGCTTAAGTGGTTTTGAAAGAGTTTAATATCTAATGATTTAAACTTCATGTGAATTTTGCATCATGCATCACAACTTTAAAATTTGAATGATATGTAATACTGATTTCACTTTTTTTAGAATATTGGTGTCTTATCACTATTTTAGTTAAAGGTCTAGGTTAACTAAATCAGTAAATAATATTATAATAATTTAACCTCTAATTTGTATCATTTATTTCAATTTTTCACCTTTCTATCAATAGTAATAAATATGGAAAAAATAAGATAGCTTAAAACAAATTGAAACAACTATTGTAGGGTCTGATATCAACTATATAGGATTGGGATAGTGTTATGAATCAGGATATAGATTTCATTTTTTGAAAGGATAAGATCACCAAAATATGACACTTTAGAGTCACATGATATTGTCCTCTTCTACCATTGTTTTCCAATCTACTCATAGAGACTTGAGTTTTTTAAGTTTTGTTCGTTATCCCTATGTGAGCCTACTTATGAAATATTGACTATTAAAAGTCTATGGAACTCCTTGTAGGGATGATTTAATCTTCAAACCCTAGAATTCATTGTGTTTTGATAAAATTTGAGAAATAAAGGGGGTTAGTGTGTGTAAGATCTACTAAATGTGTAGCCACACCCCTTGTTTGGGCATACTACCTACATACGAATACTCTGAAGAGGGATCAAGCCATATGTAATTCTCTCATTTAATGTGCTTTGAGAAATAGTGTAATGTAGATGCAGAAATCATAAACTAGATGTGCTTGAGGTGGTTAAGGACTAGTGTGAGGATTTAGATATTCTTGTAGCTATATTGGATGGTTGTATGTAGATAATAGGGAAATTTACCTCAATGGTTTTGTTTATATTCTTACTTATTTTGTAATATTTTCCAACCTCCTTCTAAATGAACTTTGAATGGGATTTTATAGATATCTATTAGGCATGGATTGAATGTCTTCACACTAGGATAACAAGATAAAGGATAGGAACTAGAAGGAATAATCATTGGAGCTCAATATGAAATTAGATAAGAGCACCAAAATAAGACACCCTATAATCCAGTGTTATAGTCAAAGTTGGGCACTCTTATCCTACATGTGTAAGAACTAGGGGATATGATTGGCCTTGGAAATTCTACTTGGCTGAAGTGGAATGACCATTTGAAAATCTTGGGATGAGTAGGAATAAATAAAAAGTTATTTAGAAGGGTTATGAGAGAATGTAATAAATACCTATGGTTTGGGTGTCACAAACCACACTCAAGCTACCAATTTTGATATTTTATATGACTAACTTTACCCCTATTTATTCTAGTGATATAGTGAAGTAAAATAATAGGATAAAGGAAAAATAGAAAGCATACATGAACATACCTACAATGGTTAATCTCATGAAGCTATGTGATGTTAGGTGTGTGTAGAGAGAGCAGGTCGTGAAGTGTAAATCTATAAAAGAAAATTAGGATTAGATCATTTATTACTAGACATAATATGTTTAAATTAAAAATGTACAAAAAGATAAGTAAAAGAGAGAGGAAGAGAAAGGAAAGAATAAACCTCATGGGTACATGAACCAATACAAAACTTTTTTATGATAATTAGTGATGCTAAGTGTTGTTAGGTATTTTCTAAATGATGCTGTACCAAAAGTAATATCTTGAATGGAATCGAGTGTTCAATTTCCAAAGAATAGCTCAAGAATGTAAAGGTTAGTCCTTAGGCTCCATCGTCACCTATTAAGTGAATATATGTGATCATGTATGTGTTAATTAATGTTTGGATTGTATGTCCAATCTCTCTGAGTAGGTAGATCAATAATACAAAGGCTGACTCATCCTTTGGCTTTATCGTTGCCCCATGAAGTGAAGCTATGAATCAATATTGGTATGAATGTGTCTCATATGAGATGGATCTTGAATCCCATGAATGTATTATGATATAATAATGTGATATGTATAAGTAAATGTGTACTAGAAACTAGGCCACTCTTGGCTACTCAAAAAAGGTAGAGATTAGGCTTGTATGAAAGCCACTTCGAAACTAGGTAATAGGCTTATATGGAAGCCACTCGGGAATGATGCCAACCACCTATAGGTGGAATAAGGCATGAAATTGCTAATAATACTTGGGTAATGTATTGAAATCAAAAATAAAAGAAGTCAAATGTGTCATGCACATTGCCCCCAATCACTAGTCTTTATAACATGGATTTTGATCTGGAAGTTATACCAATTTCTATATCTAAAATTGGAAGTGAGAGCCATCATGTTGTGCATGATGCCCCCCATATCTATATTCTTTGAGGAAAATTGTACTAAAATAGTACAAAACCCCTATTTATTGCCCCCTCTTCTGAGGGTAGGAATGAAAACCCTATAATGACTATCTTTAGAAGAAAGAGACTTGTAAGTGTGTTATGGTATGAATATACATTATATAACAATGATAATTGAAAAGATATCTCAAGATATAACATTATTTATATGAGATATTTTTAGATCAATAAGGGTATTCCTAGATAGATATAATGATGTAATAACATGTGCAATATAGTGAACTAGAACTAGAAATCTAGTTAGTTTTTAGTTGTTAAAGAGGGATGGAGCATTATGTCTATCATGGCATCCAAGAAATCAAGATAATCCATGATGTGGATCATGGAATTACAAATAATTAATAAGAAATCAAGCAATAAGCACACAAGGCAAGAAATAAGAAGCATACAAGAGTGGTCAAGGGGCTAAGAAAATAAGGGACAGTAATGTATATAAGAGTGCTAAGAAATAAGAATCAAATAAGAGTGGCTATATATTAGTGAGTATCAATAGATTAATCTATGTAAGCTAGTAAGTAATGTACATCAACATGATAACTAGAGTGTGTGGAGTAGGAATGACATAACATAAATGGTGTAGTCATGTAGAAGATACCCCTAGTGGGTATATATAGATATATTGATATGTGTCTCGAATGTATGAAATAGGATGCCCCCTTAATGGGTAGAGTGAAGCAATCAAGGATCTAGATGTTATTGCACACACTCATATAAGATCAAGTGAAGCATAGTAATGTAGATAAATCGATAAATAATAACATAAAACAATAAAACATAAGTCTATCATGGTAGTAGAAATGTAAAGCAAGGATAATGCATATAATTAAAATGTTTTTAGATTTTTGATATTTTTGGATGTTTTTAAATTTTGACATATTTGAATGTTTTTGTTATTTTTGGAATTTTATATTGTTTTTGATGTTTTGACATATTTGAATGTTTTTGGATTTTTGATATAAGCTATGTAAAATTAGTCATAAGGAGACTATATAAAAGTAATTGAAAAGAAACTATATACAATCAAGACTGAGAAGAAATGATACTAACTAATGAGTCTCATGGGAGACTCCCTATCATGGTGTCATGTATCAAAGAGAGAGATCAGCATGATGGAAGGGATGAGATTATGGCTATGAAAATAGTGTATAATGTAAATGCTCTAAAATCTCTGTAGTGGAAATTGACTGTGGGGTCCCCCTATAACTCTAAAAAGTGGATGCAATTATATTGGCTCTTAAGTACCCATAGAGTAGTATGAGAAGCTCTTTGAACATATTCACTATGTGTAGAAGTATGAGACCTCAATGATACTACCTTGGGTGTGAACACTATAGCTAAAAACTATCTAGAATCTTGAAATTGTGGTTTCTCTAACATAGGCCTTTGTAGAAGTGTATGAAATCTCTATGCTAGCAATGGAGGCCTCGACTATGTCTAAATCCAAACTAGAGGAAGAACTATAACTAGTAGAGGAGATAAAACTAGTGGAGAAGCTGAAATTAGTACCTACAAAGTAGTATATGGCTCTAAAATTAGGAGTGGTAACTCATATGGAACTCCACTAATTATAACAACCTGATTAACATGAATGAATTTCACACATATGTGAACAGTTAGAAGGTACTACTTGAAGTTTTTGAAACCATGGTCAACCAAACAACATATCAAAAATTCCTACACTGTGAACAATAGTAAATGTTGTGGCCATGTATGTTGGACCAACCTATAGAGGAAGTACAATCTCACCCAATGAACTCTATATGTGCCCACTGAATTTGTTGATAACTATGTCCATAGAGGTAATATCTTAATCTTAATATCTCAAATTTTACAATAATGTCATAGTGTACATGTTCACATTGGATCCATTGTCTATTAAAACACTATGAATGAGATTATTATGAATGTATGCTCTAATAAAGAGTGCATGATTTTATGAATCATCCTTCACTATCTTCTACTCTAAGAAGGAGATCAAAGGTATAGATGGAACAATGGAATTGTACACACCAATCATGTTACTTAAAGGATATGACTCAATTGAAGGTGCCCTGAATGTAGGTGGTGGTCAATGTGCATGATATGCAAGGTGAACACCTAATGTGTCCCATGTCTCCTATTTATAATGTTGTGGAAAAGGATGTACAAATTTTTTTAAAGCCTTGCCTTGTGTTTGCTTTGCCTATAAAGGCTTAACTAGAGTGCCAAGATCAATAATATTTCCATCTATCAAGTCTTATATCTTATGTTTCAAACTGATGCATCTATTTGTTGTGTGGCCTAGTGCCCTATGAAAGTCAAAAAACTCATTCTTATCATATCCCCATAAAATATGATTTTTTAGATCAACTTCCTAAATAGGAAGGAGAGATATGATATTACATTCCAAAATTTGTTGTAAAACTCTGGTTGAGAAATTGGTAGATTGGTAAAAGTTCACTGAGGAGGTGCTGATAAAACCACTCACTGAGGAGGCTCTAAAGCCATATTGACTGTAGGTTGTTATAACTTTTGTTATCATTGACCTTAACTTTGTATTGGACTTTATTGTTAGTCTTGTTTTTTTCTATAATTGTGTGCTTTAATTTTCCCATTGAAATTAGTTTGACTTCCCTTTCCTTTAGTGTATGACATAACTTAGTCAAGGAAGAAAACCTTTTAAACATTATTGACTCATGCAAAGCTGGTCAAATACTCTAATTTAAAGAGATATTGTAACTCTTGATCAGCCATGGGGTTACTCATTTTAGCCAAGATAGTATAATATCGAATAAGATAATCTGTAAGATGCTCATTTGACCTTTGTTTTTATTGTGAAAGTTGGGCATAGAATACCTCATCACCAATATTAATGCTAAAATGAGCTAGGAGAATGTTAGCTAAATGATTGAGTGAATTGATAGACTATATAACCATTGTAAATCATAATCCTTTAGACTTTATCGAAATAGCTTGGTTAGTATCTAATCAATTGTCACATCGTCCAATCATACTATGTGAAAATATCTCAAATTTGTTTTTGGATCACCCTTTCCATCATATAAAGTAAGCTTGAGCTAAACAAAACCTAGTGGCAAAGGTGTCAAAATAATAGAATGTGCCAATAGTGTATGTAATAGATCAAAAGAATCCAAATCCTACTTTGGTCTATAAGTACCTTGCTCAGGATGTAACATCTTGGATTGAAGAGATTTTATCTCTTGCACAAGGGCAACCACATCAGGAGACAAAGATGTACTAGTTGTATCTGGTAGTGGCATAGAGGAAGGTTGGGATGCTATAGGGGTTTGTTGAGACATAGTTGCCCTTGTAGTGTCATTTGCAATTGGTTGATCTATGGTTTGAGAGGATTGATCATTTTTTGATTTTTGTTGCTCTTTTTGTATTATTTTAAGCATATCATCTTGCATGCAAAGGTGTTTAGTTAAGAGTTCTTGAATTTCCCTTTTATCAATTTCATCAAAACTGGTGTATTGGGCCATTGTTAAAGTAGGAAAATAAATTAAAAATTGATTGAATTTTTTTAAAGAATTTGTAATAAGCAAAGTGATTTGGAAGGAAAATACTTAATATAGGAAATGTAAAGTCCTAAAAATAACAAACTAGAAAATCAACTAAGGTAAATTTAAAAATTAAATGTGATTTTTTTAATTTAAAATATGTAGGAAAAATAAAAAAATAATAGAGAAATCATTAAGGAATTTAACCTTAGGTTTTGAGGGGTTTTATGCACAAACAAAGTATGTTGGGTTCACCAAATGATTTAATTATTTTTGGAATATTGTTGTCTTATTCTTATTTTAGTTAAAGGTCTAAGTTGACTAAATCAATAAATAATATTGAAATAATTTAAGCACTAAATTGTATAATTTATTTGTATTTTTAACCTTTCTATAAATAGCAATAAATATGGAGAAAATAAGACTTAGCTTAAAATGAATTGAAACAACTATTACAGGGTCTGATATCAAATGTGCAAGACTGGGATAGTGTTGCAAATCATGATCTAGATTTCATTTTGTGAAAGGATAGAAGCAATGAAATGGGACACCCTAGAGTTAGATGATATTGTCTTATTTAAACTCTATTATCCAATCTTATCATAAACACTTGAGTTTTATGGGTTTTGTTTGATATCCTAGTGTGAGCCTCGCTGTGAACTTTTGACTATTGAAATTCTATAGAAATTTTTGTAGAGCTAATTTAATCTTAAAATCCTAGAATTTATTTTGATTTGATAAACTTTGAGAAATAAGGGGGAGTTAGTGTTTGTAATATGCAATGAACATGTATCCACAACCCTTATGTAGGCACACTGCCTACATACCAATACTCTAAAGAGAGATCAAGCCATATGTAGTTCTCCCACTTAATGTGTTTTATGAAATAGGGTAATGCAAATGCAAAAATGTTAAATTGGGTGTGTTTGAGGTGGTGAGGGACTAGTGTGAGGGTTTAGATATGCTTGTAGATATATTCAATGTCTACATGTAGAGAATAAAGAAATTTTCCCTAGTGATTTTACTTGTATTCTTTCTTGCTTTGTAATATTTTCCCACCTCCTTCTAAATGAACTTTGAATGGGATTTTATAGAGATATATTGGTCATGGGTTGAATGTATTTGTGCTAGGATGACAAGATGAAGGATAGAAACTAGAAGGAAATAACCATTGGAGCTCAAAATATAATTGGATAGGAGTGCTAAAATAGGGTCTAGCACTATAGTCTAAGTTGGTCACTCCTATCTTATAGGTCTAGGACCTGGGGGGTAGGATTGGCCTGGGAAATAATACTTGGTTGAGGTGTAATGACCATTTGGAAAGCTCAAGATAACTAAGAATAAGAAAAAATGTGTAAAGGGTCATGAGAGCATGTAAGAAAGACCTATGGGTTGGGTGTCACAAGCCACATTGAAGCTACAAATTTTAACATTTTATATTACTACAAATACCAAAGTTAGAATAATTTTGAATGTGTTTAAGAACGATTTGAACTTTATGCACATTTTTCATGATGCATCATAACTTTGAGATTTAAATGATATGTAATAATGAATTGTAACCAATTTTGAACATGTTTAAGATCTAAAGATTCAAACTTTATGTGCATTTTTCATGATGCATTGTAGCTTTGAAATTTAAATGATATGTAATAGCAAAACTTAAGTAGTTTTGAACATATTTAAGATACAAAGATTAAAAATTTATGTGAATTTCTCATGATGCATCACAAATTTTAAATTTAAATGATATGTAATATCAAAGCTTAAGTGGTTTGAATTGTGTTTAAGATCCAAATATTCAAACTATATGTGCATTTCTCATGATATATTGCAACTTTAAAATTCTAAGGATATGTAACATTTAAGCTTAAGTGGTTTTGAAGGTGTTTATGATGTAAATATTCAACCTTTATGCATATTTTTCATGATGCATCACAACTTTGAAATTTGAATGATAAGTAACATTAAAGCTTAAGCAGTTTTGAAGGTGTTTAAAATTCAATGATTCAAAATTTATGTGCATTTATAATGATGCATTTAAATATATTTAAGATTCAAAGATTAAAACTTTAAACATGTTTCTCATAATGCATTTTAACTTTGAAATTTGAGTTATCTATAATACTGAAGTCATAACAGTTTTGAAGATGTTTAAGATATAAATATTCAAATTTTACATGCATTTACTATGATACATCACAACTTTGAAATTTTAATGATATGTAATATTGAAATTGAAGTGGTTTTGAACATGTTTAAGATCTAAAGATTTGAACATTTAATATCAAATCTGAAGTAGTTTTGAACATGTTTAAGATAAAAAAAAATAGATTTTATGCTTGTTTCTCATGATGAATCACAACTTTGATATTTGAATGATATGTAATATCAAAGCTTAAGTGGTTTTGAATGTGTTTAAGATCTAAAGATTCAAACTCTATGTAAATTCTAGGTGATGCATCGTATCTTTTAAATTTTAATAAATTTAATACTAAAGTTTAAGTGGTATTGAATGTTTTAAAGATCAAAAGATTTGAATTTCATGCACATTTTTCATAATGAATTATAACTTTGGAATATTAATGAAATGTAATATCGAAGCTTAAGAACACTCTTATGAACATGTTTTAGATCCAAAATTTTTAACATTATGCACATTTCTCATGATGCATCATAATTTAAAATTTGAATGATATGTAATAACTAAGTCTAAATGATTTTGAATGTGTTTAAGATCCAAAGATTTGAAATTTATGGGAATTGTTTTATGATGCATCACTACATTAAAAATTCAATGATATGTATTACCAAAACTTAACTGGTTTTAAACATGTTCAAGTTCCAAAGATTAAAACTTTTTGCATGTTTCTCATGATCCATCACAACTATGAAATTTTAATCGTATGTAATACTGAAGCTTAAGTGGTTTTAAATTTGTTTAAGATATAAAGATACAAAATTTATGCACATTTCTAAAGATGCATTGTAACTTTTAAATTTGAATGATATGTAATATCTACGCTTAAGTGGTCTTGAACACATTTAAGATTCAAAGATTGGAACTTTATGTGTGTTTCTCAATATGCATCGCAACATTGAAATTTGAAAGATATGTAATGCTGAAGCTTTAAAAGTTTTAAAAATGTTTAACATACAAATATTCAAACTTTATGTGCATTTATTATGATGCATCACAACTCTAAAATTTTAATGATATGTAATACTGAAGCTTAAGTAGTTTTAAACATGTTTAAGATTTAGAGATTTAAAATTTATGTGCATTTCATATGATGCATCACAACTTTGAATATTTAATGATATGTGAGACTGAAGCTTAAGAGGTTTTAAACATGTTTAAGATCTAAATATTTTAACTTTATTCATGTTTCTCATGATGCATCACAACTTTGAAAATTAAATGATATGTAATACCAAAGTTTAAGCAGTTTTGAACATGTTTAAGATCCAAAGATTTAAATTTTATGAGTGTTTTTCATAATGCATCACAACATTAAAATTTTAATGATATGTAATATTGAATATTAAGTGGTTTCAAACATGTTAAAAATCTAAATATTTGAATTTTATGCACATTTCATATGATACATCATAACTTTGAAGTTTGATTGATATGTAATACTGAAGCTTAAGTTGTTTTGAATGTGTTTAAGATCTAAAGATTTAAAATTTATGCACATTTCTCATGATGTATCACAACTTTAAAATTTAAATAATATGTTATATTAAATATTAAGTAGATTTGAATGTGTTTAAGATCTAAATATTTAAATTTTATGATCATTTCTCATAATGAATTGTAACTTCAAATTTTAAAAGATATTTAATACCAAAGCTTAAATGGTTTTGAACATCTTTAAGATCCAAAGTTTCAAGATTTATGCACATTTATTAAGATGCATCACAACTTTGAAATTTGAATGATATGTAATACCAAAGCTTAAGTAGTTTAGAACATGTTTATGATGCATCACAACATTGAAATTTGAATAATATGTAATACCAAAGCTTCAACAATTTTGAGTGTCTTTAAGGTCTAAATATTCAAATTTTAGATATATTTATTGTGATGCAACTCAACTTTAAAATTTGAATGATATGTAATACTGAAGCGTAAGTAGTTTTAAACATGTTTAAGATCTAAAGATTCAAACTTTATACACATTTCTCATAGTGCATCACAACTTTGAAATTTGAATGATATGTAATTCTAAAGCTTAAGTGGTTTTGAATGTGTTTAAGATCTAAAAATTTAAAATATATGTGTATTTATCATGATGCATTACAAGTTTGAAATTTGAATGCTATATAATGCCAAAGCTTAAGTGATTTTAAATGTGTTTAAGATCTAAAGATTTAAATTTTATGTGTGTTTTTCATAATGCATCATAACTTTAAAATTTTAATGATATGTAATACCAAAGTTTAAATAGTTTTGAAAGTGTTTAAGATCCAAAGATTCAAAATTTATGAGCATTTTTTGTGATGCATTACAAATTTTAAATTTGAATGTTATGTAATATTGAAGCTTAAGTAGTTTTGAGCATGTTTAAGATTCAAAAATTTGAACTTTATTCACATTTTTCATGATGCATCCCAAATTTAAAATTTTAATGATATATAATAATGAAGCTCAAGTGATTTTGAACATGTTTAAGATCCAAAGATTCAAACTTTATGCATTATTCTCATGATGCATCACAACTTTAAAATTTGAATGATTTTTAATACTAAAGCTTAAACAATTTTGAATGGTTTTAAGATCTAAATATTTTAAATTTATGCATATTTCTTATGATGAATTATAACTTTTAAATTTGAATGATATATAATATTGAAGCTTAAGTGATTTTGAACGTGTTTAAAATTTAAAGGTAGAATTTTATGTATGTTTCTCATGATGCATCACAAATTTAAAATTTAGATGATATATAATATTAAAATTGAAGTGGTTTTGAATGTTTTTAAGGTCCAAAGATTCAAACTTTAAGCATATTTCTCATGATGCATCACAACTTTGAAATTTTAATGATATGTAATACAAAAGACTAGGTTGGTTTGAATGTGTTTAAGTTCCAAACATTTAAAATTTATGTACATTTCTCATGATCAATCACAATGTTGAACTATAAATGATATACAATACCAAAGATTAAGTGGTTTTGAAAATTTTTAATATCCAAAGATACAAATTTCATATATATTTTTCTTAATGTATCACAACTTTGAAATTTGAATGATATGTAATACCGAATCTTAAGTAATTTTGAACATGTTTAATATCCAAATATTTGAATATTATTCACATTTTTCATGATGCATCATAAATTTAAAATTTAAATGACATGTAATATTGAAGCTTAAGTTATTTTTAACATGTTTAAAATCTATTTATTTAAACTTTATCCATATTTGTCATGATGCATCACAACTTTGAAATTTGAATGATATGTAATGCCAAAGTTTAAGTGGTTTTGAATATGTTTAATATCTAAAGATCTAAATTTTATACATATTTTTCATGATGCATCATAACTTTAAAATTTAAAGGATATGTGATACTAAAGATTATGAGGTTTTGAACATGTTTAAGATCCAAAGATTTGAACTTTATGTAGCATTTCTCATGATGAATCATAACTTTGAAATTTAAATGATATGTAATACCGAATTTAAGTAGTTTTGAATATATTTAGATCCAAATATTCAAAATTTATACATATTTATTTAAATGCATCACAATTTTGAAATTATAATGATAAGTAATACCAAAGCTTAAGTGGTTTTGACCATGTTTAAGATTAAAAGATTTGAGCTTTATACACATTTATCATGATACATCATAAATTTTAAATTTGAATAATATGTAAAACCAAATCTTAAGTATTTTTGATCATGTTTAAGATCCAAATATTTGAACTTTATGTTGTGTTTTTTATGATGCATTACAACACTAAAATTTTAATGATCTATAATACCAAAGCTTAAGTAGTTTTTTTGGTGTTTAAGATTTAAAGATTTGAAATTAATGTACCTTTCTCATAATGCAACATAACTTTAAAATTTGAAGGATATGTAAAACCAAAGCTTAATTAGTGTTGAATGTGTTTAATATCTAAAAATTTAAACTTTATGTGCATCTCTCATGATGCATCACAACTTTGAAATTTGAACGATATGTAATACTAGAGGTTAAACACATTATTTTGAATGGGTTTAAGATCTAAAAATTTAAATTTTATGCAAATTTATTATGATGCATTGCAACTTTAAAATTTTTATAATATGTAATACTAAATCTTAAGTAATTTTTGATGTGTTTAAGATCTAAATATTTGATCTTTATGCACATTTCTCATCATGCATCTTAAATTTGAAATTTGAATGATATGTAATACTAAAGCTTAAGTGATTTTGATGTATTTAATATCTAAAGATTCAAACATTACACATATTTCTCATGATCCATCCCATCTTTGAAATTTAAATGATACATAATATTGAAGCTTAAGTGGTTTTGAACATGTTTAAGATCCAAAGTTATGAACTTTATGTATTTTTATCATGATGCATCACAACTTAAAATTTGAATGATATGTAATACTAAAGATTAAGTGGTTTTAAATGTGTTTAAGATCCAAAGTTTCAAACTTTATGAGAATTTATCATAATGAATCAAAAATTTAAAATTTGATTAATACCAAAGCTTAAGCAATTTTGAACATGTTTAAGATTCAAAGATTTGAACTTTATGTGCACTTATTAAAATGCATCACAACTTTAAAATTTCAATGATATGTAATACCAAAGCTTAAGTGCTCTTGATCATGTTTAAGATTTAAATATTTTCATTTTATATGCATTTCTCATAATGCATTACAACTCTAAAATTTGAATGATATGTAATACGAAAGGTTACATAGTTTTAATCATGTTTAAGATTCAATGATTCAAACTTTATGTGCATTTATCACAATACATCACAACTTTAAAATTTGAATGATATGTAATAATCAAGTTTAATTGACTTTGAATATGCTTAAGATATAAAGACTCTAACTTTATGTGTATTTTTTCAAAATGCTTGGTATCACAAATTTGAAATTTGAATAATATTTAATACTGAAGCTTAAGTAGTTTTGAATGTGTTTAAAATCCAAAGATTTACTACATTATGTGTATTTATTGTATATTATCACAACTTTAAAATTTGAATGATATGTAGTACCAAAGCTTAAGAATTTTTGATCTTGTTTAAGATCTAAAGATTCAAATTTTATGTGCATTTTTCATAATGCATCGAAGCTTTCAAATTTGAATGATATGTAATATGAAAATTCAAGTGGTTTTGAATTTGTTTAAGATCCAAGATTTAAACTTTATGCATGTTTCTCACAATGCATCACAACTTTAAAATTTAAATGGTATATAATACTGAAGCTTAAGTGGTTTTGAATATTTTTAAGATTTAAAGATTTGAATTTTATGTGGGTTTACCATAACACATCATAACATTAAATTTTTAATGATATGTAATACCAAAAATTAAATGATTTTAAATGTGTTTAAGATCTAAAGATTCAAACTTTATGCACATTTTTCATGATTCATTACAACATTAAAATTTAGAATATTATGTAACACTAAAGCTTAAGTAATTTTGAATGTATTTAAGATATAAAGATTTGAAATTTATGCATGTTTCTCATAAATGTATCACAATTTTGAAAGTTGAATGATATGTAATAGCAAAGTCTTAAGCAATTTTGAACATGTTCAAAATTTAAATATTCAAACTTTATGCACGTTTATTATAATTCATTACAATTTTAAAATTTGAATGATATGTAATATTGAAGCTTAAGTATTTTTTAGTGTGTTTAAGATCTAAATATTCAAAATTTATGCACATTTTTCAAAATGCATCACAACTTTGAAATTTGAATGTTATGTAATACTAAAATCTTAAGTAGTTTTGATCATGTTTAATATCAAAAGATTTAAAATTTATGTGCATTTATCATAATGCATCACAACTTTATAAAATTTAAATGATATGTAATACCAAAGATGAAGAAATTTTGAGCATGTTTAAGTGGTTTTGATACAAAGATTTAAACTTTATGCACATTTATGCTATTTAATCACAACATTCAAATTTGAATAATATATAATATAGAAACTTAAGTGGTTTTGAGTGTGTTTAATATCCAAAGATTTGAGCTTTATGTGTATTTTTCATAATGCATAATGACAACTTTGAAATTTGAATGATATGTAATTTTGAAGTTTAAGTAATTTTAAGTGTGTTTAAGATCTAAAGATTCAAAACTTTAGGCATGTTTCTCATAATTTATCACAACTTGTAAATCTGAATGATGTGTAATAATAAAGATTAAGCTATTTTGAACATGTTTAAAATGTAAATATTTTAAACTTTATGCATATTTATAATGATGCATCACAACTTTGAACTTTGAATGATATGTAATACCAAAGCTTTAGTGATTTTGAATGTGCTTAAGATTCAAAGATTCTAACTTTATGTGCATTTATTATTATGCATTACAACTTTGACACTTAAATGATATGTAATATCTAAGCTTAAATAACTTTGAAACTATTTAATATACAAAGATTCTAACTTTATGTGAATTTCTTATAATGCATCACAACTTTGAAATTTGAATGATATGTAATAACAAAACTTAAGAAATTTTGAACATGTTTAAGATCTGAAGATTTAAAATTTATGTGCATTTTCTATGATGCATCACAAATTTGAAATTTGAATAATATATTATATCGAATCTTAAACACTTTTGAATGTATTTAAAATCCAAAGAATTAAAATTTTTGTGCATTTTACATAATGCATCACAACTTTAAATTTTGAATGATATGTAACACCAATGCTTAATTACTTTTGATCATGTTTAAGATCTAAAGATTTCAATTTTATGCATATTTCTCATGATGCATCACAACTTTGAAATTCAAACGATATAGAATACTTAAACTTAATCAGTTTTGATCATGTTTAATATTTAAAGATTCAAATTTTATGCACGTTTATCATGATGTATCATAATTTTTAAACTTGAATGATATGTAATACTAAATCTTAAGTGGTTTTGAATGTGTTTAAGATCTAAAGATTTTAAATTTATGTGCATTTATTGTGATGCATCACAAGTTTAAAATTTTATTGATATGTAATACTGAAGCTAAAGTAGTTTTAAATGTGTTTATGATCTACAAATTTGAACTTTATGCACATTTCTCATGATGCATCGTAACTTTAAAATTTGGAAGATATATAATATCGAGGTTTAAGTAGTTTTAGATGTATTTAAGATCCAAAGATTTAAAATTTATGTGCATTTATCATGATGCATTACAACTCTAAAATTTGGATGATCTGTAATACCAAAGCTTTAGCTACTTTGAATGTGATTAAAATTGAAAGATTGAAACTCTATAAATGTTTCTTATGATACATCACAACTTTGAAGTTTGAATGATATGTAATTGTAAAGTGTAAGCAGTTTTGAAAGTTTTTAAGATCCAAAAATTTGAACTTTATGAACGTTTCTCATGATGCATCATAATTTTGAATGATATGTAATATCAAAGCTTAAGCAATTATAGAAGTGTTTAAGATCTAAATATTCAAATTTTATGATTATTTCTTATAATAAATCATAACTTTGAAATTTGAATGATATGTAATACCAAATTTTAAGAGGTTTAGATCATATTTAAGATCTAAATATTCCATCTTTATGTACATTTCACATGATGCATCATAATTTTAAAATTTGAATGGTATAAAATACCAAAGCTTAAGTGGTTTTGAATGTGTTTAAGATCTAATTTTTTTAATTTTATGCATATTTTTTATGATACATCCAACCTTAAAAATTTGAATGATATGTAATATCAAAGCTTATGTGGTTTTGAATGTATTGAAGATCCAAATAATTGATCTTTATGTGCATTTCTCATGATACATTGTAACTTTGAAATTTGAATGATATCTAATACTAAAGCTTAAATGATTTTAAATGTATTTAAGGTCAAAAGATTTAAACTTCATGCAATTTCTCATGATGCATCATGACTTTGAAATTTGAATGATATGTAATACTGATGTTTAAGTGGTCTTTAAGGTATTTAAAATCAAAAGATTTGAACTTTATATGCATATTTCTCATGATGAATCACAAATTTAACATTTGAATGATATGCAATACTAAAGCTTAATCAATTTTAAACACGTTTAAGATCTAAAGATTTAAATTTTATTTAGTTTTTTATGTTGAATTGCAACTTTAAAATTTTAATGATATGTAATACTAAAGCTTAAATAGTTTTGATCATGTTTAAGATTTAAATATTTGAACTTTATGCATATTTCTCATGATGTATCTCAACTTTTAAATTTGAATAATATGTAATACCAAAGCTTCATCCATTTTAAGTGTGTTTAAGATATAAAGAATCAAACTTTAGATGTATTTGAATGATATTTAATACTGAAATTTAAGCAATTTTAAAGGTATTTAAGATCTAAATATTTGAATTTTTATGCATATTTTTCATAATGCATCATAAATTTGAATGATATGTAATACATAAGCTTAATTAGTTTTGAAAATATTTAAGATTCAAGGATTCAACTTTTATGCACATTTCTCATGATGCATCATAACTTTGAATTTTGAATGATATGTACATGATTTTAAACATGTTCAAGATTTAAATATTTATACTTTATAGGTATTTCTCATGATTCATTACAACTTTTAAATTTGAATTAAATGTAATATCAAAGTATAAATAGTTTTGAAAGTGTTTAAGATTTAAAGATTTGAACTTTATGCACATTTCTTATGATGCATTGTAAATTTTAAATTTGAATGATATTTATTACCAAATATTAAGTAGTTTTGAACATGTTTAAGATCTAAAGATTTGAATTTTTTTAATATTTCTCATGATACATCATAACTTAAAATTTTCAATAAATCTTAAGTGGTTTTAAACTTGTTTAAAATCTAAAGATTTGAACTTTATGCACATTTCTCATGATGCATCGTAACTTTGAAATTTGAATAATATATAATACATAAGCTTAAGTAGTTTTGAATGTGTATAAGATTCAAAGATTCAAAATTTATGCATGGTTCTCATGATGCATTATATCTTTAAAATTTGATTGATATGTAATACTCAAGTTATAAGATTTTTAAGGTGTTTAATATCCAAAGATTCAAACTTGAGTGATATGTAATACCGAAGCCTAAGTGGTTTTGATCATGTTTAATATCCAAAGATTCAAAATTTATGTGCACTTCTTATGAAGCATCATAACTTCAAAATTAGAATAATATCTAATAATGAAGCTTAAGTTATTTTGAAATTATTTAAGAACCAAATATTTTAATTTTATGCATGTTTTTTATGATGCATCATAAATTTGAAATTTGAATGATATGTAATACTAAAGATTAAGTGGGTTTAAAGGTATTTAAAATTCAAATATTTAAATTTTATGTACATTTCTCATAATGGATCACAAATTTCAAATTTGAATAATATGTAATACCAAAGGTTAAGTGATTTTGAATATGTTTAAGATCTAAAGATCCAAATTTTATACATGTTTTTCATCATATATCACAACTTTGAAATTTGAATGATATGTAATACTGAAGCATAAGTGATTTGAAATGTGTTTAGGATCTAAAGATTCAAACTTTGTGTGCATTTATCATGATGCATCACAACTTTGAAATTTGAATGATATAAATTACAAAATTTTAAGTGGTTTTCAACATGTTTAAGATCCAAAGATTCAAAATTTATGCACATTTATCATGATACATCACAACTTAAAAAATTTAATGATATATAATACTGAATTTTAAGCAATTTTGAACATATTTAAAATCCAAGGATCCAAATTTTATGTCTATTTATTGTGATGCATCATAAGTTTGAAATTTGAATGATATGTAATATTGAAATTCAAGTGGTTTTAAATGTGTTGAAAATCAAAAGATATTTAATGTCAAATCTTATATGGTTTTAAAATTATTTAAGATCCAAAGATTTAAACTTTATGTGTATTTTTCATTATGCATTGTAACTTTAAAATTTGAATGCTATGTAATATCAAAGCTTAAGTAGTTTTGAATATGTTTAAAAACCAAATATTTAAACTTTATGTGCATTTCTCTTGATGCATCAAATCTTTAAAATTTGAATATGTAATACCCAAGTTTCATTAGTTTTAAATGTGTTTTAATTCTAAAAATTCAAACTTTATGCACATTTCTAAGAATGCATCAAAAATTTATGTAATCCATATTTAAGATCCAAAGATTCTAACTTTATGCATGTTTATCATGATGCATCACAACTTTTAAATTTTAATGACATGTAGTAATAATATTTAAGCAGTTTTAAATTATTTAAGATCTAAATATTTAAATTTTATGCACATTTCTCATGACGCATCATAAATTTTAAATTTGAATGATATATAATACTAAAGCTTAAATAATTTTAAATGTGTTTAAGTCCAAATATTTAAACTTTATGCATGTTTCTCATGATGCATTACAAATTTTTAATTTGAATGATATGTAATACCAAATCTTAAGTGGTTTTGAATTTGTTTGAGATCCAAATATTTAAATTCTATGCATGTTTCTTATGATGTATCACAAGTATAAAATTTTAATGATATGTAATACCAAAGCTTACGTAGTTTTGAAGGTTTTTAAACTAAAAATATTCAAATTTTATACACATTTCTCATGATGCATCACAATTTTAAAATTTGAATGATATGTACTACTGAAGTTTAAGTGATTTTGAGCATGTTTAAGATTCAAATATATGAAATTTATGCATATTTCTCATGATGCATCAAAATTTTATAATTTTAATGATATGTAATACTAAAGGTTAAGAGGTTTTAAGCATGTTTAAGATTCAAACTTTATGCATGGTTTTCATGATGCATCACAACTTTTAAATTCAAATGATATGTAATATCGAAGTTTATAAAGTGTTAGAGATACAAAGATTTAAAATTTAAGTATGTTTATCATGATGCATTACAAATTTTAAATTTTAAATTTATGTAATACCAAAGATTAAGTATTTTTAGCATGTTTAAGATTTAAAGATTGAAAATTTATGAACATTTTTCATTATATATCACAACTTTGAAATTTGAATGATATGTAATACCAAATATTAAATGAATTTAAAGATGTTTAAAATCCAAAGATTTAAAATTTATGCACATTTATCATAATGCATCACAAATTTAAAATTTGAATGATATGTAATACCAAAACTTAAGCATTTTTGAAGGTTTTTAAGACCCAAAGATTTGAACTTTATAAGTGTTTTTCATGATGCATAAAAACCTTGAAATTTTAATGATATATAATACTAAAGATTAAGTAGTTTTGGATGTGTTTAAGATCCAAGGATTTGATATTTATGTATAGTTCACATGATTCTAACTTTATATGCATTTATCATAATGCATTACAAATTTGAAATTTGAATGATATGTAATACCGAATCTAAAGCAACTTTGAATAGTTTTAATATCTAAAGATTCAAAGTTTATGCACATTTTTCATCATACATCTCAAATTTAAAATTTATATGATATGTAATACAAAAGCTTAAGTAATTTTGAACATGTTTAAGATCTAAAGTTTTGAACTTTAAGTGCATTTATCATGATCTATCAAAATTTTGAAATTAGAATGATGTGAAATAAAGAAGCCTAAGTGCTCTATTTTGAATGTGTTTAAGATCTAAATAATCAAATTCTATTGACATTTCTTATGATGTATCACAACTTTCAAATTTTAATGATATGTAATACCCATGGTTAAGCTATTTTAAATGTGTTTAAGATCCAAAAAATTGAACTTTATAGGCATTTGTCATGATGCACACAAATTTAAAATTTGAATGATATGTAATACCAATGCTTAAGTGGTTTTGAAACTAGTTCATATCCAAATATTCAAACTTTATGCACTTATCTCAAGATGCATTACAACTTTGAAATTTAAATGATATGTAATATCAAAGCTTAAGTATTTTTAAATAAGTTTAAGATGGAAATATTAAAAATTTATACATGTTTACCATGATGCATCAACTTTGAAATTTGAAGGATATGTAGTACCAAAGCTTAGGTAGTTTTTAACATTTTTAAGATCTAAAGATTTCAACTTTTTGCACATTTATCATGATGAATCATAACTTTTAAATTTGAATGATATGTAATACTGAAGCTTAAGAGGTTTATAATGTATTTAAGATCTAAAAATTCAAAATTTATGTATATTTTTCATGATGCATCATAACTTTAAAATGTGAATGTTAAGTAATACCAAAGATTAAGTGGTTTTAAATGTGTTTAAGATTAAAAGATTTGAAGTTTAAGTACATTTTTAATGATGCATCACAACTTTTAAATTTAAATGATATGTAGTACAAAAGATTAATCAGTTTTAAATGTGTTTAATATCCAAATATTCAAAATTTATACACATTTTTCATATTTCATCACAACTTTGAAATTTGAAGTGATGTGTAATACCAAAGGTTAATCGTACTATTTTGAACATGTTTAAGATTTGAAGATTAAAAAATTATGCATGTTTTTCATGATGCATTATGACTTTGAAATTTAAATGATATGTAATACTTAGGCTTACATGATTTTAAATGTGTTTAAGATCAAAATATTCAAACTTTGTACACATTTCTCATGATGCATCACAACTTTGAAATTGGAATGATATGTAATACTGAAAATTAAGAAGTTTTGAACATGTTTAAGATCTAAGGATTAAAATTTTATGCACATTTCTCATGATCCATCCCAAATTTTAAATTTGAATGATATGTAATAATAAAACTTAAGTGGTTTTAAACATGTCTAAGATCCAAAGATTCAAATTTTCTATGTATTTTTCTGATGCATCACAACATTTAAATTTGAATGACATGTAATATCGAAGAATAAAAAAATTTAAACATGTTTAAGCTCCAAAGATTCAACATTTATGTACATTTATCATGATACATCAAAACTTTAAAATTTGAATGATATATAATACTAAAACTAAATCTTTTTTTAACATGTTTAAGATCAAAAGTTTTAAACTTTATGTGTATTTATCATGATTCATTGTAACTTTAAAATTTGAATGATATGTAATATCAAAGATAAAGTAGTTTTGATTTAAATTTTATGTGAATTTGTCATGAAGCATAAAACTTTGAAATTTAAATGATATGTAATATGAAGCATAAGTGATTTTGAATGTGTTTAAGATCTAAATATACAAAATTTATGTGTGTTTCTCATGATGCATCACAACTTTAAAATTTGAATTATATGTAAAATCAAAGATTAAAACATTTTGAACATGGTGAAGATACAAAGAGTTAAACTTTATACGTGTTTCTCATAAGAGATAACAACATAGAAATTTGAATGATATGTAATACCAAAGATTAAGTGATTTTGAATGTGTTAAAGATCCAAAGTTTTAAAATTTATGAGAATTTCTCATAATGAATTAAAAATTTGAAAATTGAATGATATGTAATAATGAATCTTAAGTAATTTTGAACAAATTTAAGATCTAAAGATTCAAAGTTTATGCACATTTCACATAATGTATCACAACTTTAAAATTTTAATGATATTTAATAATGAATCATAAGCAATTTTGATCACATTAAAGATCCAAATATTTGATCTTTAAGCACATTTATCATAATGCATTGTAAATTTTAAATTTTAATGATATGTAAAACTGAAGGTTAAGTGGTTTTAAGCATGTTTAAGATCCAAAAATTTGAACATTATGGGAATTTCTCATAATGTATCACAACTTTAAAATTTGAGTGATATGTAATACCAAAGATTAAGTGGTTTTGAATGTGATTAAGATCTAAATATTTTAATTTTATACACATTTATCACAATACATCACAACTTTAAAATTTGAATGATATGTAATACTAAAGATTGAATTGTTTTAAATGTGTTTAAGATCTAAATATTTGAAATTTATATGTATTTCCCATATATCATTGTAAATATAAAATTTGAATGATATGAAATACTGAAGCTTAAGATATTTTGGTCTTGTTTAATATCCGAAGATTCAAACTTTATTTGCATTTTTCACAATGCATCTATATTTTTAAATTTGAATGATATGTGATTTAATAATTTTGGGAATTTTATGGTTTTAGTCCTAATTAAGTTAAAAGGTATGGATTGATAAATTAATAAATAATATGCAATAAATAAGCTACTAATTTGTGAATTTTATTTGTAATTAGAGTTTTTCAAAAAATAGTAAAAATAAGGAGAAAATAAGATAGCTTAAACTGTGTTGATCTAACTGAGATAGGGTCCTTTATTCACTGTACAAGCTTGGGACACTATCACAAATAGGATTTTAGCTTTTATTTTTTTACTAGATAGGATAACTAAAAGTAGACACAAGTGGCACCAATGTTATAATCCTTATTTTATGCTATTGTCCTAATAGTTTAATATTTTTAGGTTTTGTATGGTAGGTCTATGTGACATTGTCTCTGAATTTGTGAAGCTTCACTGTCAATAATGCTCTTTATAGAGCTGATTTTATTCATTTTTAAGCCTTTTATGTACTTGAACAAAAATTTGAAAAATAGGGAAATGGGGTTATTATATGTAATATGTATTAGACATACTTTATACCCTATGTGTGGGCATGTTACCTACATACTATTACTCTGAAGAGGGATCAAGCCATATGTAGTTCTCCCTATGAAAGTGCTTGGTGAAATTATGATATGAGAATATAAGAAATTTTAGACTAGATGTACTTAAAGATGGCTAGGGATTGATGTGGAGATTTAGAGGTGCTTAATATTGTACTGGATGGCTATATGTAAAGAATAGGGAATATTTCTTGAGTGGTTTCATTTGTATTCTTGTTTGCTTTGTGATATTTTCCAACCCTTTCAAAATGATCTTTGATTGGGATTTTATAGGGATATATTGGTCATAGATTTAATTTACTCATGTTTGATCAACAAGAAAAAGGATAGGGAATCAAAATAAATTGACCATTGGAGATAGAAATGAGCTTGGACAATAGTGTCAAAAGTGGAAAATAGTGGCACCAATGCTCTTGTCCTAGTTGGGTGCTATTGTATTGGGTAGATGGGACTTAAGGGGATGGATTAGTCATGAAAAGAGGGTCTTAGATCAGCTAGAATTAGGTCTAAAAGGCTAAAAATGAATAGTAATTAGTGAAAACAAGCCTATTATGGTCATGAGAGCAAGTAAGGAGGACCTATGGGTTGTGTGTCATCAGCCATGCTCAAGTTACCAAATTTTGCATTTTATATGACTACATTTCCCCCACCCCCCTTTATTCTAGTGATGAAACAAAGCAAAATAATAGGATAAAGGGAAAAAAAGAAAGAGTACCTAAACTTACTTACAAAGGTAAAGCTCATGAAGTTGTGTGATGTTGGGTGTGCATAGAGAGTACACTATGAAGTGTAAATATGCAATTAAAAATAAAGGAGTAGATCAATTATTACTAGATACACTATATCTAAAATAAGAATGTATAAATCTAGGTAAAAGAAAAAAAGAGAAATAAAAAAATACACCTCACCAAGTATGTAGACCAATACAAAACCTATTGTGATGCTGAGTGATGCTAAGTAATGCTAGATGTGTGTTGTACTAAGACTAATCTCATGAATGCAGCTGAGTTCTCAATTCCCCAAAAAGTGGCTCAAGAATGCAAAGGATAGACCTTTGGCTCCATCATCACTTACCAAGTGAAGCTAGGTGGTCATACATGTGTTGATCAATGCTTGGGCTATGTGTCCAATCCTTCTAAATATGTGGCTTAAGAATACAAAGGTTAGCTAGACCTTTGGCTCCATCATTGACTTATGGAGAGAAGCTACAAACTGATACTGGTATGGAATGTGTATCATATGAGATGGATATTAAATCCCATGATTGTATTATGATATAATAATGTTGCAATGGATAGCCAAATTATGCTATAAACTAGGCCACTCTTAGCTATTCTGAATGTTGGATATGGATTGTATGAAAGCCACTCCAAAACTAAGAATCTAACTTATGTGGAAGCCACTCAACAAATTGGGAACTCAAAAACTCAAAATTTAGGCTTGTATGAAATCCAAACCAAAAATCATTCCAACCACCTATAGGTAGAGTAAGGCACATAAATGTTGAGAATGTTTGGACAATGCTAAACTAGGTAAGAAAGAAAAAAATAAATGTGATGTGCACATTACCTCTAATCACTAGTGTCTAAAACATGGATTCTAATATAGAACTTGTATCAACTACCCTATCTAAAGCTATAAATGAGATCCATCATGTTGTGCATGATTCCTCTTATATATGGAATCTCTTAACAAAATTATACCAAAACTTTTGACTCTGGTCTAAATTATAGCTAACAAAACTATAACTGAGCTTACCTTTTTATCTATTTCTATAAAATTTTGTTTTTATACTATTTATACAAGAGCACTAGAAATGGTTAGAGCACCACCAACACTATAGTCTAGTCTTGGCATTATTTTCTTGGGCCAAATATGATGACTATTTATATTCTTGACTATCTACTTGGTCTATTTTGACTAGTTTGATGTCTAGTTATTGTTCTAAGTGTTTTAAAACTATAATTTTTGATTGGTAGGAGTTCTAATCTCTATGATAAAACCCTTGCTTATTGCCCCCTATTTTGAGGGTCAGGAATGGAGACCCTACAATGATTTGTCTCATAATAAAAGCCCTACAAGTGTGTTAAGATGCATGGATACATGATATATCAATTATAATTGATATGATATCTCAAGATATAACATGGGTTGTAGTGAGAGATTATTATATCAACTTGGATATGCCTAGATAGATATAACAATGTAATAGCATGTGTAATGTACTAAACCTAGAATTTAAAGTTTGGTTAGTTATTATTTGTTAGTATTTAGTTGTAGGGATGGAGCATGATGTCCATCATGGCATCTAAGAAAACAAAAATAATGCATGATATAGATCATGTCATTACATGAAATTAAAATCAATCAAACAACAAGCACACAAGGAAAAAATCATACAAGAGTGGCCAAGGGGCCAAAAAAATAAGAGACATGGGCACATGTGACTCAAAATGGAAAGAAAGTATACAAGGCATGTTCAAATGCCACATACACATATAGTTGGAATAATCAAGTTGGCATGAAAGCCATAGTAACATAGAGGAATATATGCAAATGACAATGGAAAATGTCCTAAAGCACACACATGAATAGAAGCAAAGGACAATGGCAGATGTCCCAAGGCACATATAAGAGACAAATAAGAACTGAGAAAATGCAATCACATCAAGCTAATAATAAGCAAGCAAAGAAATCATGTAATAAATTGGAGGATACAACCACATCTAACTAATCAAAGGAAGAGTGAAAGTATTCAAGACATGTTATTACAAGACTAGGTATATGCAAAGAAATACATAAGTGATAAATACTAGTGAGTGTTGATAGATTAATCAGTGTAAGCTAGTAAATAATATACATCAACATGATAAATAGAGTGTGTGGTGTAAGAATGACATAACCTAGATGATGTAGTCATGTAGAAGATGCCCCTTCAATGTGTAGAGTGAAGTAATCAAAGAGATAGATATCACTAGCACACACTCAAAGAAGATCAATTGAAGCATGGTAACATAGATAAATAGATTAAAAAAATAGCATATTACAAAAAATGTAAGTCTAGCATAGTAGTAGCAATGTAAATCATGGATGATGCATACAATCAAAATGTTTTTATATTTTTGAACTTTTGAATTATTTTTGTATTTTAAAATTTTATATTATTTTGGTATTTTGAAATTTTTTATTATTTTTGTATTTTTGAAATTTTTTGAGCTATGTAGAATCAATCACAAGCAACTATGTATAGGTAAGTGGGAAAAGGATGATACTAACTAATGAGTCTCAAGGGAGACTCTATATCATGGTGGCTTGTGTCAAGGAAAGGGATCATGCGTGATCATGAAGTATGATGAAAATGTTAAGACTATGGCTCTAAAAGCTATATATGTTATAAATGATTTGAAATCTTATGGGGTCCCCTTATAATTATGAGAAGTGGATGTAAATATAGGTCTCTTAGGGACCCATCTAGTAGTAAGATAAGCTCTCTAAACATATGCTCTATGAGGAGATGCATGAAATATCAATGAGAATACCTTGAGTGTGAATAATCTAGTTTGAAACTGTTTAGAATCCTAAAAATGTGGAATTATATGAACTCTCTTGTTGGTGATGGATGCTTTAACTATGTTTGAATTAGAATTAGAGGAGGAACTATAACTTATGGAGAAACTATAACTAGAAGCTAAACTAAAAGTGGTGATTATATTGTATAAGATGGCTCTGAAGTCAAAAGTAGTAACTCATATAGAACTCCATCAACTGTAAAAGCCTAATTAGCATGAATGAATTTTACACATCTATAAATTGTAGAAGGTATTGCTCAAAGTTTTTGAATCCATGGTCGACCAAGTAACATATCAAAAACTCCTACACTGAGAATAATAGTGAATGATGTGGCCATGTGTGTTAGACCAAATTGTAAAGGAAGTGCAATCTCACCAATGAACTCTATATGTGTCCATTGAATCCATTGATAACTATGTCCATTAGAGTAATATCCTACTTTGAATATCACAAATGTTATAGTAATCTCATATCACACATGTTTACACTGGATCCATTATCGATAATAACACTATGAATATGATGATTATGAATGTAAGCTCTGATAAAGAGTGCATGATAATTTGAATCATCCTTGATGATCTCTTACTCTGAGAAGGAGATGGAAGATCTAGCTTGAACTCTAGAATTGTATACACCAATCATGTTGCTCAAAGGATGTGTCTCAACTAAAGGTGCCCTATATGTATCTAGTGGTAGATGTGTATGATACACATGGTGAACCCATGATGTGTCCCCTATCTCCTATTTAGAATGATATGGAAAAGGATCTAAAAATATTTTCAATGCTTTATCTTGTGTTTGATTTACTTGAGGAGGTTCAATTGAAGTGTCAAGATCAATATGGTTTCCATCTATTAAATCATGTATCTTGTGTCTCAAACTGATGCATTTATTTATTGTATGGCTTGGTGCCCTATGAAACTCATCAAATACATGTTGATTATATCCCTATGGAAGGGACATTTTTTGGTCAAATTACTAAATAAGAGGGATAGATATGATGTTATAATCCAATATATACTATAAAATTTTAGCTAGAAAAACTAGTAAATTGGTAAATGTACGTCGAGGAGGTGATGATAAAACCACTCACTAAGGGGGCTCTAAAACTACATTAATTGTAGGTTGATACTAAATCTTGTTATCATTGACCTTTAATTTGTATGAGACTTTGTTTTTACTCTTATTTTTTGTGTTTTAGATACTTGTGTACTTGAGTTTTCCCATTGGAATTAACTTGACTTCTCTTTCCTTTAGTGTGTGACATAATTCAATGAAGGAGAAGAATCTTCTAAACATAATTGATTCATGTAAAGCTGGTAGAAGATTTTATTTGAAGAGATCTTATAAATCTTGATCGGCCATGGGGCTACTCATCTTAGCCAAGATAGTCTTATATTAAAGAACATAATTTATGGGATGTTCATTTGACTTTTTTTTATATTGTACAACTTGAGCATATGAAACCTTATCAGTAATGTTAATGTTGAAATGAGCTAGGAACATATCAGTGAAAGGATTGAATGCACTAAATAATTGATTTGGTAAAGTATAAAACCATTGTAAAACATAATCTTTTAGGCTTTGTGGAAAGAGCTTGGTAAGTAGCCAGTAATTTGGTACATAGTCCAAGCATGTTACATGAAAAACTCTCAAATTTGTCTCTAGATCACCCTTGCCATCATATAGAGTAAGCTTGGGTTGAAAAAAAACCTTATGGCAAGGGTGTAAAATAAATATGAACTACTAATGGTGTATTTAGAAGAACAAAAGAATCTAAATCCTACATAGGTTTAGTGGTACCTTACTCAAGATTTAAAACCTTGGATTGAAGAGATCTTATCTCTTACACAAGGGCTACCACATCAAGAGATAGGGATGTACTAGTTGTAGCTGGTGGTATAGAGGCAATTTATGCTACTATAGGGGGTTATTGAGACATAACTGCCCCCATAGTGTCATTTACAACTAGTTACTCTGTAGGAATGGAAAACTCAACTTGTTTAACCTTTTTTATTTCTATGAGAGATTGTAATATAAGAGTATGATCTTGAGGCTATTCCTCGAGTCTTTCTCAGAAACTCTAGAGGCTCAAATATTTTTTTATTACAACTTCATTATCAATAATAGGTATGAAGCATATCAATAGTCCAATATGGTGGAGCATGAGCATTGGTTTGTACATAATCATTGGTATCCTCATATTACTCATTATTTGAATCATTCTCATTGAAATTAGTGTAATATAGATGTGCAAAATCTATAGTTAGAGTCTAAATGGGTTGTTTATATATAGTATATGGTTGAGTTGAAGGAATTCAGGGTGAATTTATGAGCATTGCCACTACGTCTTGCAATTCATCTCGAAGGAAGAGATATAAAGAACTTAAGTGGCATAAGGAAAACAAAGTGGATAATAGTAGAAAAGATTAAATAGATATAATCTAAACAAGGAACTTGAATGTGCATAAAAAGGATATAGAGCTTACAAACATATAATGTGATACCTCAAGAAATAATGGGACACTAGTTGCATATACAAGGTCTAACTAAGGGAGGGTCTAATATTCATTATACAGGCTTGGGACACTATCACAAATAGGATAATGGCTTTTATTTTCTGAATAGATAAGAGTACCAAAAGTGGATAGGAGTGGATCCAATGTTGTAGTCCTTGTTCAATGTTATTCTCCTAAGAGTCTGAGCTTTATAGATTTTATTTGATAGATCTATGTGACAATGTCTCTAAAATTTCAAAGTTTCCCTATCAATAGTGCTCCTTATAGAGCTGATCTTATTCATTTTTAAGATTTCAATGTAATTGAATAGAACTTTGGAAAATAAGAAAAAGGTGTTAGTTTGTGTAAGATACACTTGAGATGCTTCACACCTCATGTGTGGGTATGCTATCTACATACAAATACTCTGAAGAGGGATCAAGCCATATGTAGTTCTCCCTTTGAAAGTGCTTGGTGAAATTGTGATATGAGAATGAAATAAATTCTACACTAGATGTACTTGAGGATGGCTAGGGACTGACGTAGATATTTAGAGGTGTTTAGGACTGTATTGGATGATTGTATGAAAATAATATGAAAGATTGACTAAGTGGTTTCATTTATATTCTTGTTTGCTTTGTGATATTTGCCAACCCTTTCCAAATGATCTTTGAATGGGATTTTATAGGGATCTATTGGTCATGGATTGAATTTCCTTACATTAATATGATAAGAAGAAGGATTGGGAACTTAAATAAATTTACCATTAGCACTATAAATGAGCTTGGACAAAAAAATTGAAAGTAGACAACATTGGCACTAGTGCTCTTATTCTAGTTGGGAACTACTATCTTGGGTAGATAGGACTTAGGGGGATGGATTGGTCATGAAAATATGGTTTTAGCTCAGCTAGGATCAGGTCTAGAAGGATAAGGATGACTCAAAATCAGTGAAAATAAGCCTATGAGGGTCATGAAAACAAGCAAGAAGAACCTATGGATTAGGTGTCATTATCCATGCTCGAGTTACCAATTTTTGTATTTTATATGACTACAATATGTAATATGGAATCTTAAGAGGTTTTAAATGTGTTTAAGATCAAAAGACTCAAAATTTATGATGTTTCTTACAATGCATTACAACTTTAAAATTTGAATGGTATGCAATAATGAAGCTTAAGTAGTTTTGAACATTTTTAAGATCGAATGATTTAAATTTAATACACATTTCTTATAAATGTATCACAAATTTAAAATTTTAATGATATCTAATACCAAAGCTTAAATGGTTTTGAATATGTTTAAGATCCAAAGATTTAAAATTTATGTGCATTTATCATAATGCATTGTAAATTTAAAATTTGAATGATGTGTAATACTGAAGCTTATGTGCTTTTGAGTATATTTAAGATCTAAAGATTTGAACTTTATGCACGTTTCTTACAATGCATCCCAACCTTGAACTTTGAATGATATGTAATACTTAAGATTATGTTTTTTTGAGTGTGTTCAATATCAAAAGATTTAAACTTTATGAACATTTTTCATAATACATCACAACTTTGAAATTTAAATGATATGTAACACCGAAGCTGAAGTGATTTTGAGTATGTTTAAGATACAAAGATTTAAACTTTATGCATGTTTAAGATAAATAAGCCTGAGTAGTTTTAAGTATGTTTAAGATCCAAAGATTTAAAATTTATATGCATTTCTCATAATGAATCACAACTTTAAAATTTGAATGATATGTTATTTACTGAAACTTAAGTAGTTTTAAATTTGTTTAAGATCCAAATATTCTAAGGTGTTTAAGATCCAAATATTTGAAATTTATGCATATTTATTATGATTCATCATGGTTTTAAAATGTAAATGATATGTAATGCCTAATCTTGAATAATTTTTAACATGTTTAATTTACAAAGATATGTAATACCAAAGCTTAAACAATTTTGAATATGTTTAATACATAAATATTCTATCTTTATACATATTTCTCATTATGCATCGCAACTTTGAATTTTGAATGATATGTAATACCAAAGATTAATCAGTTTTTAATGTGTTTAAGATCCAAATATTCAAAATTTATGTGCATTTATCATGATACCTCACAAATTTAAAATATGAATGATATCTAATACCGAAGATTAAGTGGTTTTCAATGTGTTTAAGATATAAAGATTTGAACTTTACTCAAATTTTTATAATGCATCACAAATTTAAAATTTAAATGATATGATATACCAAAGCTTAAGTGGTATTAAACTAATTTAAGATCCAAAGATTTAAATTTTATGCATGTTTCTTTTGATGCGTCCTAACTTTGAAATTTGAATTATATGTAATACCAAAGCTTAAGCATTTTTTAAAGTGTTTAAGATCCAAAGATTCAAAATTTATGCATATTTTTCATGATGCATTGAAAATTTGAATGATATGTAATACTAAAGCTAAAGCCATTTTGAATGTGTTTATGATCTAAATATTTGAACTTATACTTATTTCTCGTGATGCATCGTAACTTATAAAATTGAATGATATGTGATACTGAAGCTTAAATTATTTTGAATGTGTTTAAGATCCAAAGATTTAAAATTCATGTAGATTTATTGTGATGCATTGTAACTTTAAAATTTGAATGATATGTAATACTAAAAATTAAATAGATTTTAACATATTTAAAATTTAAAGAATCAAACTTTATGTGCATTTCTCATGATCCATCGCAACTTTGAAATTTGAATGATATGTAATGCTAAAGATTAATTATTTTTGAACATGTTTAAGATTTAAAGATTTGAAATTTATGCACATTTCTTATGATGCATTGTAACTTTAAAATTTGAATGATATGTAATACTAAAGCTTAAACATTTTTGAAGGTGTTTAAGATCTAAATATTCAAAATTTATGCACATTTTTCATTATGCATCACAAATTTGAAATTTGAATGATGTGTAATACCAAATTTTAAATAGTTTTGAAGGTGTTTAAGATCCAAATATTAAAATTTTATGCATATTTCTCATGATGCATTACAAATTTAATTTTATGAATATTTATCATAATGCATCATAATTTTTAAATTTGAATGATATGTAATATCAAAGCTTAAGCACTTTTATAGATGTTTAAAATCTAAATATTCAAACTTTATGAATGTTACTAATGATGGATCATAACTTTAAAATTTGAATGAAATGTAATAACAAATTTTATGCAGTTTTGAACATGTTTATGATCCAAAGATTTAAACTTTATGTATTTTTCTCATAATGCATCATAAATTTTAAATTTAAATGATATGTAATACTAAAGATGAAGCAGTTTTGAACATGTTTAGAATCTAAAGATTTAAAATTTATGCATATTTCTTATGATGCATCACAATATTAAAATTGTAATGATATGAAATACCAAAGCTTAAGTAGTTTTGAACATGTTTAAGATCCAAAGATTCAAACTTTATGTTTATTTCTCATGATCCATCACAACTTTGAAATTTGAATGATATAAGATAACAAAGCTTAAGCAATTTTGAATGTATTTAAGATCCTATCATCAAAATTTATGCATATTTTTCATGATGCATCATAACTTTGAAATTTTAATTATATGTAATACCAAAGCTTAAGTAGTTTTGAATGTGTTTGAGATCTAAATATTAGAAATTTGTGCATATTTTTCATGATGCATCACAACTTTAAAATTTGAATGATATGTAATACCAAAATTTAAGTTTTTTTCAAGATGTTTAATATCTAATTATTTAAAATTTATACACATTTCTAATGATGTATTATAACTTCGAAATTTGAATGATATGTAACACTGAAGCTTAAATAATTTTGAACATGTTTAAAATCTAAATATTTAAATTTTATGAACATTTATCATGATGCATCATAACATTAAAATTTGAATGATATGTAATACTAAAGCTTAAGTGTTTCGAACATCTTTGAGATTTAACTATTTGAACTTTTAGTGTGTTTCTTATGATGCATCACAACTTTAAAATTTGAATGATATGTAATTCCAAAGTTTAAGTGGATTTGAAGGTGTTTTAGTTCAAAAAATTCAAACTTTATGCATTTTTATGATGAATTACAAAGTTGCAATTTAAATGATATGTCATATTGAAGCTTCAGTAATTTTGAAAGTGTTTGAGATCCAAAGATTCAAATTTTATGCACGTTTATTATTATTATTATTATTATTATTATTATTATTATTATTATTATTATTATTATTATTATTATTATTATTATGCATTACAACTTTAAAATTTGAATGATATTTAATACCAAATCTTAAGTAATTTTTAATATGTCTAAGATCTAAATATTTGAATTTTAAGTGTGTTTCTCATCATGAATCATAAATTTGAAATTTCAATGATATGTAATAACAAAGCTTAATTGGTTTTGAAGGTGTTTAGGATCTAAAAATTTGAACTTTATATGCATTTCTCATAATGCATCACAACTTTGAATTTTGAATGATATGTAATACCAAAATTTAAGTAGTTTTAAAGGTGTTTAAGATCCAAAGATTTAAACTTTATGCATATTTATCATGATGAATTGTAACTTTAAACTTTGAATGATATGTAATACCAAATATTAAGTAGTTTTGAAAATATTTAAAATCTAAATGCACATTTCTCATGATGCATCCCAACTTTAAAATTTGAATGATATGTATTACAAAAGTTGAAGTGGTTTTGAACATGTTTAATATTTAAATATTTGAACGTTATGCATGTTTTTCATGATGCATCACAATTTTGAAATTTGTATGATATGTAATACTGAAGATTAAGTAGTTTTAAACGTGTTTAAGATCTAAATATTTAAACTTTTTATGTATTTTTGATGATCCATTGTAAGTTTAAAATTTGAATGATATGTAGTACTGAAGCTTAAGCAATTTAAAATGTGTTTAAGAAAAAAAGATTGAACTTTATGTACATTCTTATGATGCATCACATCTTTAAAATTTGAATGAGATGTAATACCAAAGTTTTAGCAGTTTTGAACATTTGTAAGAACTAAGATTCAAACTTTATGCATATTTTTCATTATGCATTGCATCTTTTAAATTTGAATGATATGTAATAATGAAGATTAAGTGATTTTGAAAATGTTTAATTTACAAAGATTCAAACTTTATGCATTATTCTTATAAGGCATCACAAATAAAAAAATTAGAGTGATATGTAATTCAAAAATTTAAGTAGTTTGGAATGTGTTTAAGCTACAAATATTTGAGCTTTATGGGTGTTTCTCATGATACATCAAAAATATGAAATTTGAATGATATGCAATACTAAAGTTTAAGTAATTTTGAATGTGTTTAAGATCCAAAGATTCAAACTATATGTATATTTATTGTGATGCATCACAAATTTAAAATTTGAATGATATGTAATATCGAAGCTTAATTAGTTTTCAATGTGTTTAAGATCTAAATATTAAAAATTTATTTGAATTTATTATAATGCATGAAAACTTAAAAATGTGAAATATATGTACTATTGAAGCTTAAACATGTTATCTTAAACGTGTTTAAGATCTAAAGATTCAAATATTTTCCCAATTTCTCATGATGTGTAATACCAAATCTTAAATGGTTTTAAAGGTGTTTAAGATCCAAAGATTCAAAATTTATACTTGTTTCTCATGATACATCACAATTTTAAAAATTAATTCATATATAATACCAAAACTTAAGTAATTTTGAAGGTAATTAAGATCCAAAGATTTAATTTTATGCACGTTTCTCATTATGCATTTCAACATTAAATTTTGAATGATTTGTAATAATGAATATTAAGTGGTTTTTAACATGTTTAAGATCCAAAGATTCAAACTTTATGCCTTTTTCTCATAAAGCATCACAACTTTGGAATTTGAATGATATGTAATATCAAAGCTTAAGTAGTTTATAAGGTATTTAAAATTGAAAGATTTGAAATTTAAGTCTATTTTTCATGAAGCATTGTAAATTTAAAATTTGAATGATATGTAATACCAAAACTTAAGTGGTTTAAACATGTTTAATATCTAAATATTTGGACTTTATGAACATTTCTCATGATGCATCATGACTTTAAAATTAGAATGATATTTAATACCAAAGTTGAAGTGATTTTAAACGTGTTTAAGATTCAAAGATTTAAACTTTATGCATGTTTCTCATGATGCATCACAACATTGAAATTTGAATGATATGTAATACTGAAGATTAAAAAATTTTAACTTGTTTAAGATCCAAATATTTGAACTTTAAGTGTGTTTCTCATGATCCATTGTAACGTTGAAATTTGAATGATATGTAATACTAAAGCATAAGTGGTTTTGAACATTTTTAAGATCAAAAGACCAAATTTTTTACACATTTTTCATGATGCATCACATCTTTTAAATTTGAATGATATGTAATAGCAAAGCTTAAGTGGTTTTAAACATATTTAAAAACTAAACATTCAAACTTTATGTGTGTTTTTCATGATACACCATAACTTTGAAATTTCAATGATATGTAATACTAAAGTTTAAATAGTTTTAAACATGTTTAATATCCAAAGATTTGAGCTTGATGCAAATTTTTCATGATGTATCATAGATTTGAAATTTAAATGATATGTAATAGCAAAACATAAGCAATTTTGAATGTGTTTAAAGATTTAAATTTATGTGTTTCTCTTGATGCATCATAACATTGAAATTTGAATGATATGTAATATCAAAACTTAAGTCATTTTGAACATGTTTAAGATCCAAAGATTCAAACTATATGCATATTTCTTGTAATGCATCACAAATTTGAAATTAAAATGATATGTAATATCGAAGGTTTAAGTGGTTTTAAATGTGTTTAAGATCTAAAAATTTAAACTTAATACACATTTCTCATAGTGCATCACAACTTAAAATTTTGAAAGATATTTAATATCAAAGCTTAAACATGTTATTTTGAATGCATTTAAGATATAAAAATTCAAACTTTATGCCCATTTCTCATGATGCATCATAACTTTGAAATCTAAATGATATGTAATAAGATATTTAAGTGGTTTTGAACCTATTTAAGATCCAAAGATCTAAATTTTATGCACTTATCTTATGATTCATCTCAACTTTAAAATTTTAACAATATGTAATACTGAAGCTCAAGCATATTTGAACATATTTAATATCTAATGATTCAAAATTTAAAAATATTTTTCATAATTCATCACAACTTTTAAATTTGAATGATATGTAATACTAAAGCTTAAGTAGTTTTGATCATGTTTAATATCAAAATATTCAAACTTTATGCACATTTCTTACAATATAACACAAATTTAGATTTAGAATGATATATAATATAGAAACTGAAGTAATTTTAAACATATTTAAGATATAAATATTAAAACTTTATGCAAGTTTTTCATAATGCATCACAACTTTGAAATTTGAATGATATGTAATAATGATGCTTAAGTAATCTTGAGTGTGTTTAAGATCTAAAGATTTAAACTTTATATATTTTCTCATAATTCATCACAAATTATAGATCTAAATGATATGTAATACCAAAGCTTAATATGTTTTAAACATGTTTAATATCTAAAGATTATATCTTTATGCATATTTTTAATGATGCATTGATATTTTAAACATTGAATGATATGTAATATCGAAGCTTAAGTGATTTTGAATGTGTTTAAGATCCAAATATTATAACTTTATGTACATTTTTTATAATGCATTACAACTTTGAAATTTAAATGATATGTAATAACAAAGTTTAAATAATTTTAAACATGTTTAATATACAAAGATTCTAATTTTATGTGCATTTATTATGATGCATCACAACTTAAAAATTTGAATGACATGCAATACAAAAGATTATGTGGTTTGAACATGTCTAAGATCCAAATATTTAAAATTTATGTGCATATTTCATGATGCATCTAAACTTTGAAATTTGAATGATATGCAATATCAAATCTTAAGAAATTTTGAATGTGTTTAAGATTTAAAATTTTAAATTTATGCACATTTTATATAATGCATTGTAACTTTAAAATTTGAATGATATGTAATATAGAAGCTTAAGAAATTTTGAATGTATTTAAAATCCAAAGATTCAAACTTTGTGTATGTTCTCATGATGCATCATAACTTTAAAATTTAGATTATATATAATACTAAAGTTTAAGCAGTTTTGAATGTTTTTAAGATCCAAAAATTCAAATTTTATGTATGTTTCTCCTGATACATATCGATATTGAAATTTGAATAATTTATAATACCCAAAGCTTAAGTAGTTTTTAAAGTATTAAAGATATAAGGATTAAAACATTATGTGTATTTCTCATGATGTATCACAAATTTGAAATTTGAATGATATGTAATACTGAAGCTTAATTAGATTTGAATGTGTTTAAGAACCAAATATTAAAAATCAATATGCATTTTTTGTGATGTGTTACAATTTTAAAATTTGAATGATATATAATACCAAATATTAAGTTGTTTTAAATGTTTTAAGATTCAAATGTTTGAACTCTACACATGTTTCTCATGATGCATTGTAACCTTCAAAATTGAATGATATGTAATTCCAAATCTTAAGTTATTTTGAATATGTTTAAGATTTAAATATTCAAAATTTATGTGCATTTCTCATGATTCATCATAACTTTACAATTTGAATGATATGTAATACCAAAGCTTAAATTTTTTTGAAAGTAATTAAGATCTAAATATTCAAATTTTATGTATGTTTCTCATGATACATCACAACTTTGAAATTTGAAGGATATATAATACCAAAACTTAATTTATTTTAGTCATGTTTATTATATAAAAATTTAAATATGATGCACATTTTTCATGATGCATCAAAATTTAAAAATTTGAATGGTATATAATATCAAAGCTTAAGCAGTTTTGAACATGTTTAACATCCAAAGATTTGAAATTTTATCCATTTTTTATTATGTATCAAAATTTTGAAATTTGAATGATATAATACAGAAGCTTAAATGGTTTTGAATCTGTTTAAGATCCAAATTTTAAATCTTTAGATCTTAAACATATTCAAAACTATTTATTATTCAGTATTACATATCATTCAAATTTAAAGTTGTGATGTATCATGATAAACATGCATAAAATTTGAATTTTTAGATCTTAAATACCTTCAAAACTACTTAAACTTTGGTATTACATATCATTAAAATTTTAATGATGTGATGTATCTTGAGAAACACACATATTGTTTTAATCCTTAGATCTTAAACACGGTCAAAACCACTTAAGTTTTAATATTACATATTATTAAAATTTTAAGGTTGTGATGTATCATAAGAAATGCACATAAAATTGGAATCTTTAAATTTTAAACACCTTCAAAACCACTGAAGCTTTGGTACTACATATCATTAAAATTTTAATGTTGCATTTTATCATGTGAAATGTGCATAAATTTTGAATATTTAGATCTTAAACATGTTTAAAATCTCTTAAGATTTAGTATTACATGTCATTCAAATTTCAAAGTTGTAATATATAATGAAAAATATGTATAAAATTTAAATATTTGGGTCTTAAACATGTTCAAAATTATTTAAGCTTCAATATTACATATCATTCAAATTTCAAAATTAAAATAATCACAATAAATTTGAATAATGTTCAAATATTTAGATCTTAAACAGATTCAAAATTACTTAAGCTTTGGTATTACATATGATTCAAATTTAAAAAATTTAATACACAATGAGAAATATGTAGATAATTTAAACCTTCAGTTCTTAAACACTTTCAAAATTGTTTAAGTTTTAGTATTACATATTATTCAAGTTTGAAATTTCAAATGCATCACAATAAACACGCATATAGTTTGAATATGTTTATCTTAAACACATTCAAAATTGGTGAAGTTTGATATTAAATATTATTTAAATTTTAATGTTGTTTTAGATCATGATAAACATGCATAAATTTAAAATCATTGGATTTTAAACACGTTCAAAATTAGTTAAGCTTTGGTATTACATATCTTTCAAATTTTAAAGTTACAATGCATCATGATAAATGCACATAAAATTTAAATTTTTAGACCTTAAACATGCTAAATATTGCTTAATCTTTGGTATTACATATCATTCAGATTTCAAATTTATGATGCACCTTGAGAAACATGTATAAAGTTTAAATCTTTTAATCTTAAACACGTTCAAAACTACTTAAGATTTAGTATTACATATCAGTCAAATCTCAAATTTATGATACATTATGAGAAACACATATAAAGTTCATATTTTAAATCTTAAACATGTTTAAAACTATTTAAGCATTGGTATTACATATCATTCAATTTTCAAAGTTGTGATAAATTGAGAAATATATTTAAATTTCAAATCTTTGAATCTTAAACATGCTCAGAACTACTGAAGCTTTGGTATTACATATCATTTAAATTTAAACTTTTAGATTTCAAATATGTTCAAAACCACTTAAGTTTTGTTATCACATATCATTCAAATTTTAACATTATGATGCATCATGAAAAATATGCATAAAATTTAAATCTTTAGATCTTAAACATGTTCAAAACTACTTAAGATTTGGTATTACATATCATTCAAATTTAAAAGTTTCCATGCATCATGAAAAATGTGCATAAAGTTAAAATATTTAGAACTTAAACACGTTCAAAATTGCTTAATATTTATTATTAGATATCATTCAAATTTCAAAGTTATGATGCATCATGAGAAATGTATATAAAATTTGAATCTTTAGATCTTAAACACCTTAAAAACTACTTTAGCTTCAGTATTATATATTATTCAAATTTCAAAGTTGTAATGCATCATCAGAAACATGCATAAAGATTAAATCCATGGATCTTAAACATGTTTAAAACCACTTAAGCTTCAATATTACATATCATTTAAATTTTAATAGTTTTGATGTATCATTATAAACATGCATAAAATTAGAATCTATTTATCTCAAACACATTCAAAATTGCTTAAGCTTTGGTATTATATACCATTCAAATTTCAAAATTGTGATATGTCATGAGAAATGTGCATAAAGTTCAAATCTTTAGATCATAAACATGATCAAAACCAATTAAACTTCTATATTACATATTCAAATTTTAAAGTTGTGATGTATCATGAAAAAATGCATAAAATTTGAATCTTTAAATCTTAAACACCTTCAAAACCACTTAAGCTTTAGTATTATATATCATTCAAATTTTAAAGTTGTGATGCATTATGAAAAATACACATAAATTTTTAATCTTTAGATCTTGCACACATTCAAAACCATTGAAGCTTTGGAATTACATATCATTCAAACATTAAAATTATAATTCATTATGATAAACATGCATAGATTTCAAATATTTGGATCTTAAAATCATTCAAAATAACTTAAGCTTAAATATTACATATCATTAAAAGTTTAGAGTTAGAATGCACCATGAAAAATGTGCATGAATTTTGAATCTTTAGATCTTAAATACATTCAAAATGCTTAAGCTCTGATGTTACATATCATTCAAATTTTAAAGTTGTGATGCATCATGATAAATGTGTAAAAATTTTAAATTTTTAGATTTTAAACATGTTCAAAACTATTTAAGCTTCAATATTACATATCATTGAACTTCTAAATTTTCAATCCATCAAGATAAATATGCATAAAGTTTGATTCTTTAGATCTTAAATATTTTAAAGACTATTTAAGATTTGGTATTACATATCATTTAAATTTAAAAGTTAGGATGCATCATAAGAAACATACTTAAAGTTTGAATATTTAGATCTTAGACATGTTCAAAACTACTTAAACTTTGGTATTACATATCATTCTTATTTCAAAGTTGTGATGCATCATGAAAAATGCACATAAAGTTTAAATATTTAGATCTTGAACACATTCAAAACTACTTATTCTTTGGTATTTTATATCATTAAAATTTCAAAATTGAAAAATATTATGCGAAATATGCATAAAATTTGAATTTTTGGATCTTAAACACGTTCAAAACTGCTTAAACTTTGTTATTACATATCATTCAAATTTCAAAGTTATGATGCATCATGAAAAATGCACATAAATTTCAAATCATTAGATTTTAAACACATTCAAGATCACTTAAGCTTATGCATTACATATCATTCAAATTTTAAAGTTGTGATGCATCATAAAAAATGCACATAAATTAAAATTTTTTGTATATTAAACATGTTTAAAATTATTAAACTTTCGATATTACATATCATTCAAATTTCAAAGTTATATTATATCATGAGAAATGCATATAAAATTGGAATCTTTAAATCTCAAATACATTCAAAATCACTTAAGAATATGTATTACATATCTTTTAAAGTTGAAAGTTGTGATGCATCATTAAAATATGCATAAAGTTAGAATTTTTGGATCTTAAATACGTTCAAAAATATTTAAGCTTTGGTATTATATATCATTCAGATTTATAAGTTGTAATGAATTATGATAGATACACATAAATTTCAAATATTTGAATCTTAAACAAACACAAAATTACTTAAGCTTCGGTATTATATATCATTCAAATTTCAAAGTGGCTATACATTATGTGAAATGCGCATAAAGTTAAAATATTTGAATCCTAAACACACTCAAAATTTTTTTAGTTCTATTACATATCATTCAAATTTCTAAGTTGTGATGCATTATGATAAATGCACATGAAATTTTATTCTTTTGATATTAAACACACTCAAAACTACTTATGCTTTGGTATTACATATTACTCAAATTTTAATGTTGTGATGCATTATAAAAAATATTCATAAATTTTAAATCTTTAGATCTTAAAAATGCTAAATACCACTTTAACATTAGTATTACATACTATTCAAATTTTAAAGTTACAATGCATGATGATAAATACTCATAAAGTTTCAATATTTAGATCTTAAACACATTCAAAACCACTTAAGCTTTCATATTACATATCATTCAAATTTCAAAATTGTGATGAATTTATGAGAAATGTGCATAAAATTTGAATATTTATATCTTAAACACATTCAAAATTGATTAATCTTTAATATTACATGACATTCAAATTTTAATGTTGAAATTTATCATGAAAAATGTGCATCAAGTTTGAAAATTTGGATCTTAAACATGTTCAAAATCATTTAAGTTTTGGCATTACATGTCACTCAAATTTTAAAGTCTTGTGCATTATGAAAAACATGTATAAAATTTGAAACTTTGGATCTTAAATATGTTTAAAACCACTTAAGCTTTAGTATTATATACCATTAAAATTTAAAAGTTTTGATGTATTGTGAGAAATGTGCATAAAGTTTGAGTCTTTGGATCTCAAACACATTTAAAATATAATAAAATTCCATATTACGTATCATTCAAATCTAAATTTTCTAAAGCATTATGGAAAATGTGTATAAAATTCAAATATTTAGATCTAAAAAAAAATTAAAACCTCTTAAGCTTCAATATTACATATAATTCAAATTTTAATGTTGTGTTTATTATGCGAGAAATACACTTAAAGTTCAATCTTTGGATCTTAAACACATCAAAACCACTTAAGCTTCAGTATTACATATCATTTAAATTTCAAAGTTGTGACGCATTACAAGAAATATGTATAAATTTTGAATTTTTAAATCTTAAGCACTTTCAAAACCACTTAAGCTTTGGTATTACATATAATTCAAATTTCATAGTTATGATGCATTGTGAAAAATGTTTATAAATTTTGAATATTTGTATTTTAAACATGTTTAAAACTGATTAACCTTTGGTATTACATATCATTCAAATTTTAGAGTGTAATGCATTTTAAAAAATGTGCATAATGTTCACATCTTTGGATCTTAAATATGTTAAAAACCACTTAAGCTTCAATGTTACATATCATTGAAGTTTTAAAGTTAAGATGCATTATCAAAAATGTGTATAAGGTCTAAATCTTTAGATCTTAAACATATTCAAATCCACTTAAGCATCAGTATTACATATGATTCAAATTTTAAAGTTGTGATGCCTCATGAGAAATGTGCATAAAGAGTTCAAATTTTTAGATCTTAACCACATTTAAAACCACTTAAGCTTCAGTCTCAGATATCATTCAAATTTCAAAGTTGTGATATATCATAAAAAAAATATATAAATTTTGAATCTTTAGATCTTAAACATGTTCAAATTGGCTTATGCTTCAGTATTACATATCATTCAAATTTCAATGTCGTGATGTTTCATGATAAACGTGCATAAATATTGAATATTTAGATCTTAAATACATTCAAAACTACTTAAGCTTCCATATTACATATCATTCAAATTTCAAAGTTGTGATGCATCATGAAAAATATGCATAAATTTTAAATCTTTAGATCTTATACACCTTTAAAACTAACTAAGCTTTGATATTACATATCATTAAAATTTTAAAGTTGTGATGCATCTTAGAAACATGCACAAAGTTTATATCTTTGGATATTAAACATGTTCAAAACCACTTAATCTTTAGTATTATATATCCTTTAAATTTTAAAGTTTCCATGCATCATAAGAAATACACATAAAGTTCAAATATTTTTATCTTAAACATGGTAAAAAATTCTTAAGCTTTATTATTACATATCATTTAAATTTTAAAGTTAAGATGGATCATGATAAACATGCATAAAGTTTGACACTTTAGATCTTAAACATGTTCAAAACTGCTTAAGCTTTGGTATTACATGCCATTCAAATTTTAAAGTTATGGCATCATGAGAAAAGTGAAAAAAAGTTTGAATCTTTGGATCTTAAACACATTCAAAACCATTTAAGCTTTGGTATTACATATCATTTAAATTTCAAAGTTATGATTTATCATGAGAAATATGCATAATGTTTAAATATTTGGATCTTAAACATATTCAAAACCTTTTAAGCTTTAGTATTACATATTATAAAATTTTTATAGCTGTGATGCATCATGAGCAAGGTGCATAAATTTCAAATATTTTGATTTTAACCACCATCAAAACCATTTTATCTTTGATATTACAAATCATTAAAATTTTAGAGTTATAATATATCAAGAGAAACACACATAAAGTTCAAAAATTTTAATCTTAAACATATTTAAAACCACTTAAGCTTTGATATTACATATCATTTAAATTTCAAAGTTACGATGCATTATGAGAGAAGTGCATATATTTCTAATCTTTGGATCTTAAATAGGTTTAAAATTGCTTAAGCATCGGCATTACATATAATTCAAACTTAAACATCGGCATTACATATAATTCAAATTTCAAAGTTATGATGCATCATGATAAATGTGCATAAAGTTTGAATCTTTGGATCTTCAACACATTCAAAATAACACACTTAAGCTTTGATATTACATATCATTAAAATTTCAAAGTTACAATGCATCATGAGAAATGCACATAAAGTTTTAATCTTTAAAACTTAAACACCTTCAAAATTACCTAATATTCAATATTACATATCATTTAAGTTTTAATGTTGTGATGCATCATGATAAACATGCATAAAGTTTGATATTTAAATATTACATATATTCAACACTACTTAATCTTCTATATTACATATCATTAAAATTTAAAAATTATGATGGATCATAATAAACATGCATAAAGTTTAATTATTTGGATATGAAACACATTTAAAATGACTTAAGCTTCAGTATTACATATCATTCTAATATCAAAGTTGTAATGCATCATGAAAAATGCACATAAGGTTTGAATCTTTAGATCTTAAATGCATTGAAAATCACTTTAACTTTGGTATTACATATCATTCAAATTTAAAAGTTGTGATGCATCATGAAAAACACATATAAATTTCAAATAATTAGATTTTAAACACCTTAAAAATTGCTTAAGCTTTGTTATTACATATCATTCAAGTTTCAAAGTTATAATTCTTCTTGACAAACATGCATAAAGTTTAAATCTTTGGATCTTAAACACATTCAAAACTATGTAAGCCTCAGTATTACATATAATTAAAATTTAAAAGTTATGATAAATCATGATAAATTTATATAAAATTTGATCTTTGCATCTTGAACATGTTCAATACCACTTAAGCTTCAGTATTACATATCATTCAAATTTTAAAGTTGTGACAGATCATGAGAAACATGGTTCAAAATGAATATTTAGATCTTAAACACTTTTAAAATTTCCTAATCTTTGATATTGCATATCATTCAAATTTCAAAGTTGTGATGCATTATGAGAAACATGAATAATGTTTGAACCTTTGGGTCTCAAACATGTTCAAAACTTCTTAAGCTTCAATATTACATATCATTCAAATTTCAAAGTTATGATGCATCATGAGAAAAATGCATAAAGTTTAAATATTTGTATCTTAAAAACTTTCAAAACTACTTAAGTTTCAACATTACAAATCATTCAAATTTTAGAGATCTGATGCACTATGAGAAATTCACGTAAGGTTGAAATTTTTATATTTTAGACACCTTTGAAACTACTTAGCTTTGGTATTACATATCATTCAAATTTCAATGTTATGATGCATTATGTTAAATGCACATAAAATTTGAATCTCTAGACCTTAAACACATTAAAAACTACCTAAACTTCAATATTACATATCATTCAAATTTTAAAATTGTGATGGATCATGAGAAATGTGCATAAGATTTGAATATTTTGATTTTAAACACTATCAAAATTGCTTAAGATTTGATAATACATATCAATTAAATTTCATAGTTATGATGCATCATGGAAAAAAATGATTAAGCTATAGTATTACATATCATTAAAATTTCAAAGTTACGATGCATAATGAGAAAAATGCATAAATATCAAATCTTTGAATCTTAAATACCTTCAAAACCACTTAAGCTTTAGTATTACATATCATTCAAATTCAAAATTTGCAATGTATCATGAGAAACACACATAAATTTTGAATCTTTGGATATTATACATGTTCAAAAATGCTTAATTTTTTATATTACATATCATTAAAATTTTAAATTTGTGATGCATCATGAAAAATGTGCATAAAGTTTCAATCTTTAGATATTGAACACCTTCAAACTACTTAAGCTTCAGTATTACATATCATTCAAATTTTAAAGTGACGCATCATGATAAATTTTTAGAATTTTGGAATCTTTGGATGTTAAACACACTCAAAACTACTTAAGTTTTGGTATTACATATCATTTAAATTTCAAATTTGTGATGCATCATGAGAAATTTGCATAATTTTTGAATCTTTGGATCTTAAACACCTTTAAAACCACTTAAGCTTGGATATTACATATCATTCAATTTTAAAATTTGTGATGCATCATAAAAAATACACATAAAGTTTTAATCTTTGGATATTATACATGTTAAAATCTATTTAATTTTTAGTATTACATCATTCAAATTTAAAAATTGTGATACATCATGGTAAATGTGTATAAAATTTGAATCATTAGATATTAAACACCTTCAAAACTGCTTAAGCTTTGGTATTACATATCATTAAAATTTCAAAGTTGTCATACATAATGACAAACATGCATAAAGTTCAAATGTTTATATCTTAAAAACCTTTACAATTGTTTAAGATTTGGTATTACTTATCATTCAAATTTACATTATGAGAAATACACATAAAGTTTAAATCTTAAATAAGTTCAAAATAGCTTAAAATTTGGTATTACATATCACTTAAATTTAAAATTTTTGATGTATCATGAGAAATGAACATAAATATTGATATTTGGATATTAAACAGATTCAAAACCACTTAAAATTTGGTACTACATATCATTCAAACTTCAAAGTTGTCATGGATCATGATAAATGTGCATAAATTTTAAATATTTGAATATTAAATATATTTAAAAATGTTAAAACTTTAGTATTACATATCATTGAAATTTTAAAATTATGATGCATCATGAGAAACATTCATAAAGATCAAATCTTTGGATCTTAAATTTATTCAAAACTTCTTCAATTTTGGTATTACATATCATTCAAATTTAAAAGTTATGATGCATCATGTGAAATATAAATAAAGTTTGAATATTTGGATCTTAAACACCTTCAAAACCACTTAATATTTGGCATTAAATATTATTAAAAATTTAAATTTATGATGCATCATGATAAATGTACATAAAGTTCAAATCTTTGGGTCTTAAATATATTAAAAATTAGTTAAGTTTTGGTATGACATGTCATTGAAATTTTAAAATTTTGATGTATCATGAAAAATATGCATTAAATTCAAATCTTTGGATCTTAAACACCTTCAAAACTACTTGAGCTTTAATATTACATATCATTCAAATTTTAAAGTAGCAATGCATCATGATAAATGTACACAAAGTTCAAATCTTTGGATCTTAAGAACCTTCAAACTACTTAAGCTTTTATATTACATATCATTCAATTTTTAAAGTTTTGATGCATCATGATAAATGTGCATAAAGTTCAAATCTTTAGATCTTAAATATGTTCAAAAATTCTTAAGATTCAATATTAAATATCATTAAAATTTTAAAGTTGCGATGCATCATGAGAAATTCACATAAAGTTTAATTTTTTAGATTTTAAACATGTTCAAATCCATTTATTCTCAGGTATTACATATCATTCAAATTTCAAATTTGCATTGTATCATGGGAATTATGCATAAAGTTTATTTCCTTAGATCTTAAACACCTTCATAACTAATTAAGCTTTGGTATTACATATCATTCAAATTTCAAGGTTGTGATGCATAATAGAAAATGTGCATAAATTTTGAATCTTTAAATCTTAAACACATTAGAAACCACTTAAGCTTTGGTGTTACATATCATTCAAATTTCACAATTATAATGCATTATGAGAAATGTACATAATGTTCAAATCTTTGGATATTAAACACATTAAAAACCACTTAATCTTTGGTATTACATATCATTCAAATTTTACAGTTTCATAAAGTTTAAATATTTGGATCTTAAACACCTTCAAACCTACTTAAGCTTCAATATTGCATATCATTCAATTTTTAAAGTTATGATGCATCATAAAAAATAAAGATAAATTTTTAATGTTTGAATCTTAAACACCATCAAAACAACTTAATCTTTGGTTTTACATGTGATTTAAATTTAAAAGTTTTGATGCATCATGAAAAATATGAATAAAGTTCAAATCTTTAAATCTTAAATATGTTCAAAACCATTTAAGCTTCGGTATTACATATCATTAAAATTTAAATTTTTTTATTCATCATGAAAAGTGCATATAATGTTTTAATATTTGGATCTTATATATGTTCAAAACTTCTTAAGCTATGGTACTATATATCATTAAATTTTAAAAGTTGAGATGCATCACAAGAAATGCACATAAAATTGAATCTTTAGATCTTAAACAGTTCAAAACTACTTAATTTTTAATATTACATATCATTCAAATTTTAATTTTTCAATGCATCATGAGAAACATGCATAAAGTTAAAATCTGTGGATGTTAAACATGTTAAATAATGATTAAGCTATGGTATTACATATCATTCAAATTTTAAAGTTGTGATGCACCATGAGAAATGCACATAGAATATGAATCTTTGGATCTTAAACATGTTCAAAATGGCTTAATCTTTGGTATTATATATCATTCAAATTTCAATGTTGTGATACATCATGAGAAATATGCATAACATTCAAATCTTAGATTTGAAACACTTTAAAAAACACTTAATCTTTGGTATTACATATTACTCAAGTTTCAAATTTACAATGCATCATGAGAAACATGGATAAAGTTTAAATTTTGGATCTTAAAAACATTCAAAATTATTGAAGCTTCATAATTACATATCATTCAAATTTCAAAGTTGTGATAGATCATGAGAAATATGCATAATTTTTTTATCTTTAGATGTTAAACATGTTCAAAACTACTTAAACTTTGGTATTACATATCATTTAAATTAGCAAGTTGTAATTTATCATAAGAAACATGCACAACATTTGAATCATTGGATTTTTAAGTCATTCAAATCCAATTAATCTTTGATATTACATATCATTCAAATTTCAATGTTCTAATGCATCATGAGAAATGTACATAAAGATCAAATCTTTGGATCTTAAACACCTTCAAAACTATTTAAGCTTTGGTATTACATATTATTTAAATTTCAAAGTTGTGATGATTCATGATAAATGTACATAAAGTTCAAATCTTTGGATCTTAAATATGTTTAAAACTATTTAAGCTTCATTATTACATATACTTCAAATTTTTAAGTTATGATGCATCATGGGAAACATGTATAAAGTTTGAATATTTGGATATTAAACACTTTCAAACCCACTTAAGGTACTATATTACATATCATTTAAATTTCAAAGTTTTGATTCATCATGAGAAAAATAGAAAATATTTAATCTTTAGATCTTAAACAAGTTCAAAATCTTTTAAGCATCAATATTACATATCTTTCAAATTTCAAAATTGTGATGCATCATGATAAATGTGCATAAAGTTCAAATATTTGGATCTTAAACACTTTCAAAAAAGTGTATTTAAGCTTTGGTATTACATATCACTAAATTTAAAAGTTGCAATATATTATGAGAAATACACATAATGGTTGAATCTTTGGATCTTAAAAATATTCAAAACTAAATAAGCTTCGGAATTACATATCATTCAAATTTTAAATTTACTATTCATCATGAGAAATGTGCATAAATTTCAAATCTTTGAATTTTAAAAATATTCAAAACCACTTAAGCTTTGTTATTATATATCATTCAAATTTCAAATTTCAATTCATCACAAGAAAAACACATAAAGTTTGAGTATTTGGATCTTAAACACCTTCAAAACCACTTAAGCTTTTGTATTTGTAGTCATATAAAATGCAAAAATGGTAACTTGAACATGGCTAATGATACCTAACCCATAGGTCCCTCTTGCTTGCTCTCATGACCCTCATAGACTTGTTTTCATTGATTCCTAGTCATTTGTAGCCTTCTAGAGTTGACCTTAGCTGATCCAGGACCCTTTCTTCATGACCAGTCCATCCCCCTAGGTCTCATCTACCTAGGAGAATAATTCCAAACTAAGATAGGAGCATTGATGCCACTATTGTTTACTTTTAGTGCTATTATTTAAGCTCATTTTTCCCCATTGGTTCATTTCTTCTAGTTCCCCATCCTTCTCCTTGTCAGCCTAATACAAAAAAATTCAATCCATGACCAATAGATCCCTATAAAATCCCATTCAAAGATCATTTAGAAATGGTTGGAAAATATTATCAAGACAACAAGAATACAAATGAAACCACTTAGATAATAGTTTACCATTATTGTGCCCTAGACGATATCTACCCATTTAACCCTAGTTTCCCTATTCTATATTTTAGGATTAGACAATGGGATGTTTTGATATGTTTGCATGGATACCTATATGATTTCCATGGACACTATTTATTATTAGTCTTTTGGGGTGCTAAAATTGGGATGTAATATCATGGTTTTTTCTAGGATCTACTTTTTTTGTTATCTCATTGCCTATGAATAGGTGAGGACCCTTAACCCTTGATCAGAAAATAATTAATTTACTATAATGAAGCATGAAAGAAAAGATAATTTTATATTTATTAAATTATTTACATTTGACATAAAATTTGGTGATTATTAGTGCAATCATTAAATGCCACTTTTTTAAAATGTAATCTTTGAACTTATAGATTGTCATGGCATGTGGATTCATGTATAGTTATTATCTAGAGGAATTAATTTGTGAATTGATATTTATATTTAAATTTTTTTATGAAAATAATGTGACATTATAAAATTTTGAACTTGGTGAAGATTGGAATAAGGATTTAAATTTATTAAACAATTAAATGATTGTAATGATTTAATGAATGCATTATTTAAAAAATAAAATCTCTTGAATGTTTTTTGAATTTGAGGAATATTATTTAATTTTTGGTGTTAAAATTTAGAATTTTTAAAGTGATTTATTTTCAAAGGCTTTCATTAGTTAGTCAAAAAAATTATTTCCTCAAGTGAAACCTATAGTACTTTACTTTGGCAGGTAAAAATATTAAGTTATTTAGTTTCTAAATTTGGCCCTATTCCCATGTTCCTATAATAACACCCTAAATAATATTCTAACATTTTTTCATGCCAAACTTTATAATTGTTAGAATAATAAGTGAAATCAAGCACATTGATGGACTAATAATATAGAATATTATATATTATGTGGATAA